>CM072819.1:69227169-69741156 GCA_036937905.1 Salvia rosmarinus | reverse complement strand
TCTCCGTCCTAATATCTTCCTCTCGCCACTTCATCCCAATAAATAGCGCCATCGACACTTCCTTCCGCACAACGCCTAGCGGAGCCATTCCTAATGGTGGCCCGATAACTATTGTTATAGGCAAATCTCACCAAGGGTAGTATCTCTTCCAATTCCCTCCTCTGCGGCCACGACGCCGCAAAGAGTCTTCACAAAACCCGAATCGCTTCTTCCGACGACCGGTCCGCTTGAGGACGGAATGCTCAATTAAGATTCAGCCTGGTCCATTCGGCCTCGCAGACTCCAAACCTCGACGCGAACTCGGTCACGATCCGACGAATCCGACACCGCACAACCGTACGAGCATTTACTTAGAAGTCGAGCGAGCTTATCTAACCGCACGCCATCCTAATCGGTAAGAAATGAGTCGACTTCACGCTATCGACGACAACCCATATAGCAGTTGTTTTCCTCACGACCTGGAAAACTCACACAAAATCCATACCGCATATGATCCCATTTCCATTCGGGATTGGTAAGGTTGCAAAAATCCCGACGGATCGCTGGTGTTTTCACTTGTCGACAAGCCAAACATCGCTCCACAAACGCGCACATCCTTTTTCATCCCTTCCCACCAAAAAGTTCTCTTGGCTCTCGACATTTTGGTGCTTCCCCGATCGAGTCAGATACTTGCTCGCTGAGCTCACCCATGATTTTATCTCTCAATTCCCTTGAGCGAGCTTTACACATAACCTTCCTAATAAGATAGTGCTATCCTTGCGCCCGGAACCCCTTGCTATCTTCTAGCCTTAGCTTTCAAACCATCTTCCGTGAATTCGCTCCCTCGCCGCAAGACTCACGAGGCTTCTCTTAGATCCGTTCACCATTCAAGCTCGCGATGAATCCTTCGACCGATTCCGCGGACGAATCACTTCCAGTCGAGCTTCTCGAAATCTAATAAGCTCCTTCCTCGTCACGAAGAAGATATCCCAACTTCGCCTCCTCGATTGCTCACAAGAGCATCCGCTACTTATCATGCGCTTTTCCCATGATAACCGAGAGCAATCATAATCCTTCACCAACCTACCCATCTCCTTCGCTTCATGTTCCTTTTGTTCAAAGAAATACTGAGGCTTTTGTGATCCGTGAAGATTTCACACTTAACTCCTAGAGATAGTGCTCCAAATCTTCAACGATGAACGATCGCCGCTAACTCCGTGATCGCGAGTGCAGTAGCTCAACTCAAGCGTGTTTCAACCGACGGACGCCAGAAGCTATAACTTCCTCTTCTGCGATGAGAACGCAACCCAAACCAAGTTTGATGCACGTGTAGACCACAAACCCATCGCTCCTTCCGCACGGCAACACCGGAGTCGTTGTTAGCGTTTCTTTTTAACTTTGAAACTTGCTTCACAAGCTTCGACCATGAAAACTTGATTCCTTTCCAGCTGTTATGTCATCGGCCTCGCCAACTTCGAAACCCTTCGATGAAACGCCTATAATATCCTCGCCGCTAGAAAGTCAACTCATCGGCATTAGTCGAACCTTCCAGCCATTTCATCGCTTCAACCTTCACCGGCTCACTTTGATTCCTTCGCAGACACCGATGTGTCCAAGGAACATACTTCTTTGAGCCAAAATCGACTTGCTATACTTAGCAATAACCTCTCTCGCCGTAACGCTTCCGTAATCCCATTTAGTGTTCTTTATGCACTCGCATTTCGAATAGATGAGAATATCATCGATAAAACCAAGACGAAACTATCCAGATGATGGAAAACTCGATTCATCGATCCATGAAGATCGCCAAGATTGGTCAAACCAAAGGCTATCACGATGAACTCGAGTGCCCATACCTCGCCCCGAACGCGTCTCGCAACGCCCTCCTTCCCGATCTTCACCGATGGTAGCTCCGACCTCAAATCGATCTTAGAGAAGACACTCGCTCCTTCGAGCTGGTCAAAAGATCGCCGATCCTTGAAGAGGATATTCGTTTTGATCGTCACTATTCAGCTCTCGTAGTCAACGACATCCGTGACGACCCATCCTTCTTGACGAACAGAATCGGGCGCCCCACGGCACACTGGTCGGATAAAACCTAGATCCAACAGCCCCGCAATCGCGCCAGCTTCTGCAACCTTTAGGTGCCATTCGTATGGTGCCTTTGACATTGTGCCTCCTCGGTTCCAAATCAATAAGAATTCCACTGTCTCATCGTGGTAAACCCGGCAAGTCCTCTGAAACACGTCCGATATTCACACACCATCGGCTCCTCTGCAATCGGCATGGTTATCGTGTCTCACAAACTTACCAAGAAAGTTTGATGCCTTCCTTCCCGATCATCCCACGCCTCGTCGAGATCATCGGCACGCAAACACCCATCCTTATGCCGCGGAAACAAACTTCCACTCCTTCTCCGTCCGAAAAGCAACTTCTCTCGAGACAACGATAGTTGCCATGTGCTTTTCCAACCAATCCATGCCAAAGATGACATCGAAATCTTCCATTCGATGACATGCAAATCGACAAAGACCTTCCGTCACGATTTCTACTCTCGGTTCGCATATCTCTTTCGCTTTAGCACTTCGGACGGATGCTAATTTCTGTGGTACTGTGATTTCGTACCAAACCCAACCTCTCACACGCGATTCTCGAAACGAAAGAATGCGAGGCTCCTCAGATCAAACAAAGCTTAAACGGGTATATCACTCATATGGATTATACCGCAAGATTTCCGGGAGCTTGAGCGCTCAGCCGAATTCAAGCGCACACCCTGCTTGTCAGCGTGGCCTTTGGTTTGTCGGCCCAGGTGACCTCCCGCCCGCTTGTTTGTCCCCTGAGCATGATTCGCCCATGAGTCGACGCCGCCATCGGCGGCGCATGACCGCCGCCCTCCTAACGACAATCTCGAGCGTAATGTCCGACTTCTTACAACGATAGCACTCTGCTACCTGCTCGCACTCGCCGAATGATCTCTTCGCATTTCGCACCGTTTTTCCACCGCATGGGTTGGAAATTCCTTCCCAAGGTTGCCTTTCTCTCAACGCCTTGATTCCTTGGAATCATCGACCGCCCGTTCCTCGAACACCGATTGCCTTCCCTCGATCTTCCCATTTCCTCTACCCTTCCTCCGCCGATGGCTGTCCCGTGGCATCGTTTCTTTCCGGGCAACATCGACTCAATGTTAATGTCCTGTCATGATCGCGATACGCCGATCTCCCCGATCGACGAGCTAAATTCGATCTCCGGCCGAGTCCCTCTCGAACTCGTCGCCGGCATCGTACAACCGTGCACGTAGCAATAACGTGATGTATTTATCAACGAGCGATCGCATTGCGGTAATCGCCCTTCTTCCTCGACGAAGATTCCAACTCGTTTTGCCTTCTCTCACTCAGAACGCCAGCACGCACTTTTCCATGAGTTCTTCCTTGAAATCTTCCCACGATACCTTGCCCACCGTCTCCGGTGTTAGGTCCTTCTCACGATTCCCACCGTAAATCACCATCGGTTAGTCGAAGATCGCGCATCAGCTTTTCTCGCTCTTCACCGATGTATTCAAGATCCTTTCGTGGATCGATCCAGCCTGTCGATCGGTTCGCCGAGACCGCCGAACTGGGGGATTCCCGCGAAACTCTCGATCGCATGTACCGAACCAAAGGTGGTTCTTGGCTTCTTCCACGCTATTGTTCCTCCGGTTCCTTGTTCCTCGCATTCGCATCGACGCTAAACATTAGAAACGCCGCGATAGATAACCGGTATCATCGCATAACATATATCATCACCCATATCACATATCATCACATATCACATATCACGACGCATCACATATAATCATGCAACTCGTCAACATATCATCGCTATGCATTTCACATAACATCATCATCACACATCACATAGATCATATATCATCATGGCATAGCTCATATCACATATAAGCATCAAACATAAACATCCCGTCAGAGACGTTAGTATCAAGAATATTCAAAGGTCCATGAAGGATCACAAAATACAAGATCAAGGCATGTCACCAAAAGGTCGAGTGAGCAAAAGAATGACCGCCATCGCTCAAAGATGCCGCTCGTCTATGCTTCTAGCAGATCACCGCCACCGCACACCGACTACCTAGATCTTTGTCCTCCATATCCATCCGCTATTCCCGCTAGTCCCATGTTCCATTCTGCTCTCCTCATCTTCCCTTTCCCTTCCAATCGTGGTCAATTGGCCGCCGCTCGAAAGCGATCCCGCATGGAAGCAAGCTCTCGGGTATGATCCCATCCAAGTTGTGCTCGATTGCCTCGAGTATCGTGAAAGTCAGGCTCGCTCCGTCAAGGCCGCTTCTTCCTCAATGTGCCCGACCATCGTAGTCATCGGCTATCTCGATCACCGCCTCCGAATCCTCACCGTCCTCCTCGCTCATCTCGGGTCTCTCTTCTTCCTCGTAGTCGCCTTTCCCCGATGCCACCGATACGCCGTGGCATGAAGATCCCGATCCCGGCTTTTCGTTCCACCGTTGACGGACAATACCTCTCGCCCCGGAAGTTCTCGCCAAAGTTCTCTGATCCAAGGTGTGGATCGCCGACGGAGGTGTAGTGACCGTGTATCTCGACGCATCGGCGATCGCCGATTGATGGTTGTTCTCCAATGGCTCTTCGAACATCATCCTATCATCGATCCGATCGGTCCTCGAGGGTGTCTCGCAACCACATCCTCCTCGATGGTATACCGTGGTCCGTCCACCGCCTCCATACCGAGCAACAACTCAAGAAAGTCCAAGGGTGCCTCGTGATAGATCCCGCCCAACAACACATGTCCTCGCTTTCTCGCCCACTGCTGCCATCCCGCCGGTAGCCTTTCGCATCCGATAGTAGGCCTCAGATTCCAACTTTCCCACTGCCTCTAACCTTTCTCCATAACCCAACAAATCTTCCCTGTAAATACTCCCAACGGCTCATGAATAATCCGGTACATTCCCCGATTTACTTGACATATGCTCATCCATTCTGTGAGATCTTAACCAACGCTGTCTCGCCATCGAATATCCATAAACCCACATGTTAGTTCACCATAAAACAACAACAAATATTCACGCTTCTTTACCATCCTACTATCCGGTATTCATGTCTCATACACATGTTCATTTCAACACATATCAATATCAATATAATCACGTAAAAACAGTGATTCACTTACAAGCACTGCTTATCAAAATAAACAAGATTTTCAATCAACAATATATTGCTATGTAAACACATAGACTTACATCAACCATACGTGATCACATCAATCACATCATATCATATAAACGATTTTCACATCACACCATAGTGCCCTTTGTTCCATCAAAACTTCCATATCCACATCACCATTCAACCATACTCATCCACATCACGCTTACATCACAGAACTCTCACCATGCCAAAGCACATGAAACCAAGATCACATCAAGCATCACATAGCCACATAAAGCATCAGAATAAACACATACCTCATCCCCTTTTAAAGGAGGCGGATCGACAGCGGAGGGTAGTGCATCGATAAATGCTTTAGAAGAACAAGTTCTAAACACTCAATTTCAAGAACGCATATGATATAAAGCAAACAAACCGCTTTGATATCGAATAACAAAGATAGATGTCGTACAAGAACACCGCTCTGACATTACGTCACACGCCTACCCGAGCGAAGGCACGGATGTCAGTGATTAGTGCAAGGTCGTATACCATTGACTTGAACCCGATCGGCTCCATGTCAAAGGCACCGCATCGAATGGCTCCGAAAGAACCGGAAGAGTTGAAAATTCAAATCCAAGAGCTGTTAGACCTAGTGTTTTGCCTTGGGAGCATTGTTATTGTAAAGAAAAGGATGGTTCTGAGAATGTGTATAGACACTAGAACCGAACAAATGACGCCAAAAACAAGTATCCACTTCCAAGGATAGATGACTTGTTTGATCGCTAAGAGAGCTAGCGGTTCAAAAATCCACCTCAAGTCAAGCACACCAACTTAAAGTGCGGATCAAGATGTACTCAAACGGCATCGCATCAAGGATAGCGTCATATGAATTCTATCGTTATGCCTTTCGGATCGATAAATCACCGACAAGATTATGGATATCATGAATAGGGTATGTTCACCCATACTAGACAATTGTTTGTCTCTAGTGAATTCATACTATTCCAAAATGACGAATGAACCAAGACCACTAGGAGACTGGACCGTTAGTAAACTTTGAGGAGAGAATTTTTGCTAAGTTTAGCAAATGTGAATTTTGTCTAGCTGGACATGTTCCTTGGCCATCGTGTCCACCGAGGAATTAAAGCATCCGCTAAAAAAATCGTACAAGCGTCGAGAATGGAATATCAGCAAGGACCAAATGAAATTGAGTTAGATTTCGATGGCCAAATACTATCGAGATTATCAAGGATTTTCAAAGATAGCAACCACATCACCCAATCGTTGAAAAGGAATTAAATTCACATGGATCGATGAGTGGAGGCTAGTTTCATACGCCAAGGAAAAGTTAACTATCGCTCTGTACAGCAGCCGTAAGGATCAAGAGCGTGGTCTCAGGATGCTTCCAAGAATGGATTAGGCTGTTAATGCAAATGGAAAAGTGATAGCCTATGCATCTCGACAACCGAGACCGCATGAATTGAATTATCCAACACATGATCGAACTAGCGCAGAGTACATGCTTTAAAGATATGGAGACATCATCTCTCGGAGTAAGATGTGAAATTCACCCGATCACAAAAGTTTGAAATACTTTTTCGAGCGTGAGATCGAATACGAGACAAAGGAGATGGCTCGAATTGGTAAAAGACTACGACCGTGGCATAAACTATCACCCGGCAAGTAACGTTGTAGCCGATGCCTCGAGTCGTAGAGTCAAAACAAATTGGATGTCTCTTCACAAATGAAGAAAAACTCATCAAGAGTTTGAAAGAATGAAGATCAATTAATTGAACAACTAGAGACGATCACGAGTCAGACTACACTCACATTGATGTCTCGATTTAAGGAAAGAATCATGAAGGACAAAGGATGGAGGAAAAGTTGGAAAAAGCAAGAGCCAAAGTAAGGACTAAGGATCAAAATTTCTCAAGCACCGATAATGCTTTAATATTTGAAGGAAGGTTGTGTATCCCGACAACAACAATTCGAATGAAATCATGAGTGGCTCATGACACACCTTATACACCCATCCGTGCAAGCATAAAATGTACCAAGATTTGAAGAAAAGGTTCAGTGGAAGGTATGAAAAGAGACATAGCTCCTTTGTAGAGTCTGTCTTGCTTGTCAACAAGTAAAAGCATTACACCAACATCCTTACGGTGAAGCTACGCCTTTGGCATACTGAAATGGGAAGATATAGCGATGGATTTTGTTACGGGTTTACCAAAGTTCAAAAGAGGTAACATCTGCTATGGGTAGTAGGGACGTGATCTCCAAATGTGCACATTTTCCGCCAATTCGACACCCACGGTTCGATAAGCTAGTCGTCACGATCACACCCTGATAACCCGTAGTTCGACCGGACTAATACTAGAATAGTATTTAGAATCATGGGTAATTATAATAAGGAAATTTGCATAATTAGACGAACAATACTTGATCATACATACTAATATAGGTCAAACTAAGTGGTTTAAGCTATCGATCCAAAGATCAATGCTCCGATAGACTTCAACAATCATAACATCTCATCGCATACATAGCATAAAAATAAATTTAGTCGATCGGAAAGCGTGAATACATATATGACGATATGTATTCATAACAAGTTTAAACATGACAAGGACACCGGACCTTCCTCAAACACCTCCATCCTCAACATCCGAGCTCAACCTACACATTTAAAAACAACATGCAGGTCGAGTACAAAATTGCACCCAAGGGACTCATGCAAACATTTTATTTTTGAATTACAACGCCATATATGGAAGACACGAGTTTTAGTTGAAAAGTGCTTGTGCTTACTAAAATATTTTCATCGGCATAAAGTTTGCGCCAGCATTTTTCTCGGTGTGTATGATCCATATCCCTTATATCATTCCTCATATCATAGTCGAAAGTCGTGAGGGAGGCTCCTCTACCGACCGCTGACCGCCGTGAATTGTCCTTCAAAGACACGGTCACCATATAGTATCACGTTAATCCTAGTGTATAAGCTCCTAGATAGGATCCATATCGATTTCATTCATAAGTCGGAGACCAACAACATCATACATCATCTCATGGATAGGATACATACAAAACGTAAACATTTTAAGGTGTATCATTTAAACGCTAATCTATCAGTTGAAAAATCGTAAAAAAGGATGTTGAAAAGCAGACAAGTTGTTACTTGTTTAGTAATAAAGCCCACTGAAAAATTATTGTTCTCTTTAAGCCCAGTCGCTATACAATCGCTCCGTAGTCGTAGTCACGTCACCACCTTTTATATAAAAGGATGTTTTAGTCACGTCGTTACGTAATTCGAGACTTACACAGATGTCATAATAAGATTCGATATTTCATATCGATAATTGTAATTCTTTAATGAATTCTACACGTGGTTTCAAACCGCATCTCTCATTTTCGGATGTGACATAGACATAATGTGTTGAAAATTATTTATCCCTTGGTAAATGGTTCAACGTTTTCGCGCGATTTTTCGATCATCATAAATGAAATCCTTTCATATCAGCGTGATTCATTAGAAATATCGTCTTCGCGTATTACGTGTTGTCGTACTGATATTTTCGAACGATTTCGTCGCTTGATTTCAAAGTCGAAATTTTGACTTTTCTTAGTAATTTAATTACTAAGTCATATTTAATTTAAATTCTCACTGAAAATCAATTTCCATATTGATTTCTTTCTATAAACGATTAATATGTTTAAAAATAATTTTAAACATATAATTCATTATAAATAATGAATTTTAAGGATTTAAAACCTTTTGAAATTAAAAATAGTCATCATATTTTATTTCTAACTAATTATTTTCGAAAATTCTTAAAAATCTAAATATGTCTAAAATAGTATTTAGACATAATTTATTAATAAACTTAATTAAAAGGTTTAAAATCCTTAAAAATCTTAAATTTCTCAATTATATAAGAAATTACCAATGTGTAATAATTTTTTCGATTTGTATAGTGTATTATTATACCTATGGTCATTAATCATTCATAATATCAGCATAATTTTCAAATCACTTATTTATTTATAAGGTCTGGCATTTTTGAACAAATGCCCGATTATTTTCTAAAATTTATAAATTAATCAAGGTCCAACATTAGTCCATGACATATTATGTCATATAATTCATATATAACAATTTTATACCATATGAAATGAGTACCATAGTTCACGTTATTTATATGCTATCAAACATTTATATAAATAAATTCCCAATCAATATAACATGCTTATAAACTATAGTGAACATATATAAATCATAATAATATCATAAACGACAATTTTCATCCCATAGTGAGCTAAGCTTCGGTTTATTTGAATAAAAAGGTGTATTGATTATTCGAAAAATTTAACAAAAACATAGGGCATAAAAATATCTAGTCGATAATATAACATTGCATGATTACAATTAAAATCACACATCCACATATATATATAATAGCCTCGCCTTCTCAAAAAATTAGGTAGTTTTCTAAAATTCAATAAACACATAAGTTTATATTATCATCCTAGAACAATCAATATATACTTGCATGTCCATAAAATATTATACATCCATCATAAATGTATCCAATACATAGTCACGGTCTTTGAAAAATAGATAAGATTTTCTCAAAATTTCCTATATAGTGCTATGGCTCTACTAACTATCATAATCACTTATGCTAATTGCATGCTTAAATAAAATTAATCATCATACTACAACATAATATAGCAGTCTCGGCCATTTGAAAAAATAGATAGATTTCTAAAAATTCTAATAATCTATGCATTACTTCAATACATAGAGTAATTGATGAATGATCATTTGCATGTCGAATAAAATCATCTTATCCATAGAAACTATAGTGTTCGGTCATTATAAGAAATATGCATAGAGTTCTATTTGTCAATAAATAGCTTTAAAAGCCATAATCTAAATCAAGCTTCAATTACCCGTGAAGTCATTAAAAAATTTGCCGAATATAGATATAAGACGAATATTTTAATTATTGACTGAAAATATCTGATTAAGCACTTTCTAGCCAGTAGGAATGTCAAAAGAATTTGAAGTTAGCCATATACGAACAGACATTTTAAAAACTCAATGCAACATCTTGCTAAATTTCATCATCATTATCACAACAGATCAAGTTGGCAATCTTTCATATTACATGGAAATTTTGAATACATAGATTACTTGAACCTTTACTTGACATTGCTTGAACAATAAAGTCATTGTTCACCACGCTTTGAGATTTAACTGATCGAAGCTGAGATAAGTACGAACGATTGGGTTTGTAATGACGAAGAAACAGAAATTATTCATGTATTTAGGATATGACGAGTCACGGCTTTAAAATGAGAAGATAGTTTAAGATGATGATTGGAATGCTGGTGTATACAGGTGGTGTGAGAATGAGTAAAATCTGATATCCATAACCTACGCCTCTCGAGCTATAGGCACCCTGATGACTCGTTTATTAGGTTTTCTTCGTGAATACTCTCATATGCCCGATTCTTAGTATTATCCTATATATATATGATCATTTAATAATAACCAATCGACATACATTATATATGAGTAAGTGAATAATTAAAATTTTAACTCTGTGTTATGCACAATGCGTACCTTTTACCACAGTTAATTATTTTGTCTTATACCATTAATAAATTAATCCATGCTATTAAATATCATCATATGCATCATATACATATATTTATGATACTATTAATATCATAGGAAATATAAAATGTTATAACCTAAGAACTATTTGGCTAATTGGGTTTTCAGAAAACTATGTTCGTTTTGATAATCAATGTTCAATTAATTATGCTTCATTTGCATTACATATCATAAAATATCATGGAAATATATTTAGTATTTTTGAGTCATTCCATCGAATTGTTTTATTTAGCTTAATTTGAAGCGCTAGGTACTATTCGTTTGATTGTAAGAAATAATGTATCCATGTATACAAACCATTAGATATGGAATAAAACTAAGAGATTGAAAAATATCTTGAATCGACGTATTGACGAATACAAAATTAAACTTTAGCTGCTTACATTAGAATTGGGAAGTGTGGAATCTTCTGCGTAAATAATCAAGGGGTCATTTCGTTTCAATTTGATTTATTTCAGGCAATATTTCGTTGTAAGACCGTTAGGCTTAACGTTCAAAACACAATTAACCTATAGTCCAATCATATCACCATATTTCCACATCGTAATTATAAAACTATTGCATAATCTTCCCAAATTTCACAAAAATCGAGATTATGACATGTAAACATTGAATTTATCTTGTTACTACTCACACCATCAACCTTAATATCATTTAATCATATCACCAAGTAGGATCGATAAGACTTGGTTTTGGTTGATTAAATGAGAATTGTTCAAAAGGTTAATCTGCAAGGTTATATACTATGTATCTTTATGCTATATCACATGTTAATATAAAGAAAATAAAGATCGCTATGCATAGTGTCTCGGTTGTTTAAAATGGTATTTGTCAAATGTCTACAATTCACTTGTTTACAATATATTATAATATACAATGGTATATATGATAAATCTCACCTAAGAGCATAAGCTCGTAGCATTGATGTTTGAGGTTGTAAATATTTATCAAAAATAATATCATACCATGAAATATAGATAATATATATGGTGATAAAAAATCATACACCAGAATGTGAATCAGTACTATCTAGAGAAATGAAATTGTCCATCTAATGAATCTATAAATATATAACATAGTCCTCAGATTATATGTTTACTGGAATAATTTAGAGTAAAACCAGCTATGTTTGTATTTTGAAAATACTTGGGTTCGAATGTCTAATGAAGCTATGATATAAGATGGTGTACATTAATATCCTTAAATTTTATACATAGGCACCTTAACATTTATAAGTTGAAAATTAGTTGATGATGCATTGGTGAAATCTATATCAAATCTATTCTGAAAATTTATAAGGCATCATTGTATTATTTATATAACCGCTTACACTATAATAAAATATGACAATCAGTCATTCATAAGACATTAAATACATCGTATATATAGTGACATCTCGGATTCAAAATGGACATATAATATACTATCTATTGTTATGATAAGTTGAACCCAGATAGCCATGTTTAAGTGTGAAGAATAAGGGAGAAAATAAATGAAGGCTCTCGCTTGAAAATCTGGAGAGGAAGAGAAAATGAGAGATGGATGTTTGATATGTGTAGAATGTATTTTAATAGACATGCAATGAAAGTCTTTACTCTCCACTTTAGCAGCACGCACACTTGATAGCTACAGGGCCATTTTTCTTGTGAAGTGTTTATGAAGTAGGTGGACTACTATGCCTATTAGGAGAAAACCGAACAATATTCATTGTATGGTTGAGTGATTGTTGTTGTATCATAGTCAAGGGTGATTTATTGTATTTCACCAATATATTATAATGTCTGAAATAAAACATAAAAATAAACTTATGCATATAAACTGTATAAATAGATAGTAAAAGAACACTATTTTGATACCTGTATATCAATATACCTTCTTATAGATTTAATAATAATATGCTGAAATTAAAAATCCGCAACCAATTTGACTGGTGAAATTAATTGTTGAGTTTAATGCTCAAATATTAATTGCGACCCCACTCAGGACCAACCCGGACTGGAGGCGACTAATACTAGAGTAGTATTTTAGGGTTACACTGGGTAAAATAAAGATGCTAAAATAAACTAACATCTTGGCGTAAATATAGGTGATGTTCATAATGTTTTGAAAAGGTTTAGCCATGGACCCCAAAACTGGCCGATCCGATGGCCTCAATAGTTTTAACATAAAGCAGTAAATAAAGAGTTCAGATTAGCGGCGGATAGTGTGAATCATATGGATATGTATTCAGGTATAACCTAAAATTTGGTAAATCGGTAGGAACTGACTCTAACACTCCCCTTACACATCGCGTGAGCTCAACCTTGCACAGTTTAAAACAAACATGCGGCTGAAAGTACAGAAATTGCATTAGTGGACTTCATGCCGAAAATTTGATAGATTTGGATTCACGCGCAGATATCGGTAAGTCAGCAGGGGTTTTAGTTAAAATGCCTGCTTACCAATCATTGGTTAACAGAAACTAGCCGCCTGAGCATTTTCTTGGTGCTATGGTCCAATTGGTATCTCTAGTCCATACTAATAATAAATAATAAGCTCCAGAGAGGCCTCCCGTCACGGCTGCGCGCCGTAATCCGTGACAAAGCACAATCCTCTCAAGCATATGTTAACCAGAGTAGTTCCACCTTCAGCCAATCTGCGTGCATTTATCAGTCCAGCCAGGGACCCGAGCATTAAAGGTTGGGTTTCCACAACAAATGATATAATGTTCCAACCATCTCCCATTACCGGCATAAGCAGGATAGGATCCAGTACACAACGAAATATTTGGCGGTAACGGGATAGAAACATTTGATAAGCGTTGTAATATAAGTCTTTAAATAAACTCAGTTTGATAGTAAAGTAAAGTCAGCTTTTAGTGGGGTAAGAAAAGCCCCAGTTTGAAGAGTAAGAAGAACCCACGGACTAGGTTCGTTGTAAAGTCTAGGTTCGATCGTCTATTCGAAATCCGTCATGCGTTTGCGTCCCACCTTACTGAGAGCGGGTTTTAGTAGCGTCCTCAAGTCTTTCGAGACTTTCGAAGCTTAAGATAACTTTGATATTTCTATCGATTGATGATCAATTCCTGAGTGAATTCATACATGCCGCGTATACGCATATGATTGTTCTCGTTCTCGAGAATGCTCAAGATTACGCTTTTGATAATGGTTTCATTTGTGAATCTTTTCTTACTAATGAGTGTCATACTCAATTAGTATATCTTACGCGATCTGGCGTGTTTATAAAGCGTATAATCGCGTTGACTTGAAAGTCATGACGTCACCTATCCACAAAGATCAATGATTTTGACTTTTAAAAGTAATTCTTACTATTTTGCTTTATAACCTAATTTGATCGATTTGAAAACGTAAAGTCTTATTTCTATTTATCTTGAAATTCAAGGACTTATAAATATTTTCGCATTTTTAATAACTCTTTATAAAAAGCGATTTTTTTTTAAACGTTACAAAATGAATCGTCGTCTCAAACATAGCAATCTATGTTTATAAAATTTTGTAACCTTTGAAAACTGTCCAGAATATTATTTTACCAAAATTTATAATTAAAGCTTTTAAAAGGATTTAAAATCCTTATTAATTATCGAAATTTTCGATAATTGTCTAAAAATAGCAAACAGACTTGAAAAATTTTTCTAAATTAATATAGTGTATTATTATACACTATGGTCCAGAATATGAATTTATTAAATTCATATAGTATTGTTTGCCATTTATTTATATATATACATATATATATTCACTAATTCAATAAATAGGGAATAATCATCCAAAATTCCCAAATTGATATATACCTATTATAATATCCCAACATCAGTATATATTATTTACATAACCCATAGTTCATCATAACTATTTATTTCAATATATAATATTTCACGGTAATTATAAGATAATTACCAAATAAATAGCAAACAATTTCCAAAAATTTAAATAAATTCCAACATCAATAAACATTGTATTATAACATTGTAACATCATAACATCAACCAAACTAATTTAAATCGTCACCATATGAGCTTGTGATGCTCTCGGTTTTTTCGATTTATTTAGTATACTGGTTTTCAAAATTCCAACAATTATATACTATGTTTATACACTATAGTATAGTAATATAACATCATAATATTTATCAAACTAATTAAATCATCACTTCAAGAGCATAAGCTCACGGCTTATTTGATTTAAAATAGCATTATGATTTCAAAATTCTAATTAATTCACACAATGTATAAACAATATACTAAAGCATTAATACACCATTCATGTTCAAAAAAAAATCATACACCAACCTATATATTTATAAAGCTCACGGTATTTTGTAAAATCAAGTATATGGTTTTCAAAAATTCTAATTAAATCATAGAACATATAATCAAGGTTCTAAAGCACTAATATGTCATTACATGCTTGAAATAAAATTATACACCAAGGTACATGTTTTTAAACTCACTGTATTTATAAAAAAATACCTAGGGTTTTCTAAAATTTCTAAATAATATCCTATGTGTTCTAACCATATTATCCATCAATAATCCATGCTTAAAACACCTGGAATATATTCAGTCATCATCCAACATTTTGTATCATTTTCGAAAATTATTTCTAATGCCACTTATGGTTCGAAATTATGAATATCAAGCTAAATTACAACATCAAGATATATAACATCTCATGTTCATGCTTATATTTTTGTAAATAAAATCATCAAGAACCTAATCATAACCAAAGCTCATGCTCAAGAACAATTAGACACATATATATAAACATACATGAAACTTTCGAACCTATACATATATATAAACATTTTGATTTTTCATATAGGAGGATAAAAATCGAAGCTAAAGACCATGTATTACCTTGAGAATGTCTAGGATGACAAGAACAAAGTATGTTTCAAGTGTGAAGTGGAGAAGAGAAGGAATGAAGAGAGAAAATCTGAAAATTGGGAGAGGTTGCTCTCGGTTCTGGGCAGATTTTGGGAGAGAAATTGTGTTTTGAGTGTTCAAGTGTGTTGAGTGTGTATAGTAGGAGTGAAAGGTGAAGAGAAGAGTCTCGCCCCTATACCTCTCCCCTCTCACCCTCGCACCCCTCTCTCACAATAATGCAGCCCTCGGGAAGGAGTAAATGATGATTAAGGAGTGTTAAAGATGCTCTCCATGCATTGGGCAATTTAGAAATGAAATCATTGTGTAATGGGAAGGGTGAAGTTTTAGCACTAGGGGTAGGGGTTTTAGGTGATTTTATTTTAAAATACTTAATACATGTATTAATCATAGTTCATAGATATATAATACATGCCATAAAAATAATTAAAACATAATAGCACAAATTGATATTACGATCGAAAATTAGGAAAATAGGATAAAATTTATAAATCACACCTATTATTGATACTCATGTCATTTTCGTCCCAAATATACACATATATATCATAATATATGATTTAGATATTAAATAATAGCATAGGATAAAATTATTACATTTCATGAATTAAAACCCTAATTTCAAAGTTTGGGTTTCAATTTTAAAAACTGAATCCTTCGATCTTTATGGCTGAAAATCTGATTTAATGCTTAATATTATTCATATATCATATTATAAAGTTTAGATACCATGGATAATTTAATGTATCATTTCATGATAAACCCTTATTTATAAGATTAGGGTTTTAAAATTACAATTTGAAATTATCAAGTTTAATAACTCAAATATCGATTTTAATAATCATTAATAGTAATTATATAAAATAATAATAGGAAATTAATTATTATAATTTCCTGAGCATTAAACTCATTTTTCAAACGTCCTAGACGTTAACGCTCAAAACGCCTCAAACGTTCAAATCGACTCATCTCAAAATGGTCGCGAGAAGTTCATACTAAGTAACTATATTCCATTTAATAAAGGAATTAAGATGAAATTAATTCCAAGTCACCGCCTAAAATTTCATGAAAGTCGACGCTCGACACGCTGTGACGCTTAAAAATATTGACGAATCATTTCGTAATATTTCAATCCTTTAATTCATAACTTAGTGAATTATGAAAAGGAATTGTTATAACGATATCGTATCGAAACACAAGGTTCGATGTCGTAAAACATAATATACTGAAACCCCATTACGGGTTCGTAATACGTAATCGATATTCGCTTTTGGAATATTACATTTGAGCTCAACTTGGTGATGAATAAAATTGTTCTTGATGTATTTTATGATGTTATATTGTTACTATAGTTTATGAGCATGTTATAATTGTTGGGAATAATTTTATATAAATGTTTGTTCAACATTATGAATAACGTGACTTATATACCTATTTCATATGGTATAAAATTGTTATATCATGGTTATGTATTATAAAATGGTATATACTAATGTTTAGACTTGTAGTAATTTATGAATTTTAGAAAAATGTTGGGCATTTTTTCAAAATGCCGGACCTTATAAAATAATAAGGTGTTCGAATGTTGATTAGTTGATATTATACATATTAATGACCATAGTGTATATAATACACTATATAAAATTAGAAAAATTTGCACCAATTGGTAATTTTAGTAATTACGAGAAATTATTTTAAGATTTTAAATCCTTTTAATTAAGTTTATTAATAAATTATATGTCTAAATATTATTTTAGACATATTTGAAATTTTAAAATTTTAAAATAATTGTTAAAACAAAATAGCGGAGCTATTTTAAAATTAATAAGGATTTTAATCCTTAAAATTCATTATTTATAATGAATTATATGTTTAAAAATTATTTTAAACATATTAAAAAGTTATAAAAAGAAATCAATTAAAATTGATTTTCAAGAATTTAATATTAAAGTATGACTTAGTAATTAATTACTAAGAAAAGTCAAAATTGTCGACTTTTGAAATCAACCATTAAATACGCTCGATAAATACGCTAATACGTAAGACGCATCAATTGCTAACGACATCACGTGATATGAAAGGATTTCATATTTGAAGTCGTGAAATCGAAAACGTGAGAAAACCGTAACCATTTACCAAGAGGGTAAATTGGTAATTTCAACACATATCTCGCCTCACCAAGAACGAGAAATGTTAAGATGATAGCGTTGAGAAACTAATTAAATTCATTAAGAATTCAATTCTATCGATATGAAATATCGAATCTTATTATAGACTTTGTAAGTCTCGAATTACGTAAACGACGTACTAAACATCCTTTTATATAAAGGGTGACGACGCACACCGACGCCGACGAGTAGTAACGTTAAAGACGACAATAATTTCGGTGGGCTTTATTACTAAAAGTAACAACTTTGCTACTTTTTCAACCTGCTTGTTTACGATTTTCAACTATTGATAAAATTGTTTAAATGATTACCGCCAAAATGTTTACGCTTTGTGTATCAGATCCTATCCATGAATGATGTGATGTTGTTGGGTTATTCACACTTTGAATGAAAATCGATATCGGATCCTATGCCTAAGGCTTACACTGCAGATTAACGTACACATGGTGACCTGTGTCGTAAGGACACCACGGCGGTCACGGGTCGTGAGGAGGCCTCCTCACGACTTTCGACTATGATAAACATGATGAAATGATAATAAGGGATACGGATCACACACCGAAAATGTCGCAAGCAACTTTTACGAATCGGAAAATATTTTAGTAAGACAGGCATTTTCAACTAAAACCTTGTGTCTTACCATAATATGCAGTAATTCAAAGAAAATAAAATGTTTTCGCATAAGTCCACCGTACAAATTTTGTACTTACCGCATGTTTGTTTTAAATGGTGTGAGTTTCGTGTATGATGGAGGAATGTTGAAAGTCCATCTGTCCTCGATGTTTATTAGAATGGTAACCTGAATACATATCTCATATATGTACTCACACACTTTCGCCGCAACTCGAACTATTTTATTTTTATGTCCGATGATAAGATAATGTGAACTATGAAGTCCTTCGATCGTCAATCCTTTGGATCCGCTGCTTAAACCTTTTTATCGATTTAAATTATGTAATCTAATTCATATCCGTGATAACCTTATTGTAGCTTTCGATCCTAATACTATTCCTAGTATTAGTCCGCCACCCGGTTATCCCGAGTGTGGTCGTGACAGAGGGTATCGAGCAGCTCTTTCAAACTCAAATTCTTCTAAAATTAAGTCTAGATCTGAAGTTCTGGACTTCTAGAAAATCATGCTATCCTCAACACTCCATCACATCGAGCTCAACGGAAAAGGTAACTAGTTTCTTTTAACTTATGAAGTGAAGAATTTATATGATGATCAAGTTTGAAAAGATTTTTGAAAGAAAAGGAAAGTTATGTGATGATGATGAAATGAAAGTTATGAGTAAAGATTTTCAAAAATTTTAAATTTTGAAATTAATAGTAATGATATGAAGTGGTTAAATTGAAATGTATGTTTGAAACGAATATGACGATTAAAGACGAATGTATGGAAGCAAGATGATATGTACAAATATGTATGAATGAACTATGATGTTGTTTTGATGTTATGTATGAATTATGAAATTTATGTTGATAATCGGTATGTTTTCTCTTGAGAAGAATAGATAGACTATAGAAGATGTTCACATAATAAGAAAACAAAAGAATGATAGGAAGCATGAATGTGATTTTATTTGGTTTTGAACACGAGTGGAACGAAGATGATCGAGAACGACGTGACAATGAAGAACGAAGAAGGTGATGTGTATCACGCTTAATGTAAGCACCATAATCACAATTTCAACATGCGTGACCTGACCGGATTTCAGAATGATAAGCATCAACCTGAATACGTGGATGTAATAGTTATACTAGCCGGCAGCAGCTATAGCGAAATCGCCCGGCATTTCTCGAAATGTTGCTACAATCGCAAAATTTCGCACTGCCATAAATTTGTTTTTAATCGCATCTCTTGATAGAACTCCGCTTTACGCATGGTTTTCGCCTCGATTCCTAGACATCTGAACTTATTTGTTATGAAGGACATAATTTTTCCTCTCCGAATACAGTAGAGTCTGTTAAAGTTTAGCTCGAGTTTTAGTAGCAAAGAAACCTATATCTTGTACTTAATAGCAATAGGAGTTTTGTTGTACTAAGAATGTCATGATGGGTTTATAAGCAATTTATGCCTTATAGATTGAATAGTTCTTCTAGTTGCTTAACCGATGTATAAGCTACCCTATCGCTATCGATATTAGTAGTGCTACTTAGTTTTGATCGCGCATGGAGGAAATGCGCTACATATTGCGAGGAGGGGATAGGACCGACCGACCCGAGGAGACTATCCGTATTCTACGAAAGCTGGATGTGTGCCAGGATCTAGGAGAGTTTGATGTACTATCTTAGATCGTGGAGGAACGCGAGATATGGCGTGACGATCACGATGGCATCAAACGCCTTCTTACCATACTCCATGTGATTGGGAAGACTATGCTCGTGAAGTTTGAGACTACATTTACCTGCATGACGGAGGTATGATTTGATAGGCGATTACCCAGTTCATCACCACCGACATTATGTTATAGCATATGGCGCAAGACCGAGAGGACCTTATCTCTCCACGGGTATACATGGCGTGATGAGTCACCGAGTGGTCAGACACCGAGGTTCCCGATCGCTGACCCAGGTGCCTCGATATCGTGACGAGGCGACTCGTCAGCGACTGAGCACAGACCAGAGCTTTGGAGCCCTGCTTTCCCCCTTCGATTTTGGACACCGCGCTCACCACTCCGCCTACCACCGATGGCAGCACCCTACCGCCAATGAGAGTTTCCGACAAGACGATAGTGTGACAGTACCTTGATGGTTATAACCCAATCCATGACAGCTACAATCCGATTCGTGTGGATTATGGTCCATTGGACATTCCCATGGTAGAGAGTAATGGAGCCGACCTCTAGAGTATATGGCGTGGGATGACTGACGAGGAGGAAGAGGACCCGAGGAGGATGAGGAAGATTCGAGGAGTTGATGTTGATGTAAAAGTTTGAAGGATTATGTTATTTATCTTATGAATGTTTTATTTATGTTTTGAAGAACTTGACGAGGAACTGAATTTTGTAAGGCTATAAAGCCATGCATGATTTTATTTTTGTAAAGTTCTTGGTCGATATGTATGGCCTTTTGAAATGTTTTGAAGTAAGCATGGGTAATCCGATGTAATGACTTTTGTTTGCAAAGTACTTTATCTATGGTGCTTTGCAATTATATATATACGACCGAGAGGGCTTTTGCAACAAAATTTTGTATGACAAGAATGAAATGTTTTGTTTAAGTTATTTTTTCCAAAAGGAAATGAAATTGTATACATTCAAGTTATAAAATAATGCATGCTAATGATATATTTTACACAATGTAACTCCTAGACAAGACCCGAACAGAGTAAAGGGGCGAGGCGACCTAGGAGAAGGGTAGAACTCCGAAAGAAGAAGAGCTATCCTCAACCACCTCCACCTCAAACCGATCGACAGATAGAGGAATTATTCTAAGACAAAACCTCCTACTTTCAATGGGAAGTAGTCCGAAGATGCCTACAAGGATAGAACTATTGAAAGAATTTTCATCTTTCAAGGTGCAAGACAAGAAAGATCATCATGTAACCTTCCGCTTGAATGCTCGATTTGTGGAGGCCGAAGAAAACTTCACAGCAGAGGATGGAAGAGTTACATGGGAAGACTTTAAAAGAGAAATGTATGATAAGTATGTACCAAAAGTTACTAAGAAGAAGAACATGAATTTTTCTTGTTAAAGCAGAAAAGATGTCGGTAATCGATTACGATCGCATCTTTGCGATGTCTAGATATGCACTGATCATGGACACGGACTAAAATGGCGGAAAATTTAGTCGTGGTTAAGGCGAATAGAATGTCTCTCCGGTCTTGGAGACAGACTATACGAGGCTCTTACACGAGCTCTGACATTGAGGCAAGAATGCCGATGATAAGTCGCATCCTCGATACGTAATACAATGGATGAGGAAAGAGGAAGGGATACCGCTTTAGTAACAAGAGAGGGAAATTTGAAAAAAAAATAACAAACAACAGTGGCAAGGAATCAACAATCAGGACAAGGATGGAGGAAGCCAATTTGTTCCTCCAACAAGGACCACAAGAGCAAAGAAGGGCTCTTCGCGTCAAATGCAAGATGCCACGGAATGTGCATGGGGCAGCGAACTGTTTTAGGGTGGAATGAAAGGACATTATGCAACTTTTGTCCGGGTACGCTCGAAACAAAGTAAGGTCCGAACCAACCCGTAATGTCCAACCACGGCTATCCAATTTCACCAACCTCAACAAAAATACAACAAGCAACAATGGCAACAACCTCCACCACAACCGAGAACCACAACAAAAATACAAAGAGAAGGCAACCACCTCAAGAACGAAGACAACAACCACACGGCAACGCGCGCAAGAAGAGCCTGCTAACAAAGAATACCCAACAAAGACAAGCACAACGTCACCAGCCACGTTAGGCATATGCTCGACGACAAACGAACAGACTAGGAAACCGCGGTATGGGAATCTTCTCAACATGCTCGTATAGTATTGTTCGACACGGGTGCTTCACCTTCATAGCAAAATCATCGTAGATCTGGGACTTAGTGCTATAAAAGAAAATCAGATATGAGAATCTCTTCACCTATAGGGGATTATGATCATACATATCGCCGAACCTAGAGTGAACTTAGGATCACTTAGGTTCAGCAAACTAATTGAACATAATACCTCATGGGTGACGAGATATAATCCTAGGAATGGATCGTTAGCTGCGAAACCACTCCACGATTCTTTGCAAGGAAAGGAAAATATCATTTCATTTTCCGCAAGAAGCAACGACTTCCATGGATTAGACATGAAGAGTCCCATTGTGTCCGCATTGAAGAGGAAAATGATGAATAAGAAGGATACCATGCTTTTCGCTACCGAACGAGAAGAAAAGCCGAATCAAGGTAGAAGAATAGAAATTGTCGGAATTTCCGATGTATTTCTAAGGATCTACCAGATTACCCTCGATGACAATTGAATTTACCATCGACGGAACCGGATCGCCCAAGTCAAAGGCACCCTAGAATGGCCCCAAAGGAATTGGAAGAACTGAAAATCCAAACCAAGAACTGTGGACCTAGGTTTCATTAGACCTAGTGTTTCGCTGGGAGCCTCAGTATTTGTCAAGAAGAAGGATGGATCTTTAAGGAGTGTATAGACTATCGAGAGTCGAACAAGATGACACTCAAGAACAAATACCTTTACCAAGAATCGACGATTTGTTTGATCAACTGAGAGGAGTGCATATTTTCAAAGATTGATCTAAGTCGATACCATCAACTCAAAGTACGGACCAAGACATAGCTAAAACGCATTCAACAAGATATGGCCATTATGAATTTGTAGTTATGCCGCTCGGTTAACAAATGCACCAGTGTGTTTATGGACCTCATGAATCGAGTGTTTCATCCGCATTAGACAAGTTTGTCTTTGGTTTTCATAGATGATATTCTCATCTATTCAAAAATGAGAAGACCATAAGGAACATCTAAGAATGGTGTTACAAACTTTGAGGAATGAAAGTTTTTGCTAAGTTCAAGAATGCAATTTTGGTAAGGAAGTAATGTTCCTGACACATCGTCTGCCGATGGAATCAAAGGATCCAAAAAGTGGAAGAGCAGAAAGTGGAAATCACCGCGAATGAGATCCGAGTTTTCTAGGGTTGGTTATTATAGGAGATTCATCGAGGATTCTCCAAAATAAGACCAATAACCCAACTACTCCGAAGGGAGTACACTTGACCAGAATGTGAGGCAAGTTCAAAACTCAAAGAAAGTTAACAAGTGCACCAGGTTAGCATCCTAATCGATAAGGAATATGGTTTATACCGTCAAGAACGGACTAGGATGTGTTTGATGCAAGAGGAAAAGTAATAGCATACGCTCCGACAACTTAGACCACATGAACCTGAACTACCCAACCATGACTTTGAATTAGCAGCGGGTTCATGCACCAAATATGGAGACACCATCTCACGAGTGATGTAAATCTATACGATCATAAGAGTTTGAAATACTTTTCGAGCAAAGAGATCTAAACATGAGGCAGAAGATGGCTCAACTAGTAAAAGATTACGCGTGGTATTAACTATCACCCGTAAAGCAATGTAGTAGCTGATGCCTGAGTCGTAAAAATCAAACTAAATTGGATGCTCTCACACAAGAAGATAAACTCATCGGAGTTTAGGAAATTAAGATCAATTAGTGTCGAATAAACGATCACGATTGTATCGCTACACTCACCATGACCCGATTAAGAAAAGGATCATTGAGAACAAAGGATGGAGGAAAAGTTGGAAAGATAAGAGGAGGGCGAGAATCAGAATTGAAAATTATGAAGCATCGATAATGCTTTAGTATTTAAGGAAGAATATGTTCTCGATGATCCGAGATTCAACGAATAATGAGTGAGGCTCATGATACACCTTAACCGCCCACCCAGAAGACGAAGATGTACCAAGACCTAAAAGAAAAGTTCGTGGAAGGCATGAAGGACATAGCTCTTTCAGAGAACGCTCTTGTTTGCCACAAGTTAAAGCTTTACATCAACGTTCCTACGGAAGTTACACTGGGTATACCGAGATGGAAATGAGATGAATAACGATGGATTTCACGATTTACCCAGTCCGTCAAAGGAACACTACCATATGGGTAATAGTGATAGACTCAACAATGCGCTCATTTTCTACCAATTAATACATATGAGTCGATAGCTAGCCCATATATGTAAAGAAGTTATACCTACATGGAGTACCAAAATCCATTACATCGATAGAGACTCCAATTCACATCGAAATTTTGGGTGAGCCTACAAAAGAATTGGGACAAAGTTAACTTCAAGACTGATTTCACCCACAAACCGACGGGCGAAGAACAATCCAAACTCAGAAGATATGAGAACCGTAGTATCGATCGAGGCAAAAAAGACATTTTACCTCTTATTGAGTTTGCCTACAATAATAGTTATCAGTCGACGATTGATATGGCCCATACGAAGCTTTGTATGGCGAAGTGTAGATCACCACTTTACGGGACGAGTGGTGAAAGAAAAATAATAGGCCAAGGTGAATGAAATGATTAAATCGTCCAGATTAGGCAAAGAATAAAGAAGCTCAAGATAGATAAATCCTACGTGATACGCCGAGATCGGAGCTGTAATTTTAAATTGGAGACAAAGTATTTCTCAAAGTCTCCATCGAAAGGGATCAAAGATTTGGTGTGAAAGGAAAACTAAACCCCGTTTCATGGACCTATGAGATCACTAGAGAGAATGGCTCGAGCCTATAAGTTGCTCTTCCCAAACTTGGGAAATGTGCATAATGTTTTTCACGTATCTCAACTAAGAAATACGATATGATCCAAAAACGTGATCCGTCAAGACGACGTAGTTCTCAATTCGATCATGAGTTATGAAGAGCTATCGCAATAATAGACCATAAAGTTCAACAATTGAAACAAATCATTTTCGGTCAGGATCGTGGAATCACCACGAAGAGGCTACGGGAGCTAGAGGATACAAGAAGAACGGTACCCAGATTATTCTTTAAGGTATACAAATTTGGACGAAATTTCTTTTAAGGGTAGGATGTAATGACCGCAGCTTTATTTAAACCCAAAATAAAATTTTGCCGTGAAATCAAATCGATATGAAATCGAATATGATTTCATTTATTTACAAAGGAATATTTCGTTACACTCACCAAGTTAGTGAATGAAAAGAAATCGAAAGTTTTAGCTTCTATCTAAAGACATTTTAACGTCGAACGATATCGATCGTTGAAATGTCACGATATTTCCTAAGCAATCAAGTTGAATCATATTCCATTATTAATGGAACATTTTTAATAATGAGATTACGAGTATTTACGACCATTTGAAAGATAAGTCGACACGTAACGCTTTGAGACGCTTTCAACGCCACGCTAGAGATAAGACGAACGATGGTTTTAATGATAAAGAAACTTTAGGAAATTATTTCATGATATTTTTATGATATTACAGTACTAATAAGCATTTAATTAATGCTTGAACATTAGAATTAGTAAAAGTATCAAAACTAGTTTCAAAACCCTAATTGAATTAGGTTTTCTTCAAAACTCATGCGCTTTTTAATTATCCTATGATATAATTATCATTTAAACAATATACCAAGGTGCAATACTTATGAATGATATGAAATAAAATTTTAACACTTGTTTATCCAAATGGCCGATAGCCATTTTTTCTTGTGCACAAGTCAATTATTTTCTTCTCTTATACTATTTAATTAACCTATGATATTAATATCATCCAAATCATATACTATGATTTATATATCTATTAATGACATGAAATAAAAATTTTAACCTAAGGTATGGCCTAATGGAGAGCTATTTCCTTTTTGTACAATGTTCAATTAATTCATCTTCTACTTTCATTACATATATATATATAATGAATATATATTCAGATTTTGTGAGTCTTCCACTATATATGTATATGTATTTTAGCTATTTCAAGATATTGTGTAAGACACTAATGATTGGGAACCCATTAGTGAATAAACTAGTAATAAACGCAAGAGTCTCATGTATGTGAGGGACCGAGAATGAGAGGCTATAGGGGGTCTTGTTTCAGTTTTTATTTCATTTTCACTCTACACTCAAACACACCACCCTCATATCTCTCAAACCTCCCATCTCTCTCTAGAAAACCCATTCTTCTTCCCCAAATTCCACCCAAAAACCGAGAGCCACCACCATTGTCAAGCTTGATCTTCTTCTTCTTCTTCCCTACTACACCTCCATACCTTGTACTTTATCCATTTAATCCATGTCACCAAGGTAGGATCGATCAACGCTTGGTTTTGGTTATTAAAGTTTTCAAAATTTTGAAAAGGGGTTTAATTTTGCATGTGTTCTGATGATCCTAGTTGGTAGTCTATTGTATATATAAATGAGAAAAGGAGTAGATATGTATTCTTGTTTTCAAATGTATTGCATGTCCAATTATTGTTCAAAATTTTCGCAATGGGTATATTGTGTACCAAGAATGTGTAGATGATAGTTCGAGGTCGATACATATTTTAAAAATTTCAACCATGGGTGAAAATGTGGTTGATGACCGAGGCATGAAGGTATGAATTAGAGCATGAAATTGTGATCTATGATGCTATATATATGTCTATAGTATTTGTTTGAATTTTAGAAAAAATCCATGCTATGTTTGTTCTGAAACCGAGGCATGTAATGTATGGGTATGATTTTATTTTATAGCAATTGATATATTGATTATGATGTATGAAATGTATATAAATTATTGAAAATTTTGC
The DNA here is from genome assembly GCA_036937905.1 of Salvia rosmarinus. Classification (NCBI taxonomy): domain Eukaryota; kingdom Viridiplantae; phylum Streptophyta; class Magnoliopsida; order Lamiales; family Lamiaceae; genus Salvia; species Salvia rosmarinus. The sequence continues at coordinate 69,713,971 of CM072819.1, read as the reverse complement.
ACTCTTGTTTTTTTTATATAACCACATATATAGTACAATCCTTTGATAAATAATTTTATATGATACATCAATGACATATAATTACTCTATGATATTATGAAAGTCCATAGCCTTTAATTGAAATTTTAGAAAATTCTACCTTAATTCTCAAGATGACGGACATATACATATGTATATATATTTACAATTTTATTTTATAACATGCTGATGTTTTATTACTTTAGAGCATGAACTTTATACCCTATGTTTTAATTGGAAATTTTAGAAATGTCTACCTATTCCTTTAGTAAAACCAAGCATATATGTATTTATGTGTTGATGTATGATTTTGATTTGTAATACGCAATGGTATATTATTGATCTTCAATATTTTTATGCATCCTATGTTTTTGTTAGAATTTTTAAGAATCAATACCATTTTTATTCAAATAAACCGAAAGCTTTGAGCTCATCGGATGAATAAAATTGTTCTTGATGTATTTTATGTTACATTGTTACACTATAGCTTATGTGCATATAGTGATTTTGGAAAATTTTATAAAATTAATTGTTCAACATTATGAAAATGAAAGCTATGGAGTCAATTACATGATATAACATTGTTATATAGTGGATTATGTGACATAAATATGTCATGGATTAATGTTTAGACTTGTGTTAATTTATTGGAATTTTAGAAAATTTTGGACATTTATTTTAAAATGCGAGACCTTATAAAATAATAAGGTGACATTCAAAATTGTTTGGTTGATATTATGACATATTAATGACCATAGTGTATATTAATACACTATATAATATTAGGAAAAATTTTGGACATTGTTTGGTAATTTTCATATTACCGAGAAATTTAAAGAATTTCTAAGGATTTTAAACTTTTTAATCAATTTTTTAATAAATTATATGTCTAATATTATTTTAGACATATTTAGAAATTTTGGGCAAATTTTCGAAAATAATTGGTTAGAAACCCAAAATAGCCGGAGCTATTTTTAAAATTGAAATAAGGATTTTAAATCCTTAAATTCATTATTATAATGAATTATATGTTTAAAATTATTTTTAAACATATTAAAACAGTTTATAAAAGAAATCAATTAGAAATTGATTTTAAAGAATTTAATATTAAAGTAAGACTTAGTAATTAAATTACTAAGAAAAGTCAAATTGTCGACTTTTGAAATCAACGACGAATACGCTCGATAAATACGCTAATACACGAAGACGATCATTTGCTAATGACATCACGCTGATATGGAAGGATTTCATATTTAAAGTCGTGAAATCGAAAACGTGAGAAAACGCTGACCATTTACCAAGAGGGTAAATTGGTAATTTTCAACACATATCTCGCCTCATCGAAGAACCAGAAATGTTAAGATGATATCGCGTTGAGAAACTAATTAAATTCATTAGGAATTAATTACATCGATATGAAATATCGAATTTTATTATAGACTTCAGAAGTCTCGAATTACGAAACGACGACAAAGCATCCTTTTATATAAAGGACGACGACCACCGGACGCTGCGAGTGAGGAAAACGTTAAAGACGCATCAATAATTTCTGTGGGCTTTATTACTAAATGTAACAACTTTGCTACTTTTTCAACCTGTTTTTTAAAGTACTTTTCAACTATCGCTAAAATTATTTAAATGATTACCGCCAAAATGTTTACATTTTGTATCGATCCTATCCATGAATGATGTGATGTTGTTGGGTTATTCCCAATTTGTGAATGAAAATCGATATCGGATCCTATGCCAAGGCTTACACCGCTGGATTAACGTGTACACCAATGGTGATCAGTAGCGAAGGACACCACCGGTCACGGGTCGTAGAAGAGGCCTCCTTCATGACTTTCGACTATGATAACATGATGGAATGATAATAAGGGTATGGATCACGACACCAAGAAAATGCTTGCAGCAACTTATATAAACTCGTGAAAATATTTTAGTAAGACAAGGCATTTTCAAATAAAACCTCGGTCTTACCATTATATCAGTAGTAATTCAATGAAAATAAAATGTTTTCGCATAAGTCCACCTGGTACAAATTTTGTACTTAGCCCGCTTGTTTGTTTTAAATGTGCAGTTGAGCTCTGTATCGATGATGGAGGAATGTTGAGAAAGCCTATGTCCTCGATGTTCGTAGAATGGATAACCTCAATACATATCGTTCATATGTATTCACACACAGAACTCGAACTATTTTATTTTCATGTTGGATAATAAAATAATGTGAACTATGAAGTCCTTCGGATCGCATATCCTTTGATCCGTTGACTTAAACCTTTTATCCGAAATGTTATAAGTGTATGTTTAATCCTAAGTTCATATGCCGTGATAAGCCTTATCTGATAGTCTTCCGATCCGTGAATACTATTCCTAGTATTAGTCCGCTCACCCGGTTATCGGGAGTGTGGTCGTGAAATTTTCTAAAATTTCCAACAAATTGTTATGCACTCTTAATTCATCACAAATCAATAATATCACATGCATGTACAAAATAAAAGTCATACATTTACATATAGTTTTGTATGTCACGGTTTTAATAAGAACATTAGCATAGATTTTTCTAAAATTTTCAAATACATACTATAGATACATATAACATCATAGATCATAGATTCAAGTCCAAATAATTTCTCATGGTTTCGGCCATTTCAAACATTCTCATACATGTTTGAATAAATTTTAAAACATGATTTAGCTCCAAATAGTATGCTATACATTCTGTAACATAACATACCATATATTCATAAGATTAAAAGGATTTTCACATTAGATCATACATGCAAGACTTAAAAAATATAAGAACACCAACATTCATATTTATCTACCATCAACTAACATATATACACAAGATCTTTCCTAATGAAAAGTCAAGAACACATGCAATGTTCTCGCAATATTTTCGAAAGATTTTAAAAAAAGAAGAAGAACATCCCAACTCTAGTCGACACCTACCTTGGTGTATGGGATTAAATGGAACAATGTTCAAGTTCTCAAGGTGTTGTATGGTGGAAGAGAAGAAATTTTCAAGCTTGGCTGGAGGAGAAGCTCTCACTGCAAGTAAAAAAAAAAGAGAAAGAGAGTGTTTTTGAGAGAGAGAGGTTTTGGAGAGATAATGTGGTCAAGTATTGGGTGTTTGTGTATAAGTGAATAATGAAAAAAACTGAGGTAATCCCCTATACACCCCATTCGTCCCCTCCCAATACACCCAAGGACTCTTCACATTTTATTACTAATTTATTCACTAATGGGTTCCCAATCATTAGTGTCTTACACAAGATATCTTGAAAATTGCTAATATATATGTATTTAGTGGAGACTCAAGTATAAAATCTGAATTATAGAGATATACATGTATGAGTGGATAAATACACAATTTAAAATCAGATACCCATATTTATGTATCTCTCGCCATTAGATCAATTAATGGTTAAAATTTTTATTTCATGTCATTAATAGGTATATACACCATGGTATATGATTTAAATGATAATTAATATCATAGGATAATTAAAAGATGTTATTTTATGAGAAACCCCAATTTTCAAAATATGGTTTTCAAAACTAAGTTGTGATGTTTATTAATTCTAATGTTCAAGCATTAATTAAATGCTTAATAATACTGTAATATCATAAAAATATCATAGGAAATAATTTCCTATAATTTCTTGATCATTCAAAACCATCGCTCGTTCATCTCTAAACGCCGACGCTTGAAAATGTCTCAAACGTTACGATCGACTCATTTTCAAATGGTCGTAATAATTTCGTAATCACTTTACTAATATAATTCATTAATAAAGGAATAAAATTCTAAGCTTGATTGCTTAGAAAATTTTATGAATTTCGAACCGTCATTTAAATTACGTTAAAATATATACCGATAAACGTTATAGACTTCGCTTCTTAAATTCACGATTTTCGTGAATTTATAACAGAATTCATTCCTTTGTAAATAATTGAAATCATATTCGATTTCAAATTGATTTGATTTCACTACAAATTTATTTTACGGGTTTTAAAACCGTAATTGGCTTTTTAAACCGCGTTATTACATCCTACCCCTTAAAAGAAATTTCATCCCAAATTTTATACCTTAGAAGAATAATGGGTATCGTCTTTCATTGCATCTTCTAGTTCCCACGTAGCTTCTTCTGTCGTGGTGTTTCCACAAGACTTGACTCAAAATTGATTTGTTTCTCAATTGTTGAACTTTATGGTCTATTATTGTCAGAAGGTTCTTCTTCATAACTCATGTCCGAGTTGAGAACTACGCCGCCTTGATGGATCACGTGTTTTGGATCGTGTACATATTTTCTTAATTGAGATACGTGAAAACATTATACATTTCCAAGTTTGTGGAAGAGCCTTATATAGCTTGAGCCTATTCTTTTAGGATCTCGATGGTCCTATGAAACGGGTCTGTTTTCCTTTACACCAAATCTTATATCCCTTTGATGGAGAGACTTTGAGAAACACTTTGTCTCCATTTCAAATGCAACTCATCTACGTATCGACATAAGATTTTGTCTATCTGAGCTTCTTTATTCTTGCCTAACGTGACGATTTCAATCATTTCATTCATCTCGCCCTACTACTTTTCTTTCACCCACTTCATCCCAGAAGTGGTGATCTACTTGCCACAAGGTCAGATGGGGCCATATCAATCGTCGCCGATAACTATTATTGTAGAAACTCAATAAGAGGTAAATGTCTTCCATTTTGCACCTCGATCAGTACTACTGCTCAAGATATCTTCCGTAGTTTGATTGTCCTTCGATCGCCCATCGCCAGGGTGAAATGTCAGATCAAGTTCAACTTGTGCCCATCTTTGTAGGCTACCCAAAATCTGATGTGAATTTGAGTCTCTTCGATGTAATAGATTTTGGTACTCCATGTAGTCGTATAACTTCTTTACATATATATCCGCTAGTTTCGATCCATAAGATATTCGAATTGTAAATGAGCGATTTGTGAGTCTATCCACCATACCCATATGGTAGTTTCCTTTTCGACTTGGGTAAATCATAACGAAATCCATCGTTATTCATCTCACTTCCACTCGGTATACCAATGGTGAACTTCCCGTAGGACGCTTGATGTAAAGCTTTAACGTGGCAAAAAGGCGCGTTTCTACAAAAAGCTATGTCCCTTCATCCTTCCCACCGTAACTTTTCTTTAGGTCGACATCTTCGCATCGCTGGCGGGTGTGGATCATGAGCCTCACTCATTATTTCTGTCGAACTTCATATCTCGAAACATATTCTCCTTCAAATACTAAAGCATTATCTCGATGCTTCATGGAAATTTCAATTCAGCTCACCCTTCCTCTTATCTTTTCTAACTTTTCCTCCATCCTTTGTCTCTCAATGATCCTTTTTCTTAAATCGGTCAGGAGTGTAGCGATAACTCGTGATCGTCTCGTTGTTCAACCATTCAATCCTAATTTTTAAATCCTTAATGAGTTTATCTTCTGTAGGAGACATCCCAATTTAGTTTGATTTTACGACTCAAGGCTCGCCACTACATTCGCTTTACGGTGATAGTTAATACCAAATCTTTACTAGTTCGAGCCATCTTCTCCGCTCATGTTTAGATCTCTTTGCTCAAAGAAGTATTTCAAACTCTTATGATCAGATAGATTTCACATCTCACCCGTAGAGATGGTGTTCCATATTTTCAGGCATGACCACCGCTAATTCAGTCATGTTGGGTAGTTCGCTCATGTGGTCTAAGTTGTCGGGATGCGCTATTACTTTCCTCTTGCATCAAAACGCAACCTAGTCGCTCTTGAGGCCAAGATAAACCACATATTCCTTGTCTCGATTCGGATCGCTAACACTGTGCACTTGTTAACTTCTCCTCGAGTTTTGAAAACTCGCATTCTACTCAAGTGTACTTAACTCCCTTCGAGTAGTTGGGTCATGCTATTTTGGAGAACTCATGAATCTCCTGATAACCCCAACCTAGAAAACTCCGGATCTCATTTGAGTTCGCGGGATTTCCATCTTGCACGCTCCACTTTGGTCGGATCCACTTTTATTCCATCCAGACACGATTGTCCAAGGAACATTACTTCCTTCAAAATTCGCATTTGCAACTTTGCAAATAACCTTTCATTCCTCAAAGTTTGAACACCATTCTTAGATGTTCCTTATGGTCTTCCTCATTTTTCAATAGAGAGAATATCATCTATGAAAACCAAGACAAACTTGTAAGACGGATGAAACACTCGATTCATGAGGTCCATAAATACAACTGCATTGTTAACCGAACGGCATAACTACAAATTCAAATGGCCATACTTGTCGAATGCGCTTTAGCTATGTCTTCGTCGATTTGAGTTGATGTATCCCGACTTAGATCAATTTGAGAATATGCCCGCCTCTATTGATCAAAAATCGCCGATCTGAAAGGGTATTTGTTCTGAGTGTCATCTTGTTCAGCTCTCGATAGTCTATACACATCCTTAAAGATCCATCCTTTCGACAAACAATACAGCGCTCCGGCGAAACCAGTCTAATGAAACCTAGGTCCAACAGCTTCTGATTTGATTTTCGCCCAATTCCTTTGGGGCCATTCAGAGTGCCTTGACTCGAGCCGATCCGTTCCGTCGATGGTAAATTCAATGTCATCGAGGTAATCCGTAGATCCTTAGAAATACATCCGAAATTCCCCGACAATTTCTATTCTTCTACCTTCTCTCGCTTTCCCGCTCGTAAACGAGAAAGCATGGTATCCTTCTTATTCATCATTTTCCTGCCTTCAATGCGGAACACGAACTCTCTTTCCCATCTAAGTCCATGGAAGTGCGTTGTTTCGTCCGAAAATGAAATGATATTTTCCTTTCCGCAAAGAATCGTGGAGTGGTTTGCCAACCGTCCATTCCTAGGATTATATCTACGCCACCCATGGTATTATGTTCAAATTATTTGCCGTAACCCTAAGTGATCCTAAGTTCAACTCTAGGTTCGAGAAATGTGTACCATAATCCCTCCTATAGGTGAAGAGATTCTCATATCCCGTTTTCTTTTATAGACTAAGTCCCAAAGATCACGATGATTTTCTATGAAGGAGTGCGAGCACCGTGCGAACAATACTATAAGCATGTTGAGAAGGATTCCATACCGCCGTGTCTGTCCCTGCTCGTTTCGTCCGGCAGCATATGCCTAGTCGGCGGCCGAGGCGTTGTGCTTGTCTTTGGGTCTGGTGCTGTCCGGCTGTCACGGCGCTGCGCTGGTGGTTGTTGCTTCTGTTGGGTGGTTGCCACCGCCGCTGATTTGTCGCTGTGGTTGCCGCCATGTTGTTGCGCGTGAGTTGCGATTGTTGCAGTTGCGTGCGCTGAGGTTAAATTGATAGCCCTAGTGGTTGGACATTCGGTTGGTTCGGCTCACTGCTTTCGAACGCACTCGGACAAAGTTTGCATAATGTCCTTTCATCCACACCAAACAGCCTCGCCGCCCGCCATGCACATTCCTGTGCATCTTTCGCACTTTGGGCACGCAAGAGCCCTTCTTTGCTCTTGTGGCCTCTTGTTGGAGGAACAAATCGGCTTCCTCCATCCTTGTCCCGATTTGTGTATCTTGCCACCTGTTGTTATATTCGCTCTCAAAATTTCCCTTCGTTACTAAACCGGTATCCCATTTCTCTTCCCTGTCCAATGTATCGATCCGAATGTCGCTATCATCCGCATTGTCGCCTCAATGTCTAGAGCTCGTAAGAGCCAGATAGGTCATGTCTCCAGACCAGAGACATTCTTATTTCGCCTTAACCCGACCTAATTTTTTCGCCATTTTAGTCCGTGTCCACTGATCAGTATATCTAGAATCTCGCAAACATGCGATCGTAATCGCCATCGACATCTTTTCTCGCTTTAACAAGAAAATTCTGTTCCTTCTTCTTCGAACTTTTTGCAGCACTTATCATACATTTCTCTTTAAAATCTTCCCATGTTAACTCTTCCATCTGCTCACGAAGGTTTTCTTCCGCCTCCCACCGTAAATCAGCAGTCCATTCAATCGAAGGTTACATGATCTTCGCTCGTCCACTTAAAAGGTGAAAATCTTTCAATAGTTCTCATCCACGCTCGATTCTTCTCGGACTACCCTTCCCATTGAAAGTAGGAGGGTTTTGTCTTAAGAATAATTCTATCTCGCGATCGTGAGGTGGAGGTGGTGAGGTATTCTCTCTTCTGTTCGGAGTTCTACCTCTCTCCTAGGTCCGCCTCCGCCTTACTCCTCGTCGTCTTGTCAGGAGGCATTCATATAAAATATATCATTAGCATCGGCATTATTTTTATAACTTGAATGTATACAATTTCATCATTCCTTTTGGAAAATAACTTAAAAAAACATCATCTTTCACTACAATTTTGTTGCAAAAGCCTCTCTGTCTATATATAATTGCAAAAGACCATAAGTAAAGTACTTATGACAAAAGTCATTACATCGGATTACTTACATGCTACTTCCAAAAATTTCAAAAGAGCCTACACATATCGGCACAGCTTTACAAAATAAAATCATGCACGCGGCTTTATAGCCTTACAAAAACAGCCTCGTCATCCAAGTTCTTCAAACATAAATAAAACATCATAAGAAAATAACATAATCCTTCACATTTTACTCAACATCAACCTCGAGTCTTCCTCATCCTCCTGGGTCCTCTTCCTCTTCATCCGAGTCATCGCCGGCCTACTCAGAGGGTCCAGCCATTATTTCTACCATGGGAATTCCCGAGGACCATAATCACACGAATCGGACGTAGCGCATGGATCGGGTTATAACCATCAAGGGTACCCTCACACTTATCCGCTGTCCGACGAAACTCTCGACGCGGTGGGTGCGCCATCGGTGGTGAGGCGGAGTGGTGAACGCATGTGGTGTCCAAACATCAAGGAGGGAAACAGACTCCCAAAGCTCTAGGTCTGTCGCTCCTCCGCGACAGTCTCCCGTCAATCCGATATCGAGGCACCACCGGGTCACATCCGTGGAACCTCGTGCAGCCACGGTGACTCATCACGCCATGTTACTCCCGTGAGGAGATAAGGTCCTCGGTGTCCATAAATGCTTTACATATGTCGTGGTGATGAACCGGTAATCGCTTATCAAATCATACCTCCGTCGACGGTAAATTAGTCTCCGAAACTTCCGAGCATAGTCTTCCCAATTACATGGAGTATGGTAAGAAGCGTTGATGCCATCGTAGTCCGTCACGCCATATGCTCGCGCCTCCACGACCGATAGATACATCAAGAACTCTCCTAAATCTTCCCGCACATCCACTTTCTCGATAGATCGGATAGTCTCTCGAGTCGGGTCGGTCCTATCCTCCTCCTCGCAATGTAGCGCATTTCTCCATCACACGATCAAAACTAATGTCTCACTACTAATATCCGATAAGATAGGTAGCTTAGTAATCGGTTAAACAACTAGAAAGAACTATTCAATCTATAAGGCATAAATCTAGCGTTAAAACAATCATGACATTCTTAGTCTAACTAGAACAAAACTCCTAATGCTATTCTAAGTATACAGATACCATAGGTTTTCGCTTAACTAAAACTCGAGTTAAACTTTACGACTCTACTGTATTCTGAGACGGAAAGAAAGTTGTCCTTCATAACAAATGAAGTTCAGAGTTTAGGAGTACGCAGGCGAAAACCATGCGAAAAGGAGTTCCATCAGGAGTACGATTAAAACAAATTTATCACAGTGCAGAAATTTTCGCGATTGTAGGACATTTCGAGAAAATCCGACGGCGGTTGGCATGCTATGGCTGCCGCCGACGTAGTATAACTATTACATCCACGTATTCAGGTTGATGCTTACATTCTGAAATCCAAGTCAACGGTCACGCATGTTGAAATTGTGATTTGGTCGCTACATTAAAGTCGTGATACGATATCACCTCTTCATTCTTCATGTCAACGCCGTTTCGATCATCTTTACGCTCCACTCTCGACGCTCAAAACCAAAACTAAATCACCTTCATGCTTCCTATCATTCTTTTGTTTTCATTATGTGACATGTTTTTATATGTCTACATTCTCAAGAGACAACATACCGCTATCAAATAAATTTCATATTCATAGTATAACATCAAAACAACATCATAGTCATTCATACATATTTTACATATCATCTGCTTTCATACATATCTCTTAATCATCATATTCGCTTCAAAACATACATTTCAATTAACCACTTTTATCATTCAATTAAATTTAAAATAATATTGAAAATCCTACTCATAACTTTTCATTTCATCTCATAACCATAACTTTTTTCTTTCAAATCCTTTCAAACTTGATCAACATATAAAATTCTTCACTTCATAAGTTTAAAAGAAACCAGTTACCTTTTTCCGCTTGAGCTCGATGTGATGGAGTGTTGAGGATAGCAGAGATTTTCTAAGTCCAATGAACTCAATCTAGACTTAATTTTAGAAGGAATTTGAGTTTCAAAGAGAACCGCTCGATACCCTGTCACCACCACACTCGGATAACCCGAGTGGACGGACTAATACTAGGAATAGTATTTAGAATCAGGTAATTATAATAGGAAATTGCATAATTAGACTAACAATACTTATCATACATATTTAATATAGTCAAACTAATGGTTTAACTATCGATCCAAAGATCAACAATGATCCGATAGACTTCAACAATTCATAACATTCATCGACATAAAAATAAAATAGTTCGAGTCGATGAAAGTGGTGATACATATATGACGATATTATTCAGGTAACAATTCTAAAACATCAAGACACGACTTCTCAACACCTCCATCCACATCCGAGCTCAACTCGACATTTAAAACAAACAGCGGTAGTACAAAATTTGCACCAGGACTATGCCGAAAACATTTTATTTTCTTTGAATTACACGCATATATGGTAAGACACAGGGTTTTAGTTGAAAATGCTCGCTTACTAAAATATTTTCTCGCCATAAAAGTTGTCCAAGCATTTTCGGTGTATGATCCATATCCCTATTATCATTCTCATCTTATCATAGTCGAAAGTCTGAGGAGGCCTCCCCACCCCGTGACCGCCGTGAATTGTCCTACAAGACACGTACCATTAGTGTACACGTAATCCTAGCTGTATAAGCCTTCCCAGATAGATCCGATATCGATTTTCATTCATAAGTTGGGACACCAACAACATCATCATCATTCATTCATGATAGATACATACACAAAACGTAAAATTTTTGGTAATCATTTAAACTCTTATCAATAGTGAAAAGATCGTAAATAAAGACTGAAAAGAAAGCAAAGTTGTTTTGTTTTAGTAATAAAGCCCACCGAAAATATTGTTCGCCTTTAACGTCGCTACTCGTCAACGCCCAACATGGCGTCATTCACACCTTTATATAAAAGGATGTTTTAGTACGCCGTTACGTAATTCGAGACTTACAAAGTCTATAATAAGATTCGATATTTTATATCGAATAATTAATTCTTTAATGAATTAACGCTTTCAAACGCGATCATCTTAACATTTCGCTCTTCGACAGGACTAGAATGTTGAAAATTACCATTTACCTCTTGGTAAATGGTTCAACGTTTTCTGCTCGATCTACGACTTCAAAATGAAATCTTTCATATCAACGTGATGTTATTAGCAAGACACGCTTTACGCATCAGCATTTATCGAACGATTTCGTGTGATTTCAAAAATCAAAATTTTGACTTTTCTTAGTTATTTAATTACTAAGTCATAATTTAATTTTAATTTCACGAAAATCAATTTAATTGATTTCTTTTATAACTGTTTTAATATGTTTAAAATAATTTTTAAACATATAATTCATTATAAATAATGAATTTTAAGGATTAAAACTTTTTCAATATAAAATAGCTCACGGCTATTTTAAATTTTATAACTTAATATTTTAAAATTCTTTAAAATCTAAATATGTCTAAAATATATTTAGACATATAATTTATTAATAAACTTAATTAAAAGGATTTAAAATCCTTATATAAATATTCTCGTAATTACTAAAATTACCAAATGGTGTTCAAAATTTTTCACATTTTATATAGTGTATTATTATACACTATGGTCATTAATATGTGATAATATCAACTAATTAACTTCAAAATCACCTTATTATTTATAAGGTCACGGCATTTTGAAAATTCCAACAATTTTCTAAAATTCTACTAAATTAATACAAGGTCAAACATTAGTCATACATATTATGTCATACAATCATGATATTACAATTTATACCATATAAATGGTACCATAGTCTCATTATTCATGATACATCAAACATTTTTATTAAATTTCCCAATAATCATAACATGCTTATAAACTATATGTAGCAACATATAATCATAAAACTATCAAAACAATTTATTCATCACCATAGTGAGCTTAGATCTCGGTTTATTTGAATAAAATAGGTTATTAATTTTCAAAATTATAACAACAATATAAGAGGCATAAACATACTCTAGGTCAATAATATAACATTGCATGTACTAATTAAAATCACACATCCACATATATAGTATAGCTCGGTTTTCAATTTTTCATAGAGTTTTTCAAAATTCTAATTAAAACATATAGTGTATAATTCACATCCTAGAACAATAATATACTATTGCATGTCATAAAATAAAATCATTCATAAATGTATACCAATACATACCTCACGTTTTTTTCAAATAATAGATAGGATTTTTCTAAAATTCCAAATAAGTGGCTATGGACTCACATAACATCATAGATCACTTCTGTAATTGCATGCCTTAAATAAAATTTAATCATCATATACCACATATATAGGTCTCGGTCCATTTTAAAAGAAATAGATAGAAATTTCTAAAATTCTAATTAAATCACTATAGATTTTCATAATATCATAGAGTAATTATATGTCATTGCATGTCTCATATAAAAATCATTTATCATAGAACTATATATATATTTCGTCATATATAAAATATAGCAAGAGTTTTTCTAAAATTTCCAACAAATTGTTATCACTTAATTCATCACAAATCAATAATATCACATTGCATGTACAAAATAAAATCATATATTTACATATAGTTTTGTATGTCACGTTTTAATAAGAACATCGCATAGATTTTTCTAAAATTTTCAAATACATACTATAGATACATATAACATCATAGATCATAGATTCAAGTCCAAATAATTTCGTTTCGGCCATTTCAAACATTCTCATACATGTTTGAATAAATTTTAAAACATGATTTAAGCCCAAATAGTATGCTATACATTCTGAACATAACATACTCATATATTCATAAGATTAAAATGATTTTCACATTAGATCATACATGCAAGACTTAAAAAAATATAAGAACACCAACATTCATATTTATCTACCATCAACTAACATATATACACAAGATCTTTCAAAATGAAAAGTCAAGAACACATGCAATGTTCTGCAATATTTTCAAAGATTTAAAAAAAAGAAGAAGAACATCCCAACTCTAGTCGACACCTACCTTGGTGTATGGGATTAAATGGAACAATGTTCAAGTTCTCAAGGTGTTGTATGGAGGAAGAGAAGAAATTTTCAAGCTCGCTATGGAGAAGCTCTACTGCGTAAAAAAAAAAAAAGAGAAGAGAGTGTTCTGAGAGAGATGAGGTTTTGGAGAGATAATGTGAGTGTTAGGTGTTTGTGAATGTGAATAATGAAAAAACTGAGGTAATCCCCTATACACCCCCATTCTCGGCCCCTCCCTCCCCAATACACATGGACTCTTCATTTTATTACTAATTTATTACACGGGTTCCCAATCATTAGTGTCTTACACAAGATATCTTGAAAATTGCTAATATATATGTATTTAGTGGAGACTCAAGTATAAAATCTGAATTATAGAGATATACATGTATGAGTGGATAAATAACACAATTTAAAATCAGATACCCATATTTATGTATCTCCCATTAGATCAATTAATGGTTAAATTTTTTATTTCATGTCATTAATAGGTATATACACCATGGTATATGATTTAAATGATAATTAATATCATAGGATAATTAAAGATTATTTATGAGAAAACCCTAATTTTAAAAAATAGGTTTTCAAAACTGTTGTGATTTTATTAATTCTAATGTTCAAGCATTAATTAAATGCTTAATAATACTGTAATATCATAAAAATATCATAGGAAATAATTTCTATAGTTTCTTGATCATTAAATGTAATAACCCGTAAGTTTTAAAAGCCTATTACGGTTAAAACCAGAAATAGAATTTCGTCGAATCAAATCAAATTGAAATCGAATATGATTTCAATTATTTACGGCGAATGATTTGTTACACATTCACTCAAATTCGGAATGTAAGAATCGAAAGTTTTAAATTTTATCGGCAAGACATTTTTAACGTCGAATGATATCGATCGTTGAAATTTCACGATATTTTCTAAGCAATCAAGCTTAGAATTATATTCCATTATTAATGTAATATTTTAATAATGTGATTACGATTATTTACGACCAATTCAAAGATGAGACGATACGTAACGTTTTGAGACGTTTTCAAACGTCAACGTTTAGAGATGAAACGAACGATAGTTTTAATGATCAAGAAATTATAGGAAATTATTTCCTATGATTATTAATTGACATTACAGTATTATTAAGCATTTAATTAATGCTTGAACATTAGAATTAATAATAAATCCCAAACCTAGTTCGAAAACCCTATATTTTCGAAAATTAGGGTTTTCTTCATAAAATGATGACTTTTAATTATCCTATGATATTAATTATCATCTAAATCATATACTATGATGTATATATGTATGTTTAGCATGGAATTAATTTATTTAATGTGTATGGGGCATAATAGTCGTGTAGTGCACATATGTGCATAACAAAGGGTGTTTTAATTATATCACTCTTACATGCATATATATATGATATATTTTCAGATTTTATTATTAAGACTCCATTATATATATAGATATATAACCTATTTTCAGAATTTCTATGTGTAGGCACTCATGAGAGTGCCCACTATCTACATAGAATAATATTATAAGATGAAGAGTCCATTGTGTGTGCAAGTGAGAGAGAGAGCCGAGAGTGTGAGGTATAGGGGGATTATTCAGATTTTTACTCATTCCCTCACTCACTCAAACACTTATACACTCCACTCTCTCATCCTCTCTCAATCTCTCCATCTTCTCTCTCTCAAGCTTCACCTTCTTCCTCATTTTTCTGCAAATGCCGTGAGCTCCCTCTTCCTTCCAAGCTGTGATTTTCTTCTTCTCATCTCCATACAACACCTTAATACCTTGTACTTTGTTCCATTCATCCATATCACAAGGTAGGGGTTGAACAAGAGCTTGTTTTGTTCTTGAAGCTTTCGAAATTTTTCGAAGAAATGGTCTAGTTCATTGCATGTATTCTAGATGATCCATGTTTGTAAGAGTTGATTATTGCATGTGTATTGATGATAAGAAAATGTTAGACAAGTGTTCTTGTTTTTAAAATGTCTTGCATGTATGATCTAACCTCAAAATCTTTTGAATCTATGGCTATGTAGTGTATTAAGAATGTGTAGCATAATGTTTCAAAGCTTGAAGTATGCTGAAAAATTTTAATGGAGCATATTCGAAATTTTTTTGTAATGACCGAAACTTACTAAGTGTTAATTGAGCTTGGATTTATGATCTATGATGTTTTATAAGTCCATAGTATTTATTTGAAAATTTTAAAAAAAATCTATGCCATTTTTCTTTCTAAGTACCGAGACACTTAGATTTTATATGTGGGTATAAGATGTTTAATTTGTGCATGCAATAGCATATTCTTAAATTATAATGTATTGAGAGTACATGGCAATTTATTTGACATTTTTGGAAGAACCTATGCTATTTTTTTTCAAATGGCCGAGACATGTATGTAATTCAATGTTAGTATGTGATTTTTATTTAATACATGCATTAGTATATTATTGGTCTAGGTTGTAAACCATACACTATACGTTTTAATTGGAAATTTTTGGAAAATCTTATACTATTTTCTTAAAAAGACCGAGACATATATACAATTATATGTGGATGTATAATTTTTATTTGGGACTTGCAAGGACATATTGTTGATTTAAGATGATATATAAGTCCTTTGTGATTTATTGGGAATTTTAAGAAAATCCTACCTAATTTTCTTTGAGGACCGAGGCATATGTATATATATATATGTTGATGTATGATTTTAATTTGTAACATGCAATAGTGTTTTATTGATCTAGGATATGATTTATGCATCCTATGTTTTTGTTAGAATTTTTAAGAATCAATCACAATTTTTATTCAAATAAACCGAAAGCTTTGAGCTCAACTTGGTGATGAATAAAATTGTTCTTGATGTATTTTATGATGTTATATTGTTACACTATAGTTTATGAGCATGTTATAATTGTTGGGAATATTTTTATATAAATGTTTGATATGCATTATGAAATAACCGTGACTTATATACCTATTTCATATGGTATAAAATTGTTATATCATGGGTTATGTATTATAAACATGGTATATACTAATGTTTAGACCTTGTAGTAATTTATTGAAATTTTAGAAAATTGTTGGGCATTCTTTCAAAAATGCCGTGACCTTATAAAATAATAAGGTGATGTTCGAATGTTGATTAGTTGATATTATCACATATTAATGACCATAGTGTATAATAATACACTATATAAAATTAGAAAAAAATTTGGACACCAATTGGTAATTTTTAGTAATTACCGAGAAATTTTTAAGGATTTTTAAATCCTTTTTAATTAAGTTTATTAATAAATTATATGTCTAAATATTATTTTAGACATATTTGGAAATTTTCAAAATTATTTAAGTTATAAAACTTAAAATAGCCGTGAGCTATTTTAATTTCGAATAAGGAATTTTAATCCTTAAAATTCATTATTTATAATGAATTATATGTTTAAAAATTATTTTTAAACATATTAAAACAGTTTATAAAAAGAAATCAATTAAAAATTGATTTTCGTAAGAATTTAATATTAAAGTATGACTTAGTAATTAAATTACTAAGAAAAGTCAAAATTGTTGACTTTTGAAATCAACTTACGAAATACGTTCGATAAATACGCTAATCTGCCGTAAGACACGTCAATTGCTAATGACATCACGTTGATATGAAAGGATTTCATATTTGAAGTCGTGAAATCGAAAACGTGAGAAAACGTTGAACCATTTACCAAGAGGGTAAATTGGTAATTTTCAACACATATCTCGTCTCTCACCAAGAACGAGAAATGCTAAGATGATACGCGTTTGAGAAACGAATTCAATTCATTAACGAATTTAATTCATATCGATATGAAATATCGAATCTTATTATAGACTTTGTAAGTCTCGAATTACGTAAACGACGTACTAAAACATCCTTTTTATATAAAGGTGTGGACGCTGACGCACCAGCTGGACGTTGACGAGTAAGCGAACGTTAAAGACGAACAATAATTTTCAGGTGGGCTTTATTACTAAAACAGAACAACTTTGCTACTCTTTTCAACTGTCCTTGTTTACAGTACTTTTCAACTATTGATAAAATTGTTTAAATGATTACCTGCCAAAATGTTTACGTTTTGTGTATTGTATCATATCCATGAATGATGTGATGTTGTTGGGTTATTCACAACTTATGAATGAAAATCGATATCGGATGCTATGCCGGAAGGCTTATACCTGGCTAGGATTAACGTGTACACTGATGGTGACTGTGTGTGAAGGACAATTCACGGCGGTCACGGGGTCGTAGAGGAGGCCTCCTCACGACTTTCGACTATGATAAGATGATGAAATGATAATAAGGGATATGGATCATACACACCGTAAAATGCTTGGCAAGCAACTTTTATGAACTGAGGAAAATATTTTAGTAAGCACAAGGCATTTTCAACTAAAACCCTTGTGTCTTACCATAATATTGGCAGTGTAATTCAAAGAAAATAAAATGTTTTCGGCATAAGTCCACTGGGTACAAATTTTTGTACTTAGCCCTGCATGTTTGTTTTTAAATGTGCAGGTTGAGCTCGGATGTTGATGATGGAGGAGTGTTGAGGAAGTCCATTGTCCTTGATGTTTATTAGGAATTGTTAACCTTGAATACATATCGTCATATATGTACTCACACACTTTCCGCTGCAACTCTGAACTATTTTATTTTTATGTCTGATGATAAGATAATGTGAACTATGAAGTCCTTCAGATCGTAAAATCCTTTGGGATCTGTTGGTCTACACCCTTTGGTCCGAGATGTTAAAAATGTACGTTTGATTCTAAATATAACATTCCTCATGTGATAAGCCTTGTTGTAATAGTCTTTTGCATCCATAAATACTATTCCTAGTACTAGTCCGCTCACTCCGGGTTATCCTGAGTGTGGTCGTGACAGAGGGGTATCAGAGCAGTTGCTCTTTGAAACTCAAATTCCTTCTAAAATTAAGTCTAGATTGAGTTACTGGACTTCTAGAAAATCTACTGGCTATCCTCAACACTCCATCACATCGAGCTCAACTGGGAAAAGGTAACTAGTTTCTTTTTAAACTTATGAAGTGAAGAATTCTATATGATGATCAAGTTTGAAAAGATTTTTGAATAGAAAGAAAAGGGAAAGTTATGGTGTGATGAGGATGGAAATGAAAAGTTATGAGTAAAGATTTTCAAAAATTTTAAATTTTGAAATTGAATAGTAATGATATGAAGTGGTTAAATTGAAATGTATGTTTTGAAACGAATTATGACGATTAAAGACGAATGTATGGAAGCAAGATGATATGTACAAATATGTATGAATGAACTATGATGTTGTTTTGATGTTATGCATATGAATTATGAAATTTATGTTGATAACTGGGTATGTTGTTCTCTTGAGAAGAACATAGATGACATAAGAAGCATGTTCACATAATAACAGAAAACAAAAGAATGATAGGAAGCATGAATGTGATTTTAGTTTTTGGTTTTTGAACGTCGAGAGTGGAACGTAAAGATGATCGAGAACGACGTTGACAATGAAGAATGAAGAAGGTGGATATCGTATCACAGCTTTAATGTAAGCGACCATAATCACAATTTCAACATGCGTGACCGTTGACCTGGATTTCAGAATGATAAGCATCAACCTGAATACGTGGATGTAATAGTTATACTACGTCGGCAGCAGCCATAGCGTGCACAACTTCGCCGTCGGCATTTTCTCGAAATGTTGCTACAATCGCGAAAATTTCTGCACTGCGCAGTAAATTTGTTTTTAATCGTACTCCTTTGATAGAACTCCGTTTTACGCATGGTTTTCGCCTGCGTATTCCTAAGACTCTGAACTTCATTTGTTATGAAGGACATAATCTCTTTTTTCGTCTCCAGAATACAGTAGAGTCTGGTTAAAGTTTAGCTTGAGTTTTAGTTAAAGCAGAAAACCTATGGTATCTCGTATATCTTAGAATAGCAATAGGAGTTTTGTTCTTAGGTAGACTAAGAATGTCATGATATGGGTTTTAATCATTAGCATTTATTGCCTTATAGATTGAATAGTTCTTTCTAGTTGCTTAACCGATGTACTAAGCTACCCTATCTGCTATCAGATATTAGTAGTGACTGACATTAGTTTTGATCGTGGCAGATGGAGGAAATGCGCTACATTGCGAGGAGGAGGATAGGACCCGACCCGACTCCCGAGGAGACTATCCGTATCTATCGGGAAAGCTGGATGTGTGCCGGCGAAGATCTAGGAGAGTTCTTGATGTACTATCTTAGACTGTGGAGGAACGCCAGAGCATATGGCGTGACGGACTACGATGGCATCAAACGTCTTCTTACCATACTCCCATGTGATTGGGAAGACTATGCTCGTGAAGTTTCCGGAGACTACATTTACCGTGCGACCGGAGGGTATGATTTGATAGGCGATTTACCCAGGTTCATCAGCCACCTGACATATGTGTATAGCATTTATGGCGCAGCACCGAGAGGACCTTATCTCCCTCCACGGGAGTATACATGGCGTGATGAGTCACCTGAGTGGCTGTACACCGAGGTTCCACGGATCGTTGACCCAGTGGTGCCTCGATATCGGATTGACGAGGGCAGACTCGTCCAGGCGGACGGAGCAGCGGACCAGAGCTTTAGGAGCTCCTGTTTTCCCTCCTTTGATGTTTGGACACCCTGTGCGTTCACCACTTCCGCCTCTACCACCGATGGCAGCACCCCTACCGCCAGTCGAGAGTTTCCGTCAGACAGCACAGATAAGTGTGACAGGTACCCTTGATGGTTATAACCCAATCCATGACAGCTACAGTCCGATTCGTGTGGATTATGGTCCTCTGCGGGACATTCCCATGGTAGAGAGTAATGGCGCTGGACCCTCTAGAGTATATGGCCAGGACGATGACTCGGATGAAGAGGAAGAGGACCCCGAGGAGGATGAGGAAGACTCGAGGAGTTGATGTTGATGTAAAAGTTTGAAGGATTATGTTATTTATCTTATGAATGTTTTATTTATGTTTTTGAAGAACTTGGATGACGAGGAAACTGAATTTTTGTAAGGCTATAAAGCCACTGTGCATGATTTTATTTTTGTAAAGCCTTGTAAGCCGATATGTGTATGGCTCTTTTGAAATGTTTTGGAAGTAAGCATGTAAGTAATCCTTGATGTAATGACTTTTGTTCGCAAAGTACTTTATCTATGGTGCTTTTGCAATTATATATACGACCCGAGAGGGCTTTTGCAACAAAATTTTGTATGACAAGAATGAAATGTTTTGTTTAAGTTATTTTTTTTTTCCAAAAAGGCAATGATGAAATTGTATACATTCAAGTTATAAAAATAATGCACGATGCTAATGATATATTTTACATAACAGAATGCCTCCTAGACAAGACCCTGAACGAGGAGTAAGGGGCAGAGGCAGACCTAGGAGAAGTGGTAGAACTCCTGAGCAAGAAGAACAGGCTATACCTCAACCACCTCCACCTCAAACTGATCGCAGGATAGAGGAATTATTCTTAAGACAAAACCCTCCTACTTTCAATGGGAAGGGTAGTCCAGAAGATGCTGAACAGTGGATGAGAACTATTGAAAGAATTTTCATCTTTTCAAGGTGCACAGCACAAGAAAGACTGTCATGTGTAACCTTCCAGTTGAATGGACCTGCTGATTTCTGGTGGGAGGCCAGAAAGAAAACCTTTACAGCAGAGCAGATGGAAGAGTTAACATGGGAAGACTTTAAAAGAGAAATGTATGATAAGTATGTACCAAAAAGTTACAAGAAGAAGAAGGAACACGAATTTTTCTTGTTAAAGCAAGAAAAGATGTCGGTAACTGATTACGATCGCATGTTTTGCGAGATGTCTAGATATGCACAGGATCAAGTGGACACGGACCTAAAAATGGCGGAAAAATTTAGGTCGGGGTTAAGGCCAGAAATAAGAATGTCTCTCGCTGGTCTTGGAGACATGACCTATACAGAGGCTCTTACACGAGCTCTAGACATTGAGGCGAAGAATGCCGGATGATAGTCGACATCGCCTCGGATACGTAATACAATGGACAGGGGAAAGAGGAAGTGGGATACCAGTTTTAGTAACAGTAGCAGGGGAAATTTTGAGAACAGAAATAATAAACAACAGTGGCAAGGGAGTACAACAAATCAAGGACAAGGATGGAGGAAGCCAACTTTTGTTCCTCCAACGAGAGGACCACAAGAGCAAAGAAGGGCTCTTCCGTGCCCAAAGTGCCGAAAGATGCACACGGGAATGTGCATGGCGGGCAGCGGGAACTGTTTTAGGTGTGGAATGAAAGGACATTATGCAAACTTTTGTCCGGGGGTACGTTCGGAAACAGGCGTAAGGCCGAACCAACCCGGTAATGTCCAACCACTAAGGGCTATCCAATTTCAGCCCCAACCTCAATAAAGAAATACAATTTGCAACAATGGCAACAATCTCACAACAATCTGAAGAATAACAATGGCGGCGACCACAGCACAAAGAATACAACAAAGAAGAAGGCAACCACCTCAGCAACGAAGACAACAACCACCACGGCAACGTCAGCAGCAACAGCAGCCCAGACAACAGCAACAGCCCCAGCAAAGACAAGCACAACGTCAGCCGCAGCCACCCCAAGCTAGGGCATATGCTCTGCACCGGCGACAAAACGAACAGACTAGGAAACCCGCGGTATGGGAATCCTTCTCAACATGCTGTTATAGTATTGTTCGACACGGGTGCTTCGCACTCCTTCATAGTAAAATCATGCGTAGATCTGTTGGGACTTAGTTCTATAAAAGAAAATCAGGATATGAGAATCTCTTCACCTATAGGAGGGATTATGATATTACACATTTACTCGCCGAACCTAGAGTTGAACTTAGGATCACTTAGGGTTACGGCAAATAATTTGAACATAATACCTATGGGTGGCGTAGATATAATCCTAGGAATGGATCGTTAGCGCAAACCACTCCACGATTCTTTGCAAGGAAAGGAAAATATCATTTCATTTTCCTGGACAAGAAGCAACGCACTTCCATGGACTTAGTATGGGAAGAGAGTCCCATTGTGTCCGCATTGAAGGCGAGGAAAATGATGAATAAGAAGGATACCATGCTTTTCGTTTACGAACGGAGAAGAAAAGCGGGCGAATCAAGGTAGAAGATATAGAAATTGTCGTGAATTTCCGGATGTATTTCTAAGGATCTACCAGATTACCTCACGATGACAATTGGAATTTACCATCGACACGGAACACAGGTCGCTCCAATGTCAAAGGCACCCTACTGAGAATGGCCCCAAAGGAATTGGAAGAACGAAAATCCAAATCCAAGAACTGTTGGACCTAGGTTTCATTAGACCTAGTGTTTACGCCTTGGGAGCGCTTTGTATTGTTTGTCAAGAAGAAGGATGGATCTTTAAGGATGTGTATAGACTATCGAGAGTTGAACAAGATGACACTCAAGAACAAATACCCTTTACCAAGAATCGACGATTTGTTTGATCAACTAAGAGGAGCAGGCATATTCTCAAAGATTGATCTAAAGTCAGGATACCATCAACTCAAAGTACGGCCTGAAGACATAGCTAAAACTGCATTCCGAACAAGATATGGCCATTATGAATTTGTAGTTATGCCGTTCGGGTTAACAAATGCACCAGCTGTATTTATGGACCTCATGAATCGAGTGTTTCATCCGTACCTAGACAAGTTTGTCTTGGTTTTCATAGATGATATTCTCATCTATTCGAAAAATGAGGAAGACCATAAGGAACATCTAAGAATGGTGTTACAAACTTTGAGGAATGAAAGGTTATTTGCTAAGTTCAGCAAATGCGAATTTTGGCTGAAGGAAGTAATGTTCCTTGGACACATCGTGTCTGCTGATGGAATCAAAGTGGATCCAGCCAAAGTGGAAGCAGTGCAAGAGTGGAAATCACCGCGAACTCAAAATGAGATCCGGAGTTTTCTAGGGTTGGCTGGTTATTACAGGAGATTCATTGAGGGATTCTCCAAAATAGCAAGACCAATAACCCAACTACTCCGAAAGGGAGTTAAGTACACTTGGACTGTAGAATGTGAGGCGAGTTTTCAAAAACTCAAGGAGAAGTTAACAAGTGCACCAGTGTTAGCAGTCCCAGAATCAGACAAGGAATATGTGGTTTATACTGACGCCTCGAAGAACGGACTAGGTTGCGTTTTGATGCAAGAGGGAAAAGTAATAGCATACGCATCCCGACAACTTAGACCACATGAACTGAACTACCCAACGCATGACTTGGAATTAGCAGCAGTGGTTCATGCACTGAAAATATGGAGACACCATCTCTACGGAGTGAGATGTGAAATCTATACAGATCATAAGAGTTTGAAATACTTCTTTGAGCAAAGAGATCTAAACATGAGGCAGAGAAGATGGCTCGAACTAGTAAAAGATTACGACTGTGGTATTAACTATCACCCAGGTAAAGCGAATGTAGTAGCTGATGCCTTGAGTCGTAAAAATCAAACTAAATTGGGATGTCTCCTTACGCAAGAAGATAAACTCATTAAGGAGTTTAGGAAATTAAGGATTGAATTAGTTGAACAACCAGAAACGATCACGAGTTGTATCGCTACACTCACCATGACGCCTGATTTAAGAAAAAGGATCATTGAGAGACAAAGGATGGAGGAAAAGTTAGAAAAGATAAGAGGAAGGGTGAGAACTGGCGAATTGAAGGATTTCCATGAAGCATCAGATAATGCTTTAGTATTTGAAGGGAGAATATGTATTCCTGATGATACTGAGATTCGGAACGAAATAATGAGTGAGGCTCATGATACACCTTACACCGCCCACCCAGGCAGTACGAAGATGTACCAAGACCTAAAAGAAAAGTTCTGGTGGGAAGGCATGAAAAGGGACATAGCTTCTTTTGTAGAACGCTGCCTCGTTTGCCAGCAGGTTAAAGCTTTACATCAACGTCCCTACGGGAAGTTACAGCCATTGGGTATACCTGAGTGGAAGTGAGATGAAATAACGATGGATTTCGTTACAGATTTACCCAAGTCCAGAAAAGGGAACACTACCATATGGGTAATAGTGGATAGACTCACCAAATGCGCTCATTTTCTGCCAATTCAGAATACTTATGGATCTGACAAGCTAGCCCAGATATATGTAAAAGAAGTTATATGACTACATGGAGTACCAAAATCTATTACATCAGACAGAGACTCCAAATTCACATCGAGATTTTGGGTAAGCCTACAAAGAGAATTGGGCACAAAGTTGAACTTGATCAACATTTCACCCACAAACCGATGGGCGATGAAAAGGACAATCCAAACTCGGAAGATATCTTTGAGAACCGTAGTCTTGGATCGAGGTGCAAAATGGGAAGACATTTTACCTCTTATTGAGTTTCCCTACAATAATAGTTATCAAGCGACGATTGATATGGCCCATACAAGCCTCTGTAGATCACCACTTTCTTGTATGGCAAAGGAAAGCGTAGAATCACCACTTTCTTGGGATGAAGTGGCCTAATTACGTGAAAGGAAAGTAGTAGGATTTCGATTATTTACGAAAGTAGTGAATGAAATGATTGAAATCGTCACGAACGATAGTTAGATATTTTCAAGCAATTGCTTAGAATAAATTCCATTAAGCTCAAGATAGACATTTCGAGATGAGTCCTTTTGCACGTTTTCAAACGTTAACGCTGAGATCGAAAAGCGCTTTAATCGATCAAGAAATTATAGGAATTAATTTCCTATGATTGGTATATGTAATTACAGCTAACTACACTATTAAAATCTGATATATATATACATATATATATGTAATTTTCGTGCATGTGTGTGGTGTGTAGGTAGAAGTGTGTGTAGGTGTCAACTACATGTATTAAGGGTGAAAATTGTCACCCATAAGCACCCCACACACATCCCATACCTCTCTCACCCCCAAAATCAGATTTCAGTCATCTTCTTCCCCATTTTCGTCCATCCCCCTCCAAGAACAGCTCCAAGATCAGCCACTCCACCATTCAAAAAAGTGGACATAAGCTCCTAGCTCAAGATGGACAACCGTCCCTTCCTCTTCATCCTCTCGATTTCGTGGCTAAGGTAGATACCATCTCCTTAGATCCTAGGGATGATCAAGATATACACATGCATGTTCATCAATATGCTTGAATGTGTTGGGTCTATGCTTGAAAGTGATTGCATGTTGATTTAATAGGTAGATTCAATACTTTTGATCATTGCATGTTGATTTCTGGACTAACAGCAACTTCATGAATTTATTTGACTAGGTTTCAGTGGTCCGATGATTGTGAATTTTTGATATGTTGAAATTATATGTGTCTAGTATGCCTCTGTAAAATTTCAAGTCCATCCAACTTTATTTGTATTTATCAAAAACACTGCACAAATCTGCGAAATCGCCGTGTTCATCACCCATAATCCGTGGCTTTCTTTTTAAGTTTGGATAATGATAAAACTCTCAAATTTGGTAGAAACATAATTCAGAATGTCTAGAAGATGTATGTAAATTTTCAGAATTTTCTAAAAAGATTTACTATTTATTCCAGATTTTACAAGTTAACTGCACAAAACTGTCACTGGAGTGATAGCTTGTGGTAAAACATTTTTATCTCCCAATCTATTGTGAATCATTGAGTGAGGCTTTTTCTGGATAAAACTAGACTTAAGTGGCTTTTCAATATGATTGGTTTCATTTCCAGATTCCTTATAATAAACTCACGGTGAATTTTTAAAGTTGACACATTTCAGTAAGCCTTTTTGGACAAACTGCCTTAGAAAATTTCTATGTTAATAGGCTGTTCGAGTATGAATTTTACGTGAGATGTTCAAGCCGTTTGTAGTCCGATTTGGACTTGGGTTTCTTCATAAGAAATGTTCCTTACCATGTCTAGTTGTGATCTGGAAAGTTTCATCCCAAACAAACTCTTATAGGTATACCTTTCATCGGCCCAAAGTCACCTACTGGAAACTGCCCATTTCCAACTAGTCAACTTTGGACTTATGTATTTCTCGATGAGTTAGATATTTTCCAGTATGGTCTTCATGACATATGTAGTACTTGTTACAAAGTTTCTAAATTGGTAGCCTGCAGCCATTTTGGTATTGTGAGTCAAAAGTTACGAGCCTCGCAAAACCCCTCGTCGCTAAGCTAAAACTGAAAATTCTTAAAAAATTTCTAAGTATAGAAGTCAGTTTGAGTTGCCCACTTGGAGACCCTATATCTCCCGAACCACGACTCTTTTGGATTTAATTCCTTCTTAGAACTTGTAGTACATGTTTAGAGGTTTCCAGAATGTATCTTTGTGCGACCATACGTATTCTGAATCGAGAGTTATGGATAGTCAAAGTACGTCACTTGGGTTATTTCAAGCTGTTTTTGCTGAAATTAAACACTTGAAATTTGACTAAGTGTTGGAAACCCCTATGTGAAGTATGCCTTATGTGACTAACATGCTATTAATCGATGCATTCATTATGTTATGTCGCAAGGTGCGATAGAGCATTATAAGATGTATTAATTATGATAAAACATCATGATACGATATTTTCACGAAAGCATACCTTAACGTGAAATATTCGACTAGGTGCTATCACATGAATAATTGAGTGTATATCATACACCATGATATACACTAAAATAGAAATATGGGTTCTAAGACCCAATGGATTTTTCCACCCAAAACCTCAAGGCCAAGAATAGATAGGCTAAAGCTAGGACTTACACCCAAGAAATGGGATTAAGGCAATCTATGATCCGGGTGGGCTTTACTGATGATAAGGGATATGGATTGAAATGCCCGGCCAGGAGACAAAGTGTTTCTCAAAGTCTCCCTCATCATGATGTTGGCGGTGTAATTCAAAGAAAATAAAATGGGATCATAAGATTTGGTGGAAAGGTTTTATACCTTGAAAACTAAGACCCGCTTCCGCCGCTTTAAATTATGGTCCAAGAACATAAATGACATATGTATTACGCTTATTGTTAAAAGAGTCTCCTTGTATTTTTATCCTGTTTAGAGTTATAGTCCCCGCTAATCCGTATGTTTAGCCCTCGTCAAAGGAAAACTAAAACCCCGCTTCATGTTTAGCCCTCGTCCCGATCTATCTTGGATATTTAATTCACCATACATTGATTATATTCCTAGCATGCGTCTATATAATTAATTGCAACACGTAGGGGTTTTCTCGTGTTTACCTTTGGATCTGAAGAGGTCGATGGAACGAGATGAATGGATCGAACGGATCGGACTCGTGCTTTGACCTTCTGGACTGTATCCCGGTTGCCCAATCTCCAACGTCGAGTGAGGACGATCTATGGAGAATGCTTCGGAAAATCACCCTTTGCTCTCACTAGAATTTTCGAAAACTCTCTCAAGGGGAACCCTCTAAATCTCGAAAATAGTGTAGGATAAATGAACATTAACCTAGACTTTATCTCATACCTTATATTTATAATGCACTACCTTAATCCCATATAGAAATTACCATAATCCTATATGGAAATTACCATAATCCTATATGGAAAAATACCATAATCTCAGGATTATTTCCATACTCTCAGGATTATTTCCATACTCTCAGGATTATTACCATAATCTTATATGGAAAGGATCTATGCATATACCATAAATATAATAATATCCTTGTGGGATAAAGAGAACAAAATCTTGCCATAGAGAGCTTAAGGGGGCGCCGATTTTCCTTGGCTACGGGCCTGGATGGGCCAGCCCAGGGATCAAATGCAAGGAATAAAGATGGGCCTCAAATAAATTAATTATCTTATGTTCAGCCCAGAACATAAATTAATTTATAAACATTCGATCATGCCACTAGAGAAAGAATCTTGACTTACCCTTTATTACCGAAGTTGAGTCGGGCTTGCACTTAGACCTTACGAATCCCGTATTTAAGATATCGAGCGTCCATTAATCATTTATAGCAATCATTGCTTAAAGCGATTAATAACTTCATTTCCTTAAGTAGTACCACTCAACCTTATTATTGTACTTGAGCTAACTCAACTGCGGGGTTTAGTACAATAAACCTTTGAGCTCCTTAAGGGACGTCATCATCCTAAACGGATACGGTGACTCGACATGATAACTAGCGTGACATACAAGACCGCCACCACCCAAGATGCGGAGAATCTTGGGTTAGAACATATAACCTCACCCATAACAAGTCAAAGTGATGGACAAAGAACTCATACTCACCTAATACCTTATCGAGGTTTAGATCATCGTAAGTCACCGAGATCTTGGTTCTTCACGACGGTCGATAGAAGAACACATCTCATTGTGATCCTTCAATACGTCGAGACGTACCAAAGATAGACAAGCAACTAAGTCAGTCACTTCTTATCTATCTGCAGCTAAACCAACAACTCGTCCTTAAGTTATCTCACCAGAAACTTTTATATCTCATTAAGCTTGACCAATCATACGGACTTGGTGATCTTCTACACATCGTATGATCTAACTTATATATGAGATAAGGGACACGATATATGCAATCAAGTATTCAATTCGGATAGGAGATTGTAATAGTGGTAACGGAAACATTGTATACAAGCTCAACCAAACTGCTTTCAAGATACAAATCAACAATCTCCCACTTATACTAAAGCGAACTTTAGTATACAATGTGTCTCTACTAGCTATTACAAACAACCATCACTTTGCTTCTCCCACTTATACAAAAGTTTCCTTTCTAAGTGGGTGCCATCAAGCGCAATCCAAGTCCTCTAACGTGTCCATCGTAGACTTTTTTGCGGCAGGCTCTTCGTGAATGGATCCGCTAGATTTTCCGTCATATCAATCTTTTCAATCAGCACGTCACCTCGTCTAACGATTTCTCGTATGACATGGTACTTTCTCTCTATGTGTTTGGTCGCTTGTGGGTCCGTGGTTCCTTCGAGTTTGCCATCGCACCGAGTTATCACGATAAACTATGATACTCTTGGGCAAACCAGTACCACATCTAGATCCATGAGGTAGTTCTTGAACCATCTGACCTCCTTAGAAGCCTCCGCGGCTACATATTCGGCTTCCATGGTAGAGTCCGCAATGCATCGCCGCTTTGCACTCCGCCAGATACGGCTCCACCTCCCAAGGTAAACACATAGCCCGAGGTTGACTTTTTCTCATCACGGTCGACTTGGAAATCCAGTGCAGATAACCCAAAGGCATTAGACTATCTCGCATGGTAAACCAGCCTATAATCTCGAGTCCTTTTCGGTACTTGAGTATATGCTTCTCGCAGTCCAATGAGCTTGTCGAGGTTAGGCGATATCTAGCTACTATGCCTACCGCATAGCGAGATATCGGGCCTCGTGCATAGCATTGCGTACATGAGACTTCCTACGGCGAAGCGTAAGGAACTTGTCTCATTTCCTCTATCTCATTTGCGGTCATAGGTGATTGCGTCTTGAGATAAAGGAACGCCATGTCCGAAGGTAGCAATCCTTTCTTGGCGGTGCGCATACTAAAACGAGTAATCACAGTATCAATGTAAGACGCCTGAGATAAGCTCAACATTTTCTTCTTGCGATCTCGGTAAACCTTGATCCCAAGAATGTACGCTGCATCTCCTAAGTCTTTCATTTGAAACTTATCGGATAGCCAACTCTTTACGTCTGATAACAGCTTCACGTTGTTGCCAACTAGAAGTATGTCATCTACATAAAGTGCAAGAAATACCACATCACCGTTGACATCTAACCGATACACACAACTCTCGCTAGGCAACTGGGTAAATCCATAGGACTTTACTACCTCGTCAAAGCGTAAGTTCCATGATCGGGAGGCCTGCTTAAGTCCATAAATGGACTTCTTAAGCTTCCATACTAGATGCTCTTCACCCTTTACCACATAACCTTCAGGTTGCTCCATATAGATGTCTCTACCTTCCTCAAGGTAACCGTTTAGAAAAGCGGTTTTAACATCCATTTGCCAAACCTCTAGGTTCAAGTGGGATGCTATGGCTAGAAGAATTCGATGGACTTGAGCATTGCTACAGGTGAAAGGTCTCATCGAAATCGATGCCCTCAATCGAGTGTACCCTTTCGCCACAAGCACGGCTTTGAAAGCGAAACCTCTCCATCGGAATCTCTCTTCCTCTTGTATATCCACTTACTACCTATGGCTTCCTTGCCATCCGGTAGAGGTGTCTTTCATATACATCCATAGCCGTTATGGACTCCATTTCTAAGTCCATAGCGGTGTGCCATGATCTTGCATCAATATCTTGTATCGCCTCCTTGTATGTCCATGGGTCGATTATAGCATGTTAATCTGTGGGACTAAATCAAGATTCACCCACGAACATAAATCGCTCGGGTTGACGAACAACCCTCCCACTCTGACGAGGTTCTCTGAGCACAATGGCAACGGTGGGTGCGGATACTTGTGGTTCTCTAACTTGCACAACTTCTTTGGTAGGTACCACATGCGGTCGGTATCTCCAAAGGAACTCGACCCACTTCAATTTCTTGAAGTATCGGTGTCGATCCTCCCGCTAGACTCGACATCTCGCACCTTTGGCCTAATCGGTGGTGGAATACGATCATCTTCTAATTCTTGAAGAATGATTTCAACTTTGGATTTATGATTTTTATGTAGTCCTCTTCTAAGAATCGAGCATTAGTGCTAATAATGACCTTCGATCCTTAGGACTATAGAATAAACCACCTTCGTTCCTCTAGGATAGCGATAAACAGCCTTGCGTCGGATCTAGCCTCCAACTTGTCGCCCTTCTTGTTCAAAGTGTCTTTGGGATCGCCCATATCCTTATGTGGTTTAAAGCGGGCTTCGCCCAAACCACAACTCGAAAGGGTCTTTTCGGTGACTTGGATGGTACTAGATTTAGCAAGTATGCATTGTTTCTAAGGCATACCCCGCGAAATAGGCAATGTTGCATAACTCATCATTGATCTAACCATTTCCAAAAGAGTCCTATTTCTTCGCTCGACACACCATTTTGTTTGTGGTGTGCCGGTGAAGTGTGCCGGGATGTAATCCCACACTTCACTAGATAGTCCATAAACTTATTCTTGAGGTATTCGCCACCGCGATCGAGCGCATGACTTGATACTTTACCTAGCTTCGTCTCCACTTCCGCCTTAAACTCTTTGAATTTCTCAAAGCATTCGACTTGCGGTGAAGCGGTATCGTATCCGTACCTTGAGTAATCGTCAATGAAAGTGACAAAATACTGTACCCTCCACGAGCTTGTGTGGACATCGGTCCACACAGTCGAATGAACTAACTCCAACATTTCTTTGGCTCTATAACCCTTCGCTTTGAAGGGTCCAGTCGACATCTTACCTTCTATACGAGATTCGCAGATCGGGAGCGAGTAACCGTGAGATTACCCAACGCTCCATTCTTAGCCGGTCTTTGGATCCTATTTAGATTGATGTGACCTAATCTAAGATACCATAGAAAAGTAGAGTCATCTTCTTGAAGAAAACTTTCTCTTTTGGGGTTTGATGAAGATGGAACATAGTTATAGGTATTATGTTTGGCGAAAATAGTATAAAGCGAATTATATAACGTGCAACACGAGATAACCGTCATTTCTTATGATAGAAACACCACTATCAAAAATAACGTAATATCCATGAGTAAATAATTTGAAAGCAAAACAAGGTTCCATGAAAATCCGGCACATATAAAGCGTCTTTTAAAAACTAAAGCTGCTTTCTCAAAACATAAAGTAACATCTCTAGCTGCAACGGCCTCGACTTTTGCCGCGTTGCCCATGGAGATCGTTATCTCGCCATCAAACAGCTCCTTGTCGCAGGAACCTCACAAGGTGTAACAAACATGATCGATTCGCCAGTATCTACTACCCAAGAATGGGTAGAACAAGTCGCTAAACATGTTTCCGTTACTAAAGCAAGCGGCGTACTTGAGCCTTGAGCATAGGGCACTTGGCCTTCCAATGCCCGGGCTTACCGCACTTGAAGCACTTGCCTTCTCCTTTGGCTTCTTCAAGCCTCCGGTGGCAACCATGTTCTTGCTCCCATTACTCCCACTATTTCCTCGCCTCTACCACCTTTGGTACCCCTTTTTCTATTTCCATTTTGCAACGAAAATTTTGGGCCCTTAGATGTGCTAGCAAGAGCATGTGCTCATTTTCCCATAACTCCTTCCGCAGCAACGAGATCATTAAGCAACTGACTAAGTGTAAACTCGGTCTTGCTCATGATCGCATTCACGCGAAAGTTCTCAAAAGACTTGGGCAGTGTATTGAGGATGATATCGACCTTGGCTTCGCCGTCAATACCTCCTCCCAACTGATCAAGACTATCCATGAGATGAGTCATGTGGGAGACATGTTCATGGACCGAACTTCCTTCTTCCATCTTACACGCCAAGATTTCTCTCATTGTGTGGAAGCGGACTGTCCGATCCGACTGCCCAAACTTACTCTCGAGACTTGACCAAATATCAGTCGCGTCTACCATCGACTGATGCTGCACCTGCAAGCCTTTGGACATAGTAGTCATCATATAGCATTTAGCCATATTGTTTGACTTATTCCAAAGTCTGCTTGACTCTCGCCGCTCATTAGTCGATCGTCGATGAAGGGCATCGGGTTTAGGAGTAGTGAGAACAAACATGTGTTCTTCAAATGATAAGAACATATTCCATGTTTCATTTCCACTCGATAAAATTTGGACCGGATAGCGGTTTTGTGCGAGCATATTGATAATCGGCGTAAGAGACATATCTGAAATGATAATGTAAACACATAAGCATACGATCGCAAATAATTCGTAACAATAATATTGTAACCTTTTGATAAAACAATATTAATTGAAACCTCCAATCGCCCAAGGAATTTCACATGCAAGCCACGCGTGTGGACGTTTACACATGAACCCCTCGACCAGACTAAAATATACCTTTTAGTTGTTTAATTTCAATCCATGTCAACTTATCCTTATGACAAATGAAATTAACGATTGGACCTTACTAGACCACATCACTATCGCAAGAAGGGACTTCGCGGGAAGTTGTACTTGAGGTGATGTCTAAGCATTGACCACAATTTTAACAGCAGAAAATTAATTCTTAGAATTGGCATACTCACTCGGACCATACCGCTTCCAATTCAAATTCTTTTGTTATCTCATTTTATATCTATCTCTAGAGAACTTATGAAAATCGCACATGCAAGCCATGCGTGTGGACGTTTACACATGAAACTCCCACTTCTCAATAGATTTAAAAATGTTTTATTTAGAAATCTCATCTAACAAACTTATGATAAACAGTGCAAGTAAGCCACGCGTGTGGACGTTTACTCACAGTGCGTCTCACTTTGTTTAGAGATCAAAAAGTGGAGGTCTTGACATTTTAATTTGAAAAATTAATAAGTCGGGTTGCTTGCTTAGTCTTTTTATTCAAAAGGTTTGTCCATGCAGATCACGTAATCCTAGCATGCTTTTCTATAGAACTCAACATGTAAAACATGCTCGCAGAATTCTAAAATATGCTTGATAAACGCGATAAACCTAGCATGCTTACTATGCGCATCCAATTATGTAAAACACTTAAAGGTTTGTCAACGTAATATAAACATACATAGCATGCTACTGCATTATTTAAACATCCACGACATGCATATGAGCGATAAGAATAAAATAAAACGTTCATCGCGCTCAATCGTGAAACACGCACATTCATGTCTAATCTATTACATAGATTTACAAAGTGCAATTAAACTTGACGGGCCTCGCGCACGGGCACGGACGGATTCAACAAATGGGCCTCGCGTGCATGGGCGCGGACCGAAAATCTGGGTTGGGCTGGAAAACGGGTGCGGGCGGGTCGGCCCAATCTTGGGCAGCGCTGAGGCAAAGCCCAGCCCGCCCGACCTTTGCGCGCCGCCGCCGCGTGTTCCTCGCGGGCTACCTCGCGATCGCTAATGCGACCGCGACCCGTCGAGCACGCGCGCGCGTGCCACGCCCGGCGCGAACATCTTCCGAGATGTCATCGCCCGGCGGCGAAACACGCGACCACGATCCGCTTTCATGGCGTCGGGTTTCTCGCGCGAACGCGCGCCCCGTCGCCCGCTAGCTCGCTCGCCCGCGTTGCTTCGCGCCCGAATCTCGCGACCACTCGCTCGCTCGCGTGGCGCCAGGGATCTCGTGCGCGAACGCACGCCCCGTCGCCCGCGCCCCTCGCGATCGCCCTCGCGACCGCGAGGCTCGCTCGCGAGAAATCGCCCGTGGGTCTCGCCGAGACTGTTTTCCGTCGTTTCGTTCTTCGTTCTTTCGTCTTCGTTCTTCTTTTACAGATAAGATTTACAGAATAAAATCTAATCTAACCACGGATTTTCTCGTGGTGTAAAAACAAAACCCAACAAAAACAATAAGCGAGCCACGATGAGCAGCGGATCCA
Source organism: Salvia rosmarinus (assembly GCA_036937905.1). Taxonomy (NCBI): domain Eukaryota; kingdom Viridiplantae; phylum Streptophyta; class Magnoliopsida; order Lamiales; family Lamiaceae; genus Salvia; species Salvia rosmarinus. The sequence goes on along the minus strand of CM072819.1, from coordinate 69,678,969 downwards.
CAATTAATAAAGCGTGCGTAATAATCAAACGTGAATTAATCCAGCAGAGCCAAGATTCGATCCCGTGCTCGATACCAATGTAGGGAAAACGTATGTTTAGCCCTCGTCCCGAGGATTTATCTTGGATATTTAATTCACCATACATTGATTATATTCCTAGCATGCGTCTATATAATTAATTGCAACACGTAGGGGTTTTCTCGTGTTTACCTTTGGATCTGAAGAGGTCGATGGAACGAGATGAATGGATCGAACGGATCGGACTCGTGCTTTGACCTTCTGGACTGTATCCCGGTTGCCCAATCTCCAACGTCGAGTGAGGACGATCTATGGAGAATGCTTCGGAAAATCACCCTTTGCTCTCACTAGAATTTTCGAAAACTCTCTCAAGGGGAACCCTCTAAATCTCGAAAATAGTGTAGGATAAATGAACATTAACCTAGACTTTATCTCATACCTTATATTTATAATGCACTACCTTAATCCCATATAGAAATTACCATAATCCTATATGGAAATTACCATAATCCTATATGGAAATTACCATAATCCTAAAAAAATACCATAATCTCGGGATTATTTCTATACTCTCAGGATTATTTCCATACTCGTGATTATTACCATAATCTTATATGGAAAGGATCTATGCATATACCATAAATATAATAATATCCTTGTGGGATAAAGAGAACAAAATCTTGCCATAGAGAGCTTAAGGGCGCGATTTTCCTTGGCTACGGGCTGGATGGGCCGACCAGGATCAAATGTAAGGAATAAAGATGGGCCTCAAATAAATTAATTATCTTATGTTCACCCGAACATAAATTAATTTATAAACATTCGATCATGCCACTAGAGAAAGAATCTTGACTTACCCTTTATTACGAAGTTGAGTCGGGCTTGCACTTAGACCTTACGAATCCCGTATTTAAGATATCGAGCGTCCATTAATCATTTATAGCAATCATTGCTTAAAGCGATTAATAACTTCATTTCCTTAAGTAGTACCACTCAACCTTATTATTGTACTTGAGCTAACTCAACCTCGCGGGGTTTAGTACAATAAACCTTTGAGCTCCTTAAGGGGCGTCATCATCCTAAACGGATACGGTGACTCGTCTGAGATAACTAGCGTGACATACAAGCACCGCCACCACCCAAGACGCGGAGAATCTTTGCTTAGAACATATAACCTCACCCATAACAAGTCAAAGTGATGGACAACAACTCATACTCAACTAATACCTTATCGAGGTTTAGATCATCGTAAGTCACCGAGATCTTGGTTCTTCACGACGGTCGATAGAAGAACACATCTCATGTGATCCTTCAATACGTCGAGACGTACCAAAGATAGACAAGCAACTAAGTCAAGTCACTTTTTATCTATCTGCGGCCTAAACCGACAACTCGTCCTTAAGTTGTCTCAATTGTGAAACTTTTATATCTCATTAAGCTTGACCAATCATACGACTTCGTGATCTTCTACACAATCGTATGATCTAACTTATATGAGATAAGGGGACACAGATATATGCAATCAAGTATTCAATTCAGATAGGAGATTGTAATAGTGGTAACAGGAAACATTGTATACAAGCTCAACCAAACTGCTTTCAGTATACAAATCCAACAAGGACCATATGAGATCCTAGAAAGAATAGGCCCAATAGCCTATAAGTTGGCTCTTCCGCCAAACTTGGGAAATGTGCATAATGTTTTTCACGTATCTCAATTAAGAAAATATGTGTACGATCCAAAACACGTGATCCGTCAAGACGACGTAGCCCTCAACTCAGACATGAGCTATGAAGAGGAGCCTACAGCAATAATAGACCATAAAATTCAACAATTGAGAAACAAATCAATTTCGCTGGTCAAAGTGCTGTGGAAACACCACGGACAAGAAGAAGCTACGTGGGAACTAGAAGATGCAGTGAAAGAACGATACCCCAGATTGTTCTTTTAAGGTATACAAATTTCGGGACGAAATTTCTTTTAAGGGGGGTAGAATGTAATAACCCGTAAGTTTTAAAAGCCTATTACGGTTTTTAAAACCCGTAAAATAGAATTTCACCGTGAAATCAAATCAAATTGAAATCGAATATGATTTCAATTATTTACGAAGGAATGATTTCCTGTTACACATTCACTCAAATTCGTGAATGTAAGAATCGAAAGTTTTAAATTTTATCGGCAGTACATTTTTAACGTTGAATGCATATCGACTGTTGAAATTTCACGATATTTTTCTAAGCAATCAAGCTTAGAATTATATTCCATTATTAATGTAATATTTTAATAATGTGATTACGATTATTTATGACCAATTCAAAGATGAGACGATACGTAACGTTTTGAGACGTTTTCAAACGTCAACGTTTAGAGATGAAACGAACGATGGTTTTAATGATCAAGAAATTATAGGAAATTATTTCCTATGATTATTAATTGACATTACAGTATTATTAAGCATTTAATTAATGCTTGAACATTAGAATTAATAATAAATCCCAAACCTAGTTCGAAAACCCTATATTTTCGAAAATTAGGGTTTTCTTCATAAAATGATGTCTTTTAATTATCCTATGATATTAATTATCATCTAAATCATATACTATGATGTATATATGTATGTTTAGCATGGAATTAATTTATTTAATGTGTATGGGACATAATAGTCGTGTAGTGCACATATGTGCATAACAAAGGGTGTTTTAATTATATCACTCTTACATGCATATATATATGATATATTTTCAGATTTTATTATTAAGACTCCATTATATATATAGATATATAACCTATTTTCAGAATTTCTATGTGTAGGCACTCATGAGAGTGCCCACTATCTACATAGAATAATATTATAAGATGAAGAGTCCATTGTGTGTGCAAGTGAGAGAGAGAGCCGAGAGTGTGAGGTATAGGGGGGATTATTCAGATTTTTACTCATTCCCTCACTCACTCAAACACTTATACACTCCACTCTCTCATCCTCTCTCAATCTCTCCATCTTCTCTCTCTCAGCTTCACCTTCTTCCTCATTTTTCTCTGCAAATGCCGTGAGCTCCCTCTTCCTTCCAAGCGGTGATTTTCTTCTTCTCATCTCCATACAACACCTTAATACCTTGTACTTTGTTCCATTCATCCATATCACAAGGTAGGGGTTGAACAAGAGCTTGTTTTGTTCTTGAAGCTTTCGAAATTTTTCGAAGAAATGGTCTAGTTCATTGCATGTATTCTAGATGATCCATGTTTGTAAGAGTTGATTATTGCATGTGTATTGATGATAAGAAAATGTTAGACAAGTGTTCTTGTTTTTAAAATGTCTTGCATGTATGATCTAACCTCAAAATCTTTTGAATCTATGGCTATGTAGTGTATTAAGAATGTGTAGCATAATGTTTCAAAGCTTGAAGTATGCTGAAAAATTTTAATGGAGCATATTCGAAATTTTTTTGTAATGACCGAAACTTACTAAGTGTTAATTGAGCTTGGATTTATGATCTATGATGTTTTATAAGTCCATAGTATTTATTTGAAAATTTTAAAAAATCTATGCCATTTTCTTTCTAAGTACCGAGACACTTAGATTTTATATGTGGGTATAAGATGTTTAATTTGTGCATGAAATAGCATATTCTTAAATTATAATGTATTGAGAGTACATGGCAATTTATTTGACATTTTTGGAAGAACCTATGCTATTTTTTTTCAAATGGCCTAGACATGTATGTAATTCAATGTTAGTATGTGATTTTTATTTAATACATGCATTAGTATATTATTGGTCTAGGTTGTAAACCATACACTATACGTTTTAATTGGAAATTTTTGGAAAATCTTATACTATTTTCTTAAAAGGACCGAGACATATATACAATTATATGTGGATGTATAATTTTTATTTGGGACTTGCAAGGACATATTGTTGATTTAAGATGATATATAAGTCCTTTGTGATTTATTAGAATTTTAAGAAAATCCTACCTAATTTTCTTTGAGGACCGAGGCATATGTATATATATATATGTTGATGTATGATTTTAATTTGTAACATGCAATAGTGTTTTATTGATCTAGGATATGATTTATGCATCCTATGTTTTTGTTAGAATTTTTAAGAATCAATCACAATTTTTATTCAAATAAACCGAAAGCTTTGAGCTCAACTTGGTGATGAATAAAATTATTCTTGATGTATTTTATGATGTTATATTGTTACACTATAGTTTATGAGCATGTTATAATTGTTGGGAATATTTTTATATAAATGTTTGATATGCATTATGAAATAACCGTGACTTATATACCTATTTCATATGGTATAAAATTGTTATATCATGGGTTATGTATTATAAACATGGTATATACTAATGTTTAGACCTTGTAGTAATTTATTGAAATTTTAGAAAATTGTTGGGCATTCTTTCAAAAATGCCGTGACCTTATAAAATAAATAAGGTGATGTTCGAATGTTGATTAGTTGATATTATGACATATTAATGACCATAGTGTATAATAATACACTATATAAAATTAGAATAAAATTTGGACACCAATTGGTAATTTTTAGTAATTACCGAGAAATTTTTAAGGATTTTTAAATCCTTTTTAATTAAGTTTATTAATAAATTATATGTCTAAATATTATTTTAGACATATTTGGAAATTTTCAAAATTATTTAAGTTATAAAACTTAAAATAGCCGTGAGCTATTTTAATTTCGAATAAGGATTTTTAATCCTTAAAATTCATTATTTATAATGAATTATATGTTTAAAATTATTTTAAACATATTAAAGCAGTTTATAAAAAGAAATCAATTAAAATTGATTTTAGTAAAAATTTAATATTAAAGTATGACTTAGTAATTAAATTACTAAGAAAAGTCAAAATTGTTGACTTTTGAAATCAACTTACTAAATCGTTCGATAAATACGCTAATCTGGCGTAAGACGCGTCAATTGCTAATGACATCACGTTGATATGAAAGGATTTCATATTTGAAGTCGTGAAATCGAAAAGGTGAGAAAACGTTGAACCATTTACCAAGAGGGTAAATTGGTAATTTTCAACACATATCTCGTCTCTGAAGAACGAGAAATGCTAAGATGATCTGCGTTTGAAAGCAATTAAATTCATTAAAGAATTGAATTCATATCGATATGAAATATCGAATCTTATTATAGACTTTGTAAGTCTCGAATTACGTAAACGACGTACTAAAACATCCTTTTATATAAAGGTGTGAATGACGCACCACCGGACGTTGACGAGTAGCGAGCGTTAAAGGCGAACAATAATTTTCGGGTGGGCTTTATTACTAAAATGAACAACTTTGTCGCTCTTTTCAACCGTCCTTGTTTACGATGCTTTTCAACTATTGATAAAATTGTTTAAATGATTACCTGCCAAAATGTTTACGTTTTGTGTATTGTATCATATCCATGAATGATGTGATGTTGTTGGGTTATTCACAACTTATGAATGAAAATCGATATCGGATCCTATGCCGGAAGGCTTATACCTGGCTAGGATTAACGTGTACACTGATGGTGACTGTGTGCTGTAAGGACAATTCACGGCCGGTCACGGGGTCGTAGAGGGAGGCCTCCCTCACGACTTTCGACTATGATAAGATGATGAAATGATAATAAGGGATATGGATCATACACACCCAGAAAATGCTTGGCCAAGCAACTTTTATGAACTAAGGAAAATATTTTAGTAAGCACAAGGCATTTTCAACTAAAACCCTTGTGTCTTACCATAATATTAGCGATGTAATTCAAAGAAAATAAAATGTTTTCGCATAAGTCCATTGGGTACAAATTTTTGTACTTAGCCCTGCATGTTTGTTTTTAAATGTGCAAGTTGAGCTCGGATGTTGATGATGGAGGAGTGTTGAGGAAGTCCATTGTCCTTGATGTTTATTAGGAATGGTTAACCTTGAATACATATCGTCATATATGTACTCACACACTTTCCGCTGCAACTCTGAACTATTTTATTTTTATGTCTGATGATAAGATAATGTGAACTATGAAGTCCTTCAGATCGTAAAATCCTTTGGGATCTGTTGGTCTACACCCTTTGGTCCGAGATGTTAAAAATGTACGTTTGATTCTAAATATAACATTCCTCATGTGAAAGCCTTGTTGTAATAGTCTTTTGTATCCATAAATACTATTCCTAGTACTATTCCGCTCACTCCGGGTTATCCTGAGTGTGGTCGTGACATTAAAACCATCGTTCGTTTCATCTCTAAACGTTGACGTTTGAAAATGTCTCAAAACGTTACGTATCGACTCATCTTCGAAATGGTCGTAATAATTTCGTAATCACTTTACTAATATAATTCATTAATAAAGTAATAAAATTCTAAGCTTGATTGCTTAGAAAATTTTATGAATTTCATTGTCGACAATGATAGGCGTTAAAAATATATCTTGGCGATAAATGTTATAGACTTCGCTTCTTAAATTCACGATTTTCAGTGAATTTATAACAGGAATTCATTCCTTTGTAAATAATTGAAATCATATTCGATTTCAAATTGATTTGATTTCACGGCGAAATTCTATTTTACGGGTTTTAAAAACCGTAATTAGGCTTTTAAAACTGCGGGTTATTACACTAGCCCAGCTGTACGTAAAGGAAATTGTAAGCCTACATGGAGTAAAACTATCACATCGATAGAGATTCAAAGTTTACTTCAAGATTACGGACTAGCTTGCAAAAGAATTGGGCACGGTTAAATTTCACCTGACTTTTCACCCTCGGACCGATGGACAATCGGAAAGGGCGATCGAAACACTCGAAGATATGTTGAGAACAGTGGTGTTGGATCGAGGTACAAAATGGGAAGAGGTTTTACCTCTCATGAATTTACTACAATAATAGTTATCAGCGACGATCGATATGGCCCGTATGAAGCCTTATATGGAAGAAAATGCGATCACGCTTTATTGGGATGAAGTGGGTGAAAGAAGAATCTTAGGGCTGACGCTATAAGCGAAATGATTGAGATCGTTAGCCAAATTAGGCACGTAATAAAAGAAGCCCAAGATGAGCGTAAGTCTTACTGACGATCACGCGTCTTGAGCTACATTTCAAAATGGAGATAAAGTCTTTTGAAGGTCTCTCCATCTAAAGGGATTATAAGGTTTGGAGTAAAGGGACAATTAAGACCCCGTTTTATTGGACCTTATGAAATCCTTGAAAGAATAGGCCCGATCGCTTTGTAGGTTGGCTCTTCCGTCAAGTGCGGGAAGCGTACACAACGTCTTTCATGTATCACTGACTCGGAAAGTGCGTATGCGATCCGAGCATGTGATCCATTAAGACGGCGTGATCCTCAATCCGGATATGAGCTATAATGAAGAACCTACGGCTATTCTAGACCACAAGGTTCGACAATTGAAAACAAATCTATTCCACTAGTCAAAGTGCTGTGGAAGCATCATGGACAAGAGGAAGCCACGTGGGAGCTTGAGGATGCGATGAAAGAAAAATACCCCGATCTTTTCTGAGGTATGTAAATTTCGGGACGAAATTTCTTTAAGGGGGGTGGAATGTAATACCCCGATTATTTAAACGCCTAATTACGATATTAATTTCGTAAATTAGAATATTATTATAATAATTTGATTATTTAAAATATCGAATAATGATTTCGATTATTGTTGGAATAATAAATTCCTATGTTTTATTCACAAATAAATGTGAATCTAGAAATACGAATATTTAACGTATTTCAACAGTATTATTTTTCTACGTCAATTACGTATCGATAAGTAAATGCTCGTGATATTTTCTAAGTTTTAAGCTTAGAATTTAATTCCATTATTATTGAAATAAATTAATAAAGTGATTACGGCTTTATTACGACCATTTTGAGATGAGTCGATAATTAACGTTTTGAGACGTTTCAAACGTTAACGTTTAGAGATGACTTGAGAATCAAGTCTAACGATCAAGGAATTATGATATTTAAATTCCCATGATTATTTTATATAATTGGAATATTATTTTAGCATTGAATTAATGCTAGAAAATTTTGGAAAGATATTTGTGATTATTTAAGATTCTCGAAAACCCTAAATCGAGAATTAGGGTTTTCTACCTATGGATTAATTTCGATAATTTTTCCTATGATATAAATTATCATCTAGGATATATATTATGCTATATATCTACTTATAGCATGAAAATGAATTTTGGGCATAATATTTCAAAAGTGCTTAGTGAATTCTATATATATATAACATGGGATTATTTAATTTTGATCATCCAATTTGTGTTATATCATAAGTGTTGTATTAATACACACTTACCTATTAAAATGTGTAGATGAAAAATACACTAGTATTTGGTTTGTATTATAGCCGATTATTTTGACTAAATGATACACAAATTTTAATCTTGTTTTATTACACTTGAGTATGAAATTTTTGGGAAAGAGTGTATTAATACACTTGAGAAACACTTTGAAAAATCTGATTTTTCTTTCCCCTCACTATGATGGCCGACGGCCATTGTGCCATATGAAACAAAATAAATTTTGTTTCTCCCCAAAATGACTTTAAAAAAAGCATGCATGTATTAAATGAGTTGTAAGAGATATTTAGTAGTGACATAATCACATTTGACTATTTTGTATTCATTTGTGAGAGAAAGAGCCGAGAGGGTCTCTGTGTATGGTTTCATTTCATTTGTTTTGCTTAAGTATATATATTTATGTATTGCACCACAGAACATACTTCACACTCTCTCTTCCCATTTTTTTTCTTTCTGCCGTAACCTTTCCAGTGAGAAACCAAACCCATTTCTTCATCTTTCCTTCCCCATTTGCTTGAGTTCTTTTCATCCTACAACCGATAGACTCCGATAACGAGGTTAGATATCGAACAAGCTTCGATAAAACCAATCTTTTTCAATAATCCTACGATTTAAATTATTATTTTTAGCATGTATTATTTAAGTAATAAATCATGCTAGCATGTTATAAACTTAGAAATTATGTTAATATGTTAATATGTGCATAGATTATTTATTTACTAAGCTTAGCATTTTATTTAAATTATTTTGGTGATGCTCGATTTTTGCTAAGCATGTTTTAAGGTTGGATTATTGATCTATAGTGTTGTAGGAGTGCATGGTATTAATTTGAGAATTTTTGGAAATCATTTGTTTTAAATGTTGAAAACTGCCGAAAATGCTTAAGCCTTGAACTATGGTGTATAATTTTTGTATGCTTGATATAATAGCATATTATTGATCTAGGGTATTGATTAGGTGTTGTAGGAATTTATTAGAATTTTTGGACAATTGTAGCTAATTATTTTCAAAATGGCCGAACCATATAGTGTATGAATTAGTGGGTTATTTTGTGTTATTACATAATATTATGATGTATTAGTGCTACATGATAGCATATAAGCATAGTGTAATTTTATAGGATTTTATAAAAATTGTTTGGTATTTATTGTACTATAGTAGCCGTGAGCTACTTTGACGCTTTCTTGGTGTATAGTTTGATTTTATCAAACTATAGGTTATAATTATGTCACATATTAATATTTGAGGCTTGTGTATAATTATTAGAATTTTTGGAAAATTATTGATATTATTTTGATAAAAATCGAGAGCCTATAGTATATATATAGGTGTGTTCCAAATTTTCTATACTGATATTAATACATATTAATGATCATAGTGTAAAATAATACACTATATGAATTTAGAGGAATTTTTGGAACAAGGTTGAAAATTTTGTGATATAGCCGTGAGTTATATGTGTTAAATAAGGAATTTTAATTCCTTTTTAATCATGAATAATAATTTATTATATGTCTAAAAATTATATTAGATATAATTGAATTTTTGGGAATTATTAAACATAGAATATTATGTTTAAGATGGAACGTTATATTAAATAACGTTAAAAGCATAAATAATGCTTAATGTATTAAAGATTAATATTGAAAGAAAATATTAATCAAAATTATCGATTCGTGAAAAATCGAAGATTAAAGCTTTATGAAAAGAAATCGATTGAAAATTGATTTATATTGATTAAAATATGTTTTTGAATATTTTTATGAAAAGTCAAAATGGTTGACTTTCAAATTAACGTCTGAAATCGTTCGTTAAATACGTTAATCGTGAAAACGTATTACTTTTATCTGAATATCTCAATTGTGAGAAAAGATTTCATGATTGAAATCATTGTTTTGAATAACGTTATTATCGTTGATTATTTAACCTAAAAGGTTAAAATGAGGCGTAGATCATATTACGCCTCTCTCGATATCGAGAATTATTTTATTGATATCGCGTCGTTTCAGCGTATTAAGGCGTATAAAGAATCATCGAAACTTGAATTATTAATTTATTTATCAAAGTTGAGTGAACTTTGAAAATCTCGAAAAGCATGCCAACGTACTAAGCGTATATTTTTGCGTAAAGGTGGGACGTGAAGTTCACGCAGCAGCGAGGAGAAGAGCACGCATGCGGTGAAATTCAAGTTCCAAAGTAAAGGTGGGCTTTACTATACTCAAGCCGGTAGAATTTACCAAATGATTTATTTATGATGCTTTATTGCAAGCAAATATTTATGAAATGATTTATTTAATTACACCCCAAAATGTTTATGTTTTATGTATGTATCGATCCATGATATTTGATGCATAATGTTGGGTAGCCCCACTTTATGACATGCTTGAATTAGTATTCTTGGAAGTACCCCAAGGATGATGGAGAATTAGTATCTGTCTTTGAGATGGCACGGATTTTGTGCACTTATTATTTGTGATTGTGTCTTTGAAAGGGTGCTCGGCGGTCCGGCGTCTGTGAGAGAGGCCTCCTCTCGGTAGGAATTGTTGTGAATGATTATTGTGGTGGATATAGATCATACATACGTGGAAAATGATTGGCAAGCAATATTTATTGAAAATGATGAAAAATATTTAGTAAGCACGAGTATTTCAAATTAAAACCTCGTGTTATTCTTGTGATGGGCGAGTAATTCAAACTGTGATATATTATTTTGGCATGAGCCACTGAGTGCATTATTTGTACTCAGCCCTGCATATTTGTTTTTATATGTGCAGATTGAGCTGGTGATGGTGATGGAGCGGAGATGTTGAGTAGTCAGAGGTCTTTTGGTATTTATATATATTTGAAAGAAAGAACCCTTTGGTGCATATAGTCATATATGCATTCACATGCTTTCCGCTGCATATTTTGAATATTATTGTATGTTGATGTTGACAGCCTATTTTGTTTAAATTATCGAACCTTCTGTTTAAGGACTTGTAGCCTCATATCTGTAAAATATCTTTTGCCTTGTAAATAAGGTTGATTATCGAAGTTCGATAAGTATTATTTTGAAGTCTTTGATTATTCTTGTTAAATGTGTTGTAATCACTGTTCCAAGCTCCAGTTCTCTCTAATCTGTCATTTGGATTAGAGGGGCTGTGACATAGATATTTTAATTTAATTTGATTAATATTATTGAGAAATATAATTTAATTTGATTGATATTATTTTATAATGAAACTTTACCAATTCAAGACACAAATTGAATGATATATTTTCTACGATTTATATCGATTTTTCATGAACTTCACAAATTGAAAATATATATAAAATAATATATTTTATACAATTTTGAAAAATAAATCTTGAAACTCATACCAATTTGAACTGGTCAATCGAGTACATTGATTCATAGCAAAAAACAAAGTTAGATTTTCTTCAAAACAAAGTTCTATATTTTATTTTCATAAATACATACTTTGATATGTATTTACAGAAAACGTAAAGCAAACACAGATTTACGTGGTTCACCAACAATGAGTTGGTTACGTCCACGGGCAAAAAAAGAGAACAATACGAGAATTAAGGCCCAATACGATAACCACGGCCCAATACTACATACCGTTGGGCCGGGGGCCGTCTAACTATTCGAAGCTGGAGATAGTTTCAAGGCATATCAACAGATATGTATGATGTGGAAGGAATATCGATATACTAATTATTTTTTTATTTTATTTTTTCAGCGATTAACAGAATTGAAAAAAAATCGCATGATAAGATTTTTTTATATATATGAAAAATAGTCAGTTAACCGGACCGTGCTCCACCCAATATATAGGGTTGCTTAAATGGTTATTGGATATCAGTTAATGCTGAACCAAATCGATATCCAACGAATATCACATACCAATAACCGATTAATTGGTATTCGACTCGATTTTGATAACGAGTTTAAAGTTAATTTCGATTATCAGATACCAATAACCGATTAAATCGAAATTCTATAACTATTTTTGTGAATGTTGTAATTTAAAAAGTAAAAAGTTAAATTATATAAAAAATAGAAAATATGTGTAAAAATAATCATATTTTAATGAAAAGAATAAATGTTTTTTCATAAATTTAATTATAAATGTTTTTTTTTCAAAACATACATTTATTTTATTCTCAGATAATATAAATTAAAAAGTAAAAGATAAGTTATTTTCAAATAAGAGAAACATGTAACCAATCCTATTTTAGAGTAGAGAATTAAGTTCAATGTTAGAATAAAATGTAAGTATATTACAAGCTATTATTCTATATATTATAAAATGTGCATCAAATAATATAAAAAATATAAAAAAATAAAACAAGACCTTAATATGCGCATCAAAAAAAAAATTAAAACAAATGCGCTGCCAAGATTTGAACACGGTACCATTAGGATACATATTAAAGGGACTACCACTGGACCAAAGTTAACTTCATGCATATGAACATTAAAAATTATATTTATATTATGTAATCTAGATTCACAGAACGCACAGAATTAAGAGGAGATTCGTCCCTCTTACATATGCTGTAAACTCAAGAAATTTACAGAACACCTTAGCAAGAAATTCCCGCTCCCTTCTGTTTCCTCCCGCTAAACTATTCTTTCGATAGATTTGTTTCCTATTTTTCAGGAAAAGATCACCTATACACAAATCTACTACTCAATATATGGTTAATTCCTTCCAGAATACATGTAGATATATGGGAAAAAAAAAAATAAACTATCCTCACTTACGAAGAGAACATGAAGAAGAAAAACTGACCTACTTGAATTCTTCTGCCCCCTCCCAAAAGCAGACCCTGCCCACCGAAATTCTCCAAAATCTCTACACCACCACCAGGTAGTATAGCGATTTTTCTAGGCCTGAAATTATTTCTTATTTCTATGAGTTCTCTTGTTTTTCTTTTCTTTCTTGTAACTTATTTAATTTAGAAGATTTTTAGTTTGTTAACTATCTATCCAATTTTTGTTGTTGGGATTAGTTTGTTAACTATCTATCTTTCTTGTAACATAATCATAAATGACATTGAGATTTTACTGTCAAGATGTTCGATGAAATGACTGAATGAATGTGCAACAATTCTTTTGTGAGTCTGTGATAAATTCTTTAATCTTGTATATATATTTCTGTATATAAGTGTTCAACTCTTTGTTCCCTATTTCATATCCTTGTAAGTAGACAACATCTGCTAACTTATGATTTCTGCGAATGTCTGCTAACTTATGTCTATTATGTGTAGACAGCATCTGCTAACTTATGATTTCTGCGAATGTCTGCTAACTTATGTCTATTATGTGTAGACAACATCTGCTAACTTATGATTTCTGCGAATGTCTGCTAACTTATGTCTATTATGTGTAGACAACATCTGCTAACTTATGATTTCTGCGAATGTCTATTAGACAAAATTATGTGTAGACAGCATCTGCTAATTTATGATTTCTGCGAACAAGGTCTACTTGAATTCTACTTGAAAGAAAATTCTGTCAGTAGCAATGGTTTGTATTCCTTCTGTTAATAACAGATAAAGAAGAGAGCATACTTGATTCTGACTACACTAATAAAACTATAACCTAACCAATAACTAGTGCGCAAAAAGCAAGATGGCAAGCTTTCAACGAGCTTCGACTGGTGTGCTAACAGGGGAGACCTCCTCGGTTTCAAACTTGGAAACCCAATGTCGATCTCTCCAAGGATAATAATATAAGATGCTTTCTCATTTTTTTTTTGTCTGATTGCTTCATCATTACTTCAGTTAATAACTTTTCACCAATACATGTGATGTTTTTCTCATTTTTTTATCCCCAATTGTTTTGCTTAGCACCTTTTTACATTTTTAGTTGAATCATAATCAATTTACTTTAAAACACAAAGTATGGCTGCAGGAATATGTTCACAAAAGAATTGCTGCACAAAAGAATTGCCGCACTATATGTTGCACGAAAGAATTGCTGCACTATATGCTTGTCAAGTTTTTTCAGTATACATATTTACTAGTGGTGGTTCTTGGGAACTATATGCTTGTCAAGTTTATTCCTAGTTAACTATGAAACTGTTTTATAATTAAAATGGAAATATATATTTACCATGGGGTTACTAATTTGACGGAATGACTTCTCGAATTGTTGCATTTGTTAGACTTTATATCTGAAATTTATAATAATATTCTTATCATGTAGTAGGGAGATGATATTGAACCTTCGCCTTAAACATTTTGCCACGTTTTGACCTTTCATGCCTGTTCACATCATAGTTCTTAATGCAATTCTTTTTCTCCTTTACTTCTTTTGCTTCAAAAAGTTAGTAAGTTTTAATATAGTTACCAATTTGCAGCTACTCATGGCACTAGTAATTAAGAAATCCCGACGTCCAATCGGATCAATGCTTGACACCTTAGTTCAAGATACACAAACTACAAACAACATCGGCGATAATTACGACTGATGCGGGCGCCGGACACCAATAAGAGGAACTCTGATACTCATATATCCTCATCTGATGATAGTGATCCTGATCAGACACAAAATAATTTTGATGATGGTAATGACCAACGTAACATCATATCTTTATTTTTTGTTTATGGTGTTGTAATCATCTGTAATATTATTTCTAATTATACTATTGCATAACAATAATTAACGATTCTGATTAGAAGGGACCTGCAAAGATGGGCTTTGAATGGGGCACAGGAAAGGTCATGCAGCTAGAACTAGATGCAGCCAATCACGTCATCGGAACCAATGCTGTATTTTTTTCATCTCAGCTAGGAATCTTAGCAAAAGATGGAAACAAATTACCGCTTTCTTATACAGATTGGAGGGCAGTCCCTAATACTCAAAAGGATCTTGTTTGGGATGAAGTGAAGGTACTATGTTCAATTCAAATTTTAATTTATTTTCTGCATTTTGATTTTTTCTATTATCATCAACATTTTCACCATACACTACCATCATCTTTTAACTTATAACAATTATTAATCATTCATCTTTCTTTCACTATATATCTTTATGTTTTGGTTGTAGGAAAATACAAACTTGACAGACAATTATAAAAAAAATTGTCTTAAGAAACTTGGAAAACTTTGGAAGGATTGGAAGAATAGATTGAAAGCAAAGTACTATACTCCGCATAGGCATGACAAGAGTTACGTGGTGTCAAAATGTCCACAAAGGGTGGAAGCCGATCAATGGCCTATATTGGTAAACCATTGGAGCTCGAAAAATGCAAGGGTGAGTATTGCAATTCAAAGTTATTAATACTGGAATAATTTTCATTTGTTTCTATTAAAATATTTATCTATAAAATGCAACTTTTGTTGTTTGGTTGAATTATAGAAACTTAGTAAGACTAACAGCAACAGTCGAAAGCATGTTAAACTTCCTCCTAGATTGGGACGAAAGGATATGGCCAATGCTATAGAAGAGGTATTATACATCAAACAGTGTTGAGATTTGTTGTTTAATAATGTATTATAGTATAGTAATTTCTTTATATTTTTCATATTTATAGTACCGTCAAAAATATGGTAAAGAGCCATCACATCTAGATTTGTTTGTCCATACAAGACAGCAAAATAGCGGAAAACAAGTTGACAAGAATACTGAAGAGAAACTAGTAAGTACTCTTTGCCCTCCATTATTTTGAATTAAGAATTATTCATACATCCATTGTTGATATTTTATAGAAGTATACTAGGAAATGATTTTAAATCATGATTGATTTAGTTCTAAGGGATAGTTATATATTAATCGATAGTTACATAAACAATCAAAGAGACAAACCTTTAAAGATGAGGAAAAGAACACCGTTTAAGTGAAAGTAGGAGCAGGAATGTTTAATTATAATGGAAAGAATAATAACCAAAAGGGAGAAAATGGGAGAAAAGATCCTGGAGGTCTTGTTGGATGCAGCACTTGGAAACTTGCTATGAATGTCGTTTTAACTTGTGCAGCCGATGAAAAGAAGTAAATTTGGAGGGAGATAAGACAAATGGAATGTGGATGACACGTAGTTTGCTGCTGATATTTTATCGTTTTTGTAGGCGTTGTGACATAGATTTCATGCAAGAAGTGATCAAAATGAATCATTTAAGTTGACTTAGGTGCATGAGAATACAAAGTTAGCGGTTGGATTAGATTAATATGTGACATATTTTTCGGATTATGATTGGTTTTCTGTGCTGTTATGAGGAGGAAAGTGGGACTAATATTGATTTTATTTCTCAAAATGGGGTCAAGAAAGCATATATTAATACTGGTTTTGTTAATATTTTTTATTACTCTATTTGCTAATCTAGTGCAAGGTTTTGAGATTGATAACAGAATCAAGAGTGATTTGAGGAGAAAAAGAAAACTGCTATTTTTTGCTCACTTGCAACCAGATCTAAAAAGAATTCTTTTACTATGTCTGAAATACAAACATCAGATGTCACTTTCTATATGTATATCACTATTTGTGGAAATGTAGCAGGTAATTTAGTACAATTCATAAATCTTGATCATCAAACTTCTGATCTTGCTCTAATGGTAATTTAGCGGGTAATTGGTGCATTACCCGTTTGTCTCCCAAAAAATTCTCTTGTACTTGGTTTATTATTTTACTCTTTCTTCTTTCTCCATTTATGATCTAAAAAGGATTGAGATATTGGTTTGAGCATTGTGATTCTTTTAATTTCATTTTGTCTTTTGTACATAGGCTCTTTTAAAGGAGTTGAAACAAAATTGCACGAGAATTCAGCGGGATGATATGGATGCTAATAACGAGATCTATAAAGATGTTATTGGAAATGAAGCGCCAAAATATTTTTGCAGCAGCAGTGCTACAAAGAAAGTGATTTTTACATCTCGAGAAGAATTTGATAAAGCTATACATGACAAATCTAATGCAATAGTGGCAAGTATTCGAAAGGGATTTGAAGATGAAATGTCATAATTCAAAGATGACTATTCCTCAAAAATGGAGATGCTTCAGGCACGACTTCTCACATTAGAGGATCATAATATAAATGTAAGCCGACATTATATATCCCATTTACATTATAATATATTTTATAACTCATACTTTATATTATAATATGCAAGGTATCCGGATCTTTCAATTCTCGGCACATACAAGCTTTCAATAATGGGTCATCATCTGACGGAGTTATGGACATGAACATGCAAAACTTGAGTGCTGCAAATGAAACTTTTGAGGTAATGATCAAAATTTTAATAATATTTCTATTGAATTTTAGCCTTTTTGTAATATTATCTTCGACCAATGTATTAGATGAGAGAAGAGATGAACAACTCGGATGAGAACAATATGAATATTCGTTTAGATGGTGCACCTATGCAGGTATTGTTATATCGATTGTACTTTTGAATTAATTTAATTTTTATATGTATGAAATATAATTTATTTTGTTGAATCTTTGTAGGAACAAGGCAAAAGTGTAACAAGGAAAAGCAAGAGGAAGATGAAATGACATTGAGTGTCACATTATCGTTTACGGGATTTGCATTCTTACATAGCTAGATATTTAGACTTTGATATTTGATGTTGGATTTTTGAATAATATAGTAGACAAGTCGATCAAATGTTATGATATTTTCAATTTGATATTTGAAAGATATTTATTTCTATGTTTTAATAATTGATATGCTTCTTTATTCCAAAGATTGCTAAATTCATTAATGATGCATTATTTATGAATCGACACTAAAATTACTCAATTAAGTGTCGTATAAATATAAATAATGCGAGATGATGATGATGATGATGATGATGATGATGATGATGATGATGATGATGATGATGATGATAATAATAATAATAATAATAATAATAATAATAATAATAATAATAATAATAATAATAATAATAATAATAATAATAACAACGTGATGCAAATTGTGTTGTATATTTTGTGACTTTAAATTATCTTTTACAACAAATATTTTATAATAAAGTGATGCAAAATGTCTTTGTATTTTGTGACTTTAAATTACCTTTTACAACAAATATTTTATGTTGGAATACTATGCGACATTTTATCTATGACGTAACATGTGTCGTACAAAACTACAACACATTAATTATAGTGTCACAAATTAGAACATGTCATTTCATTTAATGTCGTACAAGTGATGCAAGATTTACGACATAATAATAAAGTGATGTAAAAGGTGTTATATATTTTGTGACACTTTATACAAAATTTTACAACAAATATTATATGTCGCAATATTATACGACATTTTAAATATGATGCTACAAGCATTGTAAAATTTCACGTCATATTATTGTAATGTCACAAACTATTGTCGCAAATTATGAGGCATCGTTTCAATTAATGTCACGACAAATGTCGCAAATGCACATGCATCACTGAAACTAATGACGAGTAATGTGATGCAAATTTTATGCGACAATATTTACGTGAAGCACAAAGCGTCGTATATGTTGCGTCATTATTGAAAAATAATGTCGTAAATTTACATCATCAATTTTTGCGACACAATCCAACGTGACGCAGGAAATGTCACAAATTCGCTTTTGCGACATAAAAACAAAAGTTTGCGACATATTTTCCATGTCGCAAAAGGTCATATTTCTTGTAGTGGTGGTGGCCTAAAGGTGCTCAAACTGGTATATCCGTGTTGGGCAGGTGAAGAATCGACTGGCCGTGCTTGTCGTAAAGCAGCCAGAGGTAACGGCTCGGGTGTCTCTTCAAGAACGTCTGGACATATAGACAGGGCTTGTCCAGGAAAATATCTTGAGAGATAGGACTCTCACGAATCGTCACTCCGAAGAAATCAGCAAATGGGGGTAACGAATCCTCCTATGCATATCCGTGCGTTCCCCGAGACCTCAGCTTGCATCTGAAAGTGCTGTGCAAGGAACATGCCGGCATGCATCTTCTGTCGAGTCGCAACTCCAATCAATAGACTCATG
This sequence comes from Salvia rosmarinus, assembly GCA_036937905.1. Classification (NCBI taxonomy): domain Eukaryota; kingdom Viridiplantae; phylum Streptophyta; class Magnoliopsida; order Lamiales; family Lamiaceae; genus Salvia; species Salvia rosmarinus. The sequence goes on along the minus strand of CM072819.1, from coordinate 69,659,665 downwards.
TCCTGTGAGAGGACTCTGCCGGCATTGCTACGGCCATGGATGGTGAAGGTGAGCAGGCGGTGAAAGTAGCGGACCGCGGGGTTCCGTAAGGAACTTACCTTGGCTCTGGAGGTGTCATATGCCGGGTTCTGCTCGAGATTTGAGTCCACGAACAAAGGCCACGCATTCTGTGGCGAGGTCTCTAAATCTCCGATGTATTGACCCTCGGGATCACCATTTATGATACCATTAAGTTCATCCACTGAGAGTTGGCGGGGCTCATTGTCCATGTGGAAAGTGATATAGTCCGGCGACCCATGTGACTTGTGGACTCGGATGGTCGACAGGAATTCCAAAGTGAGGATCCGGTATGTCAAATAGTTGGCCGTGATAACAGCGTACAAACCGGACCTCTCCGCTAGCCACGTGACATCGTTGGCTATCCCCATGGCTTGGCACGTCTCTATGCACATAAAACGTGAGTGCCTGTGCCGTTGTTGCACTAATCTCCTCCACCTATCCTTTGACGAGGAAGTTGACAATCGCACCCCAAAGGTTTCGGGGCCGAATTCATCATGTATTTCATCATGTGAGGAGGAGGCGACCTCCTTGCCCTTTCGTTTGTGACCATGTTCACGCGACATAATGTACCTAAAGATAAGTTAACGATAGCTCATGTACTTATTAAAAAGGAAAGCGAAAGCAAACAGTAACCCATAGTAATATATAAACCTCCCCCGAACTTAAACGTAGTAGAATTTCTCCCCCGATACTAGAAAATGGTCTAACAAGATGAAACAAGGGAGAGAAAATGCACACACAGTTAAACAAGCATGAAAAAGGATTCTGGAGCTTCCTCGCGGACAACCTCGCGGTCGCGAGGGTGGTCGCGAGTGTAGCTTCAGCTTCGCAGTGTGCACACGAGGGCGCTTCGCGCATATCTGCTGAGAACCTCGCGCCCATAACGCGCAGAACTCTCGTGCGGACACCCGACGACGCGCGCGCAGACGCTCGCGTCCGTGCTCGCGGTCGTGAGCATGGTCGCGAGATGCGCGGACAGCAGAAAAATCAGGGTTTTTTTTCAAAAAATCATCCCAATTCAACAATGTAGGCAAAATAGACCAATAATATGCATCAATACACATCTACAAACATCAATGGCCCTAACATTGTAACAAACATGCTCAAAACATCAAGTAATTTTAGCAATATAAGCCCTAATTCCTCAAATAATCAATAACCCACAACAAGAAGATATAATGGATAAAACTCCTCCAAATCATGCTAAAAAGCGTAAATACAAGAAGAATTAAGTAAATGTAGCATACCTTGAGTGGATTAGAGGTGAAAATTGCAAGTAAAGTGAAGAATTTAGGGTTTTCGTGCTTGAGAGAGTGTGTGTACTGTAATGTGCGCGGGTGTGTGTCAAAAATGGGGGGGAAGGGTTAAAAATGAATGTAAAACACGCGGATCGCGTTCGGGCATGGGTCGGGGCATGCCTCGCGGTCGAGAGTCTGGTCGCGAGGGATGCCCAAACGCTGAAGACTTGTTTTCTCTCCGCACAATAGCTACTGCCCATTTTCTAGCGACCACTCCTTGCGGTCGCGAGGATGATCGCGAGGTAGTCTCTTTTTTTATTATATTTTTTTTTTAATTTAAAGCCATTAAACACCTTGGGACTCAAAAACGAACACAAAGGACACGACACGACAAAACGAAGAAAAACAAACAAAAACAAAACATAAAAACATAAAGCATGTAAAATGTTGGGTTACCTCCCAACCAATGCTAGATTTATCGTCGCTAGCTCGACGTTACCTCTCTTCATGGTTCGTTGAGCTTGGTCACCTTGACTTCTCGGTCGAAGTGTGACTTGAAGTAGGATTTGAGGTATTGGCCGTTCACCTTGAAAATATTTCCACTCGAGTCTAGAAATTCATAACTCCCATTGGTGTGAGCTCGATAGACAGTGTACGGCCCTGACCATCTTGACTTAAGCTTTCTCGAAAAGAGACGGAGTCGAGCATTGTAAAGTAAAACCTCATTACCTGGAGCAAATCCCTTAGAACGAATGTGAAGGTCGTGGAATTTCCGAGCTCGTTCCTTGTATATCCGGGAATTTTCAAAAGCTTCATTCATCCACTCATCAAGTTCCAACAATTGTTCAATTCTCATCAAACCGGCCTCCTTGAAATCCATGTTGATTCTCCTCGTAGCCCAATAAGATTTGTGTTCCAATTCAACCGGTAAATGGCAAGATTTACCAAATACCATTTGATATGGAGATAGCCCGATGGGAGATGATAAACGCGGATTTTACACGTTTATTGTTGATATTTAAAGATGAATTTAGATATGTTAAATGCGTTTATGTATCGGATCGTAATGTTTTTACCTATTTTAGAAGATACTGCTCTTGGGTGTTATTTTGGTGTTTTGTAGGTTTATGAGTTGATAATCGAAGCAAGGAACGAAGCACGAGGCAAAAATAGCGATCTCTCCGGTTTAGCGACCAGACTGGCGGTCGCTAGGCTGGTCATGAGGTTCAACCAGTGACGGCGGAGGAGTCACGGACCTCGAGTATTGCGAGAGATCGCCCAACGCTGAGATACATTCTGCCCTAATTCTCGCGGCCATGGCTAGCGACCGCTAGTCAGGCCGCGAGGCTACCCTGGCGAGCGCGAGCATCAGACGCGAGAGAGAGGAGCGCGTGGGATGAGGCCTAGCGACCGAGCTAGCGACCGCTAGCCACGGTCGCGAGGCGTAGCGGCAGGCGCGCAAATTAAGGTTTCCACCCTTATCTATAAATAGGTAAAGCCCCTCGCGCCTCCTCAGACCCAGACGCCCCCAGACACGTTTTCACAACTTTTTCCTCAGTTTTTACAGCTTTTAGTCTTTAGTTTTCATCCCGTTTAGTTCTAGCTTTAATTTTCCGTTGTTCTAGTTTAGTTTATCGCTTTGTCGTTCGGAACGTTTTGTCCGATTGTTTTCCGTTTATCGCTTGGGATTGGATTCAAGACCAACAATTGTTCATCCAACGCTATTATCCGGGTTTTATGCATTTAATTTCCGTTTTTATGATTTATTCGTATTTTATTCCATTTATTATGTCTAGGTAATTTTCCGTTCTAATCCTAGGTTTTGCATGATTCGATCCTATATGTTGTGATTCTGTTATCGCTATTTACCTTCTAGGCATTGATTCATGATTCTTGGTGCTTATTTATATGTGTTAATTTCGATCAATCTTGATGCATATCTAGTTGCCGATTAATGGCGTAATCAGTATTAATTGTCGTCGATCTTGAATGCATGATACGAATAAACCTTGAGTCGTGGGCGAGATAGGATATTCGTAGGAAGCATATTCTTAGTGATCCTTTTGGAGTTACTTGTTTTCACCTAGAATGGTAGGAAAACTCGTAATCTCTTGCCGCAATTGTCGTGGCTCAAGTTGTTGGTTATATATATGATCTTCCATCTTATGCGGATTAAAATTGGCTAATAGGAAGCAGGATAAACATACATTGTGGGTAGGATTTACGCATCCCTAGGGTTAGTCTTTTATCTGCTTTTATCATCTTTGATATTTATTGCTTTCTTTTATTTTCTGCTTTGTTACCTCTGCTTTGGATTAATTTCTGAAGCCCTTAAACCTCTCACCCGATTTCTGTGCTTGAATAATGATGAATTATCGTTGAGCTAGCTTCTATGTTTTCGTGATACAATCCCTGTGGATACGATACTCGACTTACCTATATACTTACAGTTTTTAGTGTTAGAAAAGTGAGCGATCAAATTTTGGCGCCGTTGCCGGGGATTGTTAAGATTACATAGGAATAATTTGACGATTTGGATTTATTAATTCAAGTTATATATTATATTATTTATTTATTTTTACAAGAGCTGAATTCTCTCTTTTCTCAGGTAGTATATGCGTCTGAAGATCTCGTGGACCTCACGAAATATTATTAGATCCTGAGATCGAAAGCTCTCAAAGGAGAAGAGGACAAGAGAGAAGAAGGGCTGAAATGGCAGCTAATCCGATAAACGGGGGTATTCCCCCCGAGCAAGCTGCACGCATGTTGGCCGATTCGCGAGATGCAGCGCGGATGGCGAATATGGGACTCCTTATCCCCGCACAAGAGACGAGACCTTTAAATTACATGTACGGACCTCCCACCGAGCAGTTCAAGGAGGCGGATGGGGCCCTGCGTGGATGCAAACAATTTTGGTGGCCGTACGATCGGTATGGTCGAGGAGAGCGGTTTGGGGAGGATTCATCAAGACCGAATGCGCATCTCGAGACCTTTCGATATTTGTGACACCATCAAACCGAATGGGGTGCCACAAGACACGATCGAGATCATGTTCGGTTTCTCATTGTGCACCAGGCGAAGATTGGTTGAAGTTTGGACCGAATGGCGTTGACACTTGGGGAAACTTTGGGAGAAGTTTCTCTCGAAATATTTTCACCCGTGAGCGCGAAGATCATCGCGAAATCTCCATTTTGCCAAAACCACGACGAATCACTATTCGAGGCATGGGAGAGATTCGAGAGGTCTATTGAGGCGATGTCCACGGCATGGATTCTCCAAGGAGCAACAAATCACGCAGATTCTGGTGGGTGACATTTCGACGAGGAGCATTGTGGATGCGTCGGCGGGGGCTATTTATTGAACCGACGAGTAGACGAGGCGAGCCGTATTTAGAGGAGATGGCTGCCAACAGCTATCAATGGCCAACGGAGAGAACGCCGATGGTTAAAGCAACGACCGTCGAGGTCGATTCGAGATCTGACGGTGATGAAGCAATTCACTCTGAAAGAGCCGATTGAGGCGAAGGGCGTACATTTTATAAATCAAAGAAACCATCGGGGAGAATCCGGCATACACTCCAAACAATAGAAATCATCCGAACACGTCAGATGCCAACCGAATAATTTTCAAGCAACCTCCAAAGAGGCTTCACGTGCAGAATGGTATGATCCAAGAGCGAAGAAGCGAGTTTAGAAGATATAGTGCAACAGATGGCGACTCAACAAAGTGCATTTATAAGCAGTACCGGGCAGAAAATAACTCATCTGGAGTCGACTGTGACGGCTATGGGGAAACACGTAAAGATGTTGGAAAATTAGATTGGTCAAGTAGCCGTACAATTGAATGCACAACAAAAGACGGGCCAATTTTCGAGTAATACGGAGGTGAACCCGAAAAATCAGTGCTTCGCCATCCAGACGAGGAGTGGACAAACTTACCCAAGCCATACGGAGCAAGAAAGCAATCTGAAGCAGAAACTCACGATCGAGCTCGCGACCGCGAGCCCGATCGCGAGGAGTCCAGAGTATTATCCACAGACACTCGCGACCGAGCACGCGCCCGCACACCCGACCACGAGCCATCAGATTGTGCGCACCCCAGATTTGTTCGCGAGCGACCCAGCGCCCGAAAGCGCGACCGCGAAGTATTCTGATGAAGAGTCAGCGTGCGAACTCGCGCCCGCAGCTTCGCGCGAAGAAGGATTGCGGCGAGCGGATCCTCGCGACGACCGGTGGTCGCGAGGTCGACCGCGAGCACCCCTAAAGCAAATCTTCGCACGTACACTCCTCCAGTCCGTTTTAGTCGGTAGCCAAATCGAAATATGACGAGGAGTTTGCTCGTTTCAAAGAGATTTTCAAAAGTTGAAATCAATTTGCCTCTCTTTGAGCTGCTGCGAAATATCTTTGGGATACGTGAAATTTTTAAAAGGCGCTTACAAGCAAGAAGAAATGGGAAATTTAAAAATTACCATATCCGAAGAATGCAAAGGCCGTCTTGCGAAGAAGCCTCCTCGAAATGAAGGATCCCGCGGTTTACGCTAGAATGCGAGATCGCCGAGCATACTTTTCCAAATGTGTTGTGCGACTTGGGGGCGAGCATCAATCTGATGCCTTTGAACGTATTCAACCGGCTGCACCTAGGAAAGATGAAGCCGACGAAGATCTCATTGATGATGGCTGATAGGTCAGTCACATATCCTAAAGGTATCGTCGAAGATGTGTTGGTAAGAATTCGGGACTTTGTTTTTCCTGCCGATTTTGTGATTTTAGATATTCCCGAATTCAAACAACAACCACTAATCCTGGGCAGACCTTTTCTAGCAACTGGTCGTGCTTTGATTGATGTGCAGGAAGGTAATCTCACATTTCGTGTTAACGATGAGGAGCTCAAGATCTCCATACATGACGCCATCAAGCAACACAACAGTGAAAAGCCGGAAGATTGCTACTCGATCACGACTGCTGCTGCCGCACAAGTCGCACGCTTAGAGGGTACTCGACCAATCGAGGAAGCTGCGAGAAGGAAGAAATGGACTCGGTATGGAACTCCGAGTGAATCATTCAAGTTTGGGGGGACCACTTCCATAGTCAGTGGTGGTCATCCGTGAATGCTAAGTATAGGAGAATCCACAAATTGGGAAAGATTTCTGTTGCCACCAAAACGCCGGATTGAGAAAGGTTAGTGATGGTCTAGCTAAAGACGATAAATTAAGCACTTGTTGGGAGGTAACCCAACTTTTTCTTGTTTTGTTTTTGTGTTTTGTTTTGTTTTTCGTTTGTGTTGCTTTTTGTCGTGTTTTTGTCTTTCTTTTCGTGTTGTGTCTGTCGATCAATGAGTTAAGTGAAGTGTTTTAATCCATGTGGCCAATGACGATAGAATTTTTTTGTGAAATTTAATGATAGTGCACATGATATGTTAGAAAATGACGCATGAACGACTTGAGATCGCTTAAACTTGTTGTTTTTCACCATTTGTTTAACCCGTGAGACTTGAGCTTCACCGATAAACATCTTGATCTGATTTCTTTTAATTGTATGATATCATGCATGTGATTCTCTTCTAGAACTTGCCGTTTTTACGTGTCGAGGCCGCAATATGTGTTTTCAATTTGGAAAGGATAAAGGCCATCTTTGTTAACCACATATTCACCCAAACACTAACCCGATGATGTATACCATTTGTCGCCTTCTTTGAGCTTTTATTAGACTTATTCTTTCGATTAACCGGATGATAGGAGGTGAGGATGGATATGGGAATCAAAGGGTTGAAATTTTGATGTAGTTATGACGAGAAAATTACTTTTAGAAATACATCCGTGGTGAAGAATAGTACCTTTGTTGTGAATGATAAACCCTATAAGCTGTAGAAAAGAAAAGAAAAAGCAATGATAAGTTCACTATGTGTTTTGAGCATAAAGGGTCGTTAATCAAAGTATAGGTACCTTATGAGGGATAAAACGTCGATTTAGCAAGTTGGAAAACAAGAGGAAAATGGACAAAGTCCATATGTGTCGAAAAGTATAAATGGGGGTGCTTGGAATCCTATCGAGTCACTTAGCCATATATTATCCTACCTTAACCAATCTGCCTACTTTATAACCTATAAAAAGACCTTTTTGATCCTTATTTGAACACATTTGACACGGTGGAGATATTAGAGAAATGGCAAGCTTATGGTAAGATTTTGCATTGCATTGATCATTGAGTATTTATACGTCCTTAATTTCTTTATGAGTTGAGTGTATCCTATATTTTACACATGCCTTTGTGAGGTTGAACTAAATGAGTTTTGCTTTCAATCGTTGTTCGTGTTGAATTGACTAATGTCGTCATGTGTGCTAATATTTTCGGCGTTGAAAGATATTTCGAGGCTTGATTGTGTTTATCACCTTTGCTATACTCGTTGATCTTTTGTTACGTCCTTCGTTTGTCTTTACATTACATTTTGTTTGAGGACAAACAATGCTTCAAGTTTGGGGGTGTGATAAACGCGCATTTTACACGTTTATTGTTTATATTTAAAGATGAATTTAGATCTGTTAAATGCGTTTATGTATAGGATCGTAATATTTTTACCTATTTTAGAAGATACTGCTCTTGGGTGTTATTTTGGTGTTTTGTAGGTTTATGAGTTGATAATCGAAGCAAGGAACGAAGCACGAGGCGAAAATAGCGATATGTCCGGTTTTAGCGACCAGCTGGCGGTCGCTAGGCTGGTCGCGAGGTTCAACCCAATGACGGCCGAGGAGTCGCGACATGAGTATTGCACGCGAGGATTGCCCAACGCTGAGATACATTCTGCCCTAATTCTCGTGGCCATGGCTAGCGACCGCTAGTCAGGCCGCGAGGCTACCCTGGCGAGCGTGAGCATCAGACGCGAGAGAGAGGAGCGCGTGGGATGAGGCCTAGCGACCGAGCTAGCGACCGCTAGCCACGGTCGGGAGGCGTGGCGGCAGGCGCGCAAATTAGGGTTTCCACCCTTATCTATAAATAGGACAAGCCCCCTCGCGCCTCCTCAGACCCAGACGCCCCCAGAAACGTTTTCACAACTTTTTCCTCAGTTTTTACAGCTTTTAGTCTTTAGTTTTCATCCCGTTTAGTTCTAGCTTTAATTTTTCGTTGTTCTAGTTTAGTTTATCGCTTTGTTATCGTTCGGAACGTTTTGTCCGATTGTTTTCCGTTTATCGCTTGGGATTGGATTCAAGACCAACAATTGTTCATCCAACGCTATTATCCGGGTTTTATGCATTTAATTTCCGTTTTTATGATTTATTCGTATTTTATTCCGTTTATTATGTCTAGGTAATTTTCCGTTCTAATCCTAGGGTTTGCATGATTCGATCCTATATGTTGTGATTCATGTTATCGCTATTTACCTTCCAGGGATTGATTCATTATTCTTGGTGCTTATTTATATGTGTTAATTTCTGATCAATCTTGATGCATATCTAGTTGCCAGTTAATGACGTAACTGTATTAATTGTCAATCCATCTTGAATACATGATACGAATAAACCTTGAGTCGTAGCTGAGATAGGATATTCGTAGGAAGCATATTCTTAGTGATCCTTTTGGAGTTACTTGTTTTCACCTAGAATGGTAGGAAAACTCGTAATCTCTCGCCGCAATTGTCGAATGGCGAAGTTGTTGGTTATATATGTGATCTTCCATCTTGTCTGGATTAAAATTGGCTAATAGGAAACAGGATAAACATACATTGTGGGTAGGATTTATGCATCCCTAGGGTTAGTCTTTTTATCTGTTTTATCATCTTTGATATTTATTGCTTTCTTTTATTTTCTGCTTTGTTACCTCTGCTTTGGATTAATTTTCGAAGCCCTTAAACCTCTCACCCGATTTCTGTGCTTGAATAATGATGAATTATCGTTGAGCTAGCTTCTATGTTTTCGTGATACAATCCCTGTGGATACGATACTCGACTTACCTATATACTTACACTTTTTAGTGTTAGAAAAGTGAGCGATCAGGAGCTTTGTAAGCAGTCTGGTAGGCCCAAAGAGCATCATCCAATTGCTTGGCCCAATCTTTCCTATTCACAACCGATTTCTCTAAAATTTGCTTTATCTCTCGGTTGGCGAGTTCGGCTTGCCCATTCGCTTGCGGATGATATGGGGAGGTGACTCTATGCTTCACGCCATACTTAGTTAGGACATTGCCTAGCCACTTATTATTGAAATACGACCCGCCATCACTGATCAATGCTCTCGGCACTCCAAATCGAGTCAGAATATTCTTCTGGAGAAACTTGATCACTACCTTGGAGTCGTTCGTGGCAGTGGGAATCGCCTCTACCCATCGGGAAACATTTTCCACAGCGAGTAAGATGTACGTGTACCAACAAGACATGGGAAACGGACCCATAAAGTCGATCCCCCATACGTCAAATAGTTTCACTTCCATGATGATCTTCTGTGGCATCTCGTCTTTCTTAGTGACGTTTCCCATTCTTTGACAGCGGTCACAACTCTTGATAAAAGACTGGCAATCCTTGAAGATCGAAGGCCATAGAATCCACTTTGGCAAACCTTTGCCGCCATCTTGACCGCTGCATTTAAATGTCCTCCATTTAAAGAACTATAGCACTCGTAGATTATGTTCTCCCATTCTCCTTGGGGAACACAGCGACGTATCAGACCATCGGCGGTAGAGATGGGGATCGTCCCAATAATAAAACTTGACATCGTGGAGAAACTTCTTTTTCTGATGAGGACTGCACGATGGAGGCAAAACTCCAATCACCAAGTAATTTATAAAATCGGCATACCATGGTGTGTGATCAATGATGCTCAAGATGTGCTCGTCTGGAAAGTTCTCCTTGATCCCAATCTTCTTATCCTCTCCTTCGACTGGCTTCTCTAATCTCGATAAGTGGTCGGTAACCACATTCTCGCAGCCCTTTCTATCTTTGATCTCCATGTCGAACTCTTGAAGGAGGATCCATCTCACCAATCTTGGCTTCGAGTCTTTCTTGGCGAACAGATGATGAATGGCGGCATGGTCAGTGTGGACGATAGTGTGGGTGCCCACCAAATAAGGTCTAAACTTATCAAATGCATAGACCACAGCAAGTAATTCCTTCTCGGTGGTGGTGTAGTTCATTTGAGCTGAGTCGAGCATCTTACTTGCATAATAGATGACACGAAAAAACTTGTCTCGTTTCTGCCCCAACACAGCTCCCACTGCCCATTCACTAGCATCGCACATTAACTCGAACAGTTGGCTCCAATCAGATGATACTAAAACTGGGGTCGATATCAGGGCTAGCTTCAATTTCTCAAACGCCCCCAAACACTCACTCGTGAACACGAACTTCGTATCTTTCTCGGCGGTCCACCACGGTGGCCCGTGATCGCAGAGAAATCCTTGATGAATCTTCTATAGAAGCCCGCATGACCGAGAAAACTCCTCACGGATTTGACATTTGTGGGAGGAGGCAGTTTCTCGATTGCCACAATCTTTGCTCGATCCACTTCCAAGCCCTTTGCAGAAACTTTGTGGCCAAGCACCACACCTTCCTTTACCATGAAATGACACTTCTCCCAATTGAGAACAAGATTCGTCTCCTCACATCTGTGTAGCACTTGGGACAGATTGTGGAGACAATGGTCGAACGAAGAACCAAACACGGAAAAGTCGTCCAATAAAACTTCCATAATATTCTCAATCAACCCATGGAAGATGGACATCATGCATCTTTGGAAAGTGGCTGGAGCATTGCACAATCAAAACGGCATTCTTCTATAAGCAAAAACTCTATAAGGGCACGTGAATGCCATCTTGTGCTGATCTTCAGGGGCGATAGAAATCTGATTGTACCCCGAATATCCATCCAGAAAACAATAGAACTCATACCCCGCCAGTCTATCCAACATCTGATCAATGAAGGGCAAGGGGAAATGGTCTTTCCTCGTGGCTGCGTTCAGAGCACGATAGTCAATGCATACTCGCCATCCTGTCACGAGTCTTGTTGCCACAAGCTCGTTCTTCTCGTCTCTGATCACCGTGATACCCCCTTTTTTGGATACCACTTGAGTTGGGCTAACCCACTCGCTGTCTGATATTGCATAGATCATGCCCGCATCTAATAACTTGAGGACTTCCTTCCTCACGACCTCTTGCATTGCCGGATTCAGGCGGAGTTGAGGTTGCACCTTCGGCTTATACTCATTCTCCAACAGGATCCGGTGCATGAAAATCGAAGGGCTGACCCCCTTGATATTAGAAATAGTCCACCCAATCGCAGACTTATGTTGTTTGTTTCAGCACAACCATCAGTTTCTGTGACTCCTCATCTGTCAAAGCCGAAGATACTATCACTGGGCATGTCTCATCGTCACCTAGAAAAGCATACTGAAGGTGGTCTGGTAGCTCCTTCAATTCCAACTTGGGTGTGGTCTCTTCCTTCTTCACCACAGCATCATCTCTTCCAATGGGCTTCCTCACGTCTAGATAAGGCACTGACTCCTCGGGGAGGGTCTCGACTTCTCCGATAGCCTCAAGATACTCTAAAATCTCATCACACGCCTCATCAAGGTCTGCAGGTGAGAAAATCGAGTTCTGCATACAAAACTCCACCGGACCAGCTGATTGCAATTAAGTGGAAGGCAGTTGCTCGATAACACGGCATTCATCCATCGTCTTCTCTTCAGGTTGCTTCATTGCGTCGTAAATAGAGATTTTCATCTCCTCATCGTTGACCCTGAAGGTGAGATCTCCATCTTGCACGTTTATCAATGCTCGGCCGGTAGCTAGGAACGGTCTCCCAAGAATAAGAGGCGTATTCCCATCCTCTGGCATGTCGAGAACTACAAAGTCTGCAGGGAAGATGAAATCTCGAACCTTTACTAGCACGTCTTCCACTATCCCCTTCGGATATGTCACTGATGTGTCTGCCATCTGGAGAGCAATGGTGGTCGGCTTGATCTCTCCAATCTCCAATCTGTTAAAAATGGACAACGACATCAGATTGATGCTTGCCCCCAAATCACACAGCACCTTGGAGAATGTCTGTCCTCCGATGACACATGCTATAGTGAAGCTGCCCGGATCCTTCTGCTTGAGCGGCAACTTCTTCTGCAGTACAACACTGCACTCTTGAGACAGATTGATCGTCTCGAATTTCCCCAGCTTCTTCTTATTGGCCACAGCATCTTTCAAGAACTTCACATATCCCGGCATATCTCGGAGTGCATCAAGTAAAGGAATATTGATTTGCACCTTTTGAAACATCTCCATAAACCGATTCAGCTTCTCATCATACTTGGGCTTGGCCAATCGACTCGGAAACGGAATCGGAGGAATGTACGTAGGATATGCCTTCGCTGGAGTCGCCTCGCGGCCATCTTTGCGGCCGCGAGCACGGTCGCTAGGTATCTGGGCAGCGACGGTAGTCTTCCTCACGGTCGGGCTCACGGTCGCGGGCTCGGTCGCTAACTCTGTCTCTGACGCAACATTCTTCTTCTTTGCGATCGCGGGCGGGCTCGCGAGATCCTCGGTGTTACTGGCCGCGTGCTGTCTCACGGCCGGAGTCGCGGTCGCGAGCTCGGTCGTGAGGTGCTCATTTTCTCTGATGTTTTCATCTTTTCGTCCTGGATCATTCTGGTAAGCTCGTCCACTCCTCAATTGAATGGCATTACATTGATTTTTCGGGTTCACCTCCGTATTACTCGGAAATTGGCCCGACTTGTGTTGCCCATTCTGCTGTGCGGCCATCTGACTGATTTGATTTTCCAGCATCTTCAAATGCTTTCCCATAGCAGTCATATTGGACTCCAGATTATTTATCTTATGTCCGGTATTGCTTATAAACGAATTCTGATTCGTCGTCAATTGTTGGTTGCTCACAACCAACTGCTGCAACATGTCTTCTACACTCGGCTTCTTCGTCTCTTGAATCACTCCATTCTGAACTGAGAAACCTGGCGGAGGCTGTTGAAAATTGTTGGGATTGACATACAAGAAATTAGGATGATTTTTGTTATTCGGATTGTATGCCTGATTTCCCCCAGGACGGTTCCTCTGATTTATGTAATTCACGTCCTCAGCCTCATTCATATCTGACTCTGCAGCATTTATCTGAGCCACCCCCTTTGCTTTCCTTTCCTTCTCGAACTCACTTCTCAAAAGGGCGAACTGCTCCATGATATTATCGTACTTAGCATCGCCTTCGATGGTAGCCACCTTCACCACCGGTGTCCTCTCCATAGGCCATTGATAGCTATTCGCAGCCATCTCTTCTAGAATTCTGCTAGCTTCCTCCACGCGTCGATTCAGCAGGCACCCTCCTGCTGATGCATCTACAATACTCCTCGTGTGAGGTGTCCGCCTACTATAAAACTGTGTAATTTGCTGCTCTCTATAAAATCCGTGTTGCGGGCACTTTCTCAACAAGCCCCTAAATCTTTCCCACGAGTCGAACAATGACTCGTCTCCTAACTGGGAGAAGTGGGAAATCTCGGCTATGATCTTCTGTGCTTTAGCCGGTGGGAAGTACTTCGAGAGAAACTTTTCGCAAAGATTCCCCAACTGTTGATTCCAGTACGATCTAAAATCTTGAACCAGTCCTTTGCTTGATTGCCCAATGAAAAACCGAACATGCACATCCGGATTGTATCTTGTGGCACCCCATTCTGCTTGATGGTGTCACAAATGTCGAGATATGTCTCGAGATGGGCATTCGGATCCTCTGTGAATCCTCCTCCGAACTGTTCCCCTTGAACCATGCTGATTAGGGCCGGCTTCAACTCGAAGTTATTCGCATTCACCTCCGAGCCCCCTCCGTCTCCTTGAAATTGCTCGGTATGAGGTCTATACATGTAGTTTAGAGGTCTCCCCTCTGGAGCAGGGACAAGAATTCCCATGTTCGCCATCAGACGTTGCATCTCCATAAATTACGCGGAGCTTAAATGCTTTCTTTCTTGTCCTTTGTGCGGTTTCTCTTGATGTTACGCCGAGATGGTATTCCTGCAGGCGTGCAGGCGTGTTCGGAGGTACACCCCCATTGGGAGGAACACCCCCGTTGTTCGGATTTGCTTCCATCTCTTGCCTTTTCTTTTCTCGTCTCTTTATTCTTTGGGTAGTCTCGATTTCTGGATCTAACAATGGCTCAGGAGGTCCTCGGGACCTTGTGATCATAAACTACCTGGAAAGAAAAAGAGAAAATTAGATCTGGCAAGCAAAGAAAAATAAAATAAAAACTTACAACTTGAATTAATAATTCCGAATTGTCAAGTTATTCCTATATAATCTTAACAATCCCCGGCAACGGCGCCAAAATTTGATCGCTCACTTTTCTAACACGAAAACGCGCAAGTATAAGATAAGCAGAGTATCGTATCCACAGGGATTGTAACACTAAAACACAGAAGCTAACTCAACAATAATTCATCATTATCCAAGCACAGATTTGGTTTATATATGTTTAGGGCTTCAGATATTAAATCCAAAGCAATAAGGGTAACAACTAGAAATTAAACGAAAGCAATAATCACTTGAAGAGATAATAAGAATGAAAGACTAACCCTAGGGATGCATAAATCCTACCCACAACGTATGTTTATCCTGCTTCCTATTAACCAATTTAATCCAGACAAGATGGAAGATCACATATGTAACCAACAATTTCAGTTACTGCAATTGTGGCAGTTGATTACTAATTTTTCCTATTACTGTTACGTCTCTAGAGGAAAATAAGCAACTCCAAAAGGATCACAAAGAATATGCTTCCTACATATGTTCCTATCTCAGCTACGACTCAAGGCTTATCCGTATCATGCATTCAAGATCGATTGACAATTAAAACTGTTAAGAAATTAACTGGCAACTAGATATGCATCAAGATTGATCAAAAATCAATACATATAAATAAGCACCAAGAATCATGAATCAATGCCAGGAAGGTAAATAATAATAGCAGGAATCACAACATTTAGGATAGAATCATGCAAACCCTAGGATTAGAACGTAATTTAGCTAGACATAAATAACGAAATTAAATACGAAATAATCATAAAAATAGAAATTATATTGATAAAACCCATAGGGAAGCGTCTGAAGAACAATGGTTGGGTTCGATTCCAAACCCAAGCGAAAAATGGGAAATTACGGAATTCGTTCGGACGAAAGCGTTCCAAAGCATTAACAATGCGTGGAACAAGTGCAGAATGATTGAAAACTAATACTAGAATGAATCTAAATCAAAGCTAAAGTGAAAATATGTGAAAAATAGAGAAAAACTGAGGAAAAACGTCTAAAATCGCACTGGGGAAGGTTGGGGGCGCGAGGGGGTAATGCCCTATTTATAGAATTAGGGCTGAAACCCTAATTTTTGGGTCTGCCACGCCTCGCGACCTAGCTCGCGGTCGCGAGCTCGGTCACGAGGGAACATCCTCGGGTCCTCGGCTGGGTGTGCGCTCGCGGTTTGCCTCACGACATGACTCGCGATCGCTAGGTGTGGTCGCGAGAAATCGGGCAGTAGCTCTTTTCGCACGTTGGGAAGCTTGCGGGCAAGTCTCGCGGTCGCTGCTCGCGGCCGCGTGCGCATGGGGTTTCCTCACGGCTGACCTAGCGGTCGCTAGGTCGGTCGCGAAGCTTCATTTCCGCGCATATCTCCACTCGCGCTCGGGCTAGCGGCCGCGAGGGAGGTCGCTAGGCCCTGTTTTCAGCCTTCTTTCATTCGTTCTTCGTTCCATGCTTCGGTTTTTAACTTGTAAGCCTACAAAACATCAAAACGGAACCCAAGAGCAGTATCTTCCAAAAATATATGAAATCATTGAGATCCAATACATAAACGCACTCAATTGATCTAAAATCATCTTTAAATATCAACAATAAACGTGTAAAATGCGCGTTTATCATTCAGCGGCACGCGATCGAGAGTTTTCACAGGCAGAATCTCCCTACGTTCGGCGGTCTCGGTGAACCGATCGGCCGAGAGCGGATCGATCCACGAAGGATCTTGAATACATCGGTGCGAAGAAGCGAGAAAAGCTGAATGCGCAATCTTTCGACTAACCAATGAGGCTGATTTACGGTGGGAATCCGTGAGGAGAACCCTAACACCAGGACAGTGGGGAATGTATACGTGGGAAGATTTCATGGAAGAACTCATGGAAAAGTACGTGCCTGGCGTTTACAGGCAGAGAAGGCAAAACGAGTTTTGGAATCTTCGTCAAGGGAGAAGGGCGGTCACCGAGTCGATCGCTTGTTCAATCGTCAATCGTGTTATGCTACATACACGGTGGCACCGAGGCTGCCGGGCGAGGCGAGTTCGAGAGAGGACTCCGACCGAGATCGAATTTAGCTCGTCGATCGGGGAGATTTGGCGTATCTGCGATCCTTGAACCGGCTTTAAACATTGAGTCAATGTTGCCCGGGGAAAACGATGCCACCGGACAGCCGGTGACGGAGGAAGAGCAAGAGGAAATGGGAAGATCGGGAAAGGCAATCGGTGTTCGAGGAACGAGCGGTCGATGATTCCGAGGAATGCGGGTATTCGGAAGAAAGGCTACCTTGGGAAGAAATTTCCAACCCATGCGGCGGTGGGGACAGGTGCGAAAGGCCTGGTGCCGAAATGCGGAGGAATCACTTAGGCAAGTGCAGGCAAGGTAACGTCGAGTGTTATCGTTGTAGGAAGTCTGGACATTATGCTCGAGATTGTCCATTAGGAGGGCCAGCGGTGCAGCCGCCATTGAGACAGCATCCAGCTCCGCAGAGGCAAAACCAAGCTCCGCCAAGGACGAACCACGGAACAGGAGGTCATCCGAGGCCAGCAAACCAAAGGCCACCACAGCAAGCAAGGGTGTACGCCTTGAATCAGCAGCAGGCAGCACAAGCTCCCGGAAATCTCGCAGAATCACGTGTGAGAGGTTGGGTTTGGTACCCAAGGAATCACATAGTACCCTAGAAATTAGCATCCCTTCAGGAGAAGTGCTAAGGGCAAAAGAGATATGCCCGAACCAGGTGGTAGAAATCTGTGAGCAGAAGGTCTATGTCAACTTGCATGTCATCGGAATGGAAGATTTCGATGTCATCTTTGGCATGGATTGGTTGGAAAAGCACAGGGCAACAATACATTGCCTCGAGAGAGAAGTTGCTTTTCGAACAGCCAAAGAAGTGGAAGTTTGTTTCCACGGCATAAGGATGGGTGTTCCCGTGCCTATGATCTCAGCACTGAAGGCAGTGAGGATGATCAGGAAGGGAAGCTGTCAAACTTTCTTGGTAAGTTTGACAGGGCACGATGAACCGCGCAAACAGTTGTAAGAGGAGCCAGTGGTGTGTGAATATCCGGACGTGTTTCCCGAGGACTTGCCAGGCTTGCCACCTGATAGACAAGTGGAATTCACTATTGATCTGGAACCAGGAGCAGCACCAGTATCAAAGGCACCATACAGAATGGCACCTAAAGAATTGCAAGAACTGAAAGCGCAGTTGCAGGAGCTGTTGGATCTAGGTTTTATCCAACCTAGCGTATCGCCGTGGGGAGCGCCAGTTCTATTCGTCAAGAAGAAGGGTGGGTCAATGCGGATGTGCATTGACTACAGAGAGCTGAATAAGCTGACGATCAAGAACATATATACTCTTCCAAGGATCGACGATCTGTTTGACCAGCTCAAAGGAGCGAGTGTCTTCTCTAAGATTGATTTGAGGTCAGGCTACCATCAGCTGAAGATCAGGAAGGAGGACGTTGCGAAGACTGCGTTCAGAACAAGGTATGGGCACTACGAGTTCATTGTGATGCCGTTTGGTTTGACCAATGCGCCAACAGTCTTCATGGATCTGATGAATCGAGTTTTCCATCAGTATCTGGATAGTTTCGTCTTGGTTTTTATCGATGATATTCTCATCTATTCCAAGAATGCAGAGTTGCATAGAGAACACCTCCGTGCTGCTTACGGAAGCGTTACGAGCGAGAGGTTGTATGCCAAGTATAGCAAGTGCGAGTTTTGGCTCAGAGAAGTGATGTTCCTTGGACATATCGTGTCTGCAGAAGGAATCAAAGTCGACCCAGTGAAGGTTGAAGTAGTAAGTAACTAGAAGGTTCCGACTAATGCCAATGAGGTTCGAAGCTTTCTAGGCTTGGCAGGGTATTATAGACGTTTCATCGAAGGGTTTTCGAAGTTAGCAAGGCCGATGATGCAACAGCTCAGGAAATGGATCAAGTTTTCATGGTCCGAAGCTTGTGAAGCAAGTTTCCAAGAGTTGAAGAAGAAGCTAACAACTGCTCCAATGTTAGCCGTGCCGGAAGGGAACGATGGGTTTGTGGTCTACACCGATGCATCCAAGCTTGGTTTGGGTTGTGTTCTTATGCAGAACGGGAAGGTTATAGCTTACACGTCTTGTCAGTTGAAGCCGACAGAGGAGGAAATTGGGAAGAGATACTACCTTTGGTGGAGTTTGCCTATAACAATAGTTATCAGGCCACCATAGGAATGGCTCCCTATGAAGCGTTGTACGGAAGGAAGTATCGATCGCCACTTTATTGGGACGAAGTGGGCGAGAGAAAGATGTTAGGACCAGAGATGGTTCAGCAGACGGTCGAGGTTATCGATCAGATCAAGCGAAGGATCAAGGAATCTTAGGACGATGCGAAGTCTGTCTGCGGACATGACGTCGTCTGGATCTTGATTCATGGTCGGAGATCGCGTCTTCCTTAAGGTTTCCCCGACGAGAGGAGTCGTTCATTTTGGGAAGCGAGGTAAGTTGCGACCGAGGTTCGTTGGACCTTTCAAAGTTCTCGAGAGAATAGGCCCCGTTGCCTATAGGTTAGCTTTGCCGCCTAGCATCGGAGATGTGCACGACGTGTTTCACGTTTCTCAGTTGAGAAAGTACGTGTTCGACCCAAAACACGTGATCAAGCATGACCAAGTGGTTCTTGCTCAAGATTTGAGTTACGAAGAAAGACCAGTGGCTATCTTGGAACGAGAAGTGAAGGAGTTGAGGAACAAGCAGATTCCTTTGGTGAAAGTGTTGTGGAATCACCATGGCGAAGAGGAAGCTACGTGGGAGTTGGAAGACAAGTTCAGGGCTCAGTACCCAAAGTTGTTTCCGCCACGTGTTTGAAATTTCGGGGACGAAATTTTCCTAAGGAGGGAGGGATGTAATACCCCGTCCTTCCTAAGCATCAGGTTTGCATGGCATGTTTTTCGAGAAACGTCAAAAGGTTGACCTTTTGTTTCGGTGATGCGACCGTCACGAAAAATCGAAATTTTCATGGGTCTTTTAAAAGCATATCTTGTTTATAGTCGTTGCGTCCGGTATTTTATTTCGAGTCCATGGTTACCAAGTTTGCTAAATTTAGAGTCTGTTTGCAAAAGTTGCGTCGTTTTTGCGTTTTCGAAAAGGGCATTATGCATTGCTTGCACCCTCTTTCCTTTAAATAGGAGGCTAGGGCCTTCATTTTCAACGTTCATTTCCTTCATCTCGCTGTGTTTACGGACGAGCCGAGCAACTCCAGGTACGCTGCGGAAGCGCTGAAGGAGTGGGGATCGAGCCGGGGAGGCTCGGCGGTGGCGCCATGGCGCTGCTGCCGGCCACCACCGCCGATCAGCCCCTCCCCGACAGCCACATTTTTCCATTTTTGTCCTTTTCTTGTTTTGATTCCGCCTTTTAGTAGATAGCATAGCATAGAACTCGGGTTTCTAAAGGGACGAGGCGAGAAAACGGCCGGAGGCCTGCCGATTTGGCCGAAACCGCCGCCGCCGCCGTGGCTGTTGGTCGCCGATTTGGTGGTCGACGGGTCATCCTTTGGCTATGGGCCTTTTAGGTTTTGAGTTCCGGGCTATGCATTCTACTAAAGTACCGATTTCGTTTTTCTGTTTTTCGCGTTTCTGCATGTCGGGATGTTTTCCATTGCTTTGAGTTTTCTAAAGGAAGTACATGCCCGGGTTATCCATTTTCAACATAGTTTGTCATTCCATGTTCGTCGTTATGCATATTGCTTATGTTTCCATTTTCATGCATCGATTTTGGATGGTTTATCCTAGATCTAAGGATAGGCATCGATTTTTGAAGCTTTGATCGAGCTAAAAACATACTAAAATTCACTCGCAATCGTACGAGGTAATTGTAGCGTGATAAGTTAACCCAAGTCGTCTCTCAGGGAAACTTAACAGGGCTATTGTTCGTGTCGCGCACAGAAAGCAATTAAAACCTAAACATTCTAATACCAACGAGGGTTTTGAAACATGCAACAATTGAAATACGGAAATTAAACAGCAACCTAAGCTAGGGGTTGTCAATCCCGAGCTAAACTAATAAAACAATAAATCTAAACTAGGGGTTGTCAATCCCTAGTTGAACTACGAAAGCAATAAATCAAACCGATAAATAAAAGCAATAGCAAACCTATTCTTAGGGTTCGTCAAGCCCTAATCTAAGTCTACTTGTAAATGAACAATAAACATCAATCAACCAACAAGACATGAATTAAACGAAAGCAGGATAAATCAAAGCAATATAAATTGATAGAAACATGAAAACAATCCACTGTCACTATGGAATTGAATCCAACAAAACTATCACACAAGAATACTATGAAATTGATCCGAAAGAACTGTTAAATCCCCAAAAACATAAATTGATAACAAGATTATTCAATCGAAATAATAAAACAGAAATTAAAATTAAAATTGTATCTGATATGTTGCCTGAAGAAATCCTGGAAGAAACCTTGAAGAACGCCGCGGCTGCGTTGAAAAACTGAGAACCGCCTTTCTTTAGACCTAAGCGCGTATATATATAGAGATTAATGAGTGAGCGCAAGTTGGGAGTGAACGCTCGCTCAGAAAACCATTCTGAATTGAACATGAACGCCGGCTCAGGGAGAATGCCGGATGGGTGAAGGTTCTGTCTCACAAATGAGTGCTGGCTCAAAGTGTGCGCGTGAGGTAAATTGAAGAACGCGCGCTCGGGCTGAACGTGTGAGCAAGATGGGATCCAGCCCGTGCGGGCTGAAGGCGAACCGGCGCTGGAATGGGCGCTGCGACCCCAGCGCCGGACGGAGGCTAGGCGAGCGACTCGAGCGCGCGCTGGGAAGACCGCGAGCGCTGGGGCGCTCGCTTTGCGGGAGAAGGTCGAGCGCCGGGTGTGTGCGGGCGCTGGGCGTGTCGTGTAGCACCGAACGGGCGCCAGCGAGTGCGGGTGTCTGGTGGAGCAGCGCTAAGCGGCGGGTGTCTTGGATGAGGCGACGAGCGTCGCGGCGCGTGGCGCACGCTGGCCGCAGCAGCGCTCAAATTAGATGAACGCGCTGGGCTTTAAGCGCCGGCTGGGGCCACGTGACAGCTGGAAGAAGCGAAGGCGGTGCGTGCGATGGACGGGCGCTGGGCTCCAGCGCCGGGTGGATGCTTGTGGCGTGCGATGCGGCGTTGGGCTGTTGGCCTTGGGCGCTCGGGCGCTCGTCTTGCGACCGACGTTTATTCCGTTCTCTTGCGTCCGATCTCCGAATTGCGATCCGCTTTCGCCTATGAACTCTTATCGCGATACTCTTCAATAAAATTGATTCTTGGCAGGTCTAATTTCTCCTATTTTATGCCGTTTTTCTACAAAACATCGAGACAAACGAAGTAAGTCCGAATCGATAAATATTAATCAAACCAACAGCATAAATAGGACAAACTACTGAAAATGACATATAAAACAATACCAAGAATTATCAAAAAATCATACCAAACAAGCTTCTTCGCTCCTAAGATTTGAGTCAACTTGCATGCATGCATATTTTGGAGGTACCCTATTATAGGTCTTGATGCCCTGAATATATTTCCCTTCTGCATCGAGTTTATTTGAAAACCCGGAGAGTGCCAAATGTGGGTTCAGAAAGTCGAAAAACCCTGTTTTGCTTCGATCTTCGTTTGGATCGCGATGTTGCTTTGCTTCGTGGGATGTGACCCCAAAAGTTGTTCCGTCTTGTTACCAGGTACCTACCGGTCACGATCGGTGCGATCATCGGATCCGTGGATATCTCGGTTAGCGTTTTTATGCATTCGGGTTGGGTTATATATGCTTATTTTTAGTTATTTACTCGATATTTCAAAATAAAACATGTGCGCGTAAAATGTTTTGATGAAGTTATTCTTGTTCTACGATCCGAGATGTGGTTCTATTGTGATTGTGCGGATCTCTATTCGGTGGGTTGATCACCATCTTGAGTATTGATCGTAAGGGATAGACCCCGAACACGTGGTTATGGTTACGAAGGGATAGACCCGGAAGTCCACACGGAAATGGTAATGAGGTGGTTATGGTTACGACGAGTTTCACCCTGAAGTCCACTTCGAGTTAGCCGGCTGGATACATTCCGGGCATGGGCCGTCTGTATATGTTCCGGGCCGAATGAGATGTGATGGGCTGGCGGGATACGTTTCGAGCCATGGTTCTTTGGTTCTATGATGAGAACAACGGTAATAACGGATCGGTATCAAAAACGAAAATATATTTTGCTTACTTAGAAGTGGTTACATTTAAAACCTTCTAAGGTAAGTGCTCTGAACACGCATCATGATTCTTTTGATTTATGATAAAACCCGGTGAGTGCGCTAGTACTCACCCCAAACTCTTTTCAAATCTTTTCACGGATGGAGGAGGGCTTTGAGCGAGGCGGCGATGAGGGTGGAGCTCGGGTTCTTCATGCTATGCTTCCGCGATGTTGTGTTATACATCGTATTCGATGTTGATGTATTCTTATCCCTTATTTTGCTTTACGATTGGGAACAAGGCTCGTTCGTTATTATCTTTGTGAGTCCGATATGAGCATGCTATGTGGTTGACGGTCTAGTCAGCGGTGTGTAATGCTATTTTGTTTTCTTTCATTACTTATTACAAATCAAGGTCACGTTCATTGAAGTTATGGTGTCGATATAATTCTGTTGGTGGATTGTTTGCTTACCCCTCCCCTTCAGGATATGTCCTAGTTATAGAGGGGATGCTGCCCAATTTCATGGTCACGTCTTCTTATCGTGTATGTTTATGTATTCCCCTTCTTCCCCGCTTCTTAACCCCTCATTCCCTAATCACACCCCGGCATCCGTGCCTTCCATCGGGAATTGGGGCGTGACATATTATTTCAATTCAACTTTTAGTTGAGATAGTTACATTCTTTCTCTTCGAGCAGGATGACGATGGAGTGCAGTGCAGTGTCAGTCAAACACTAACAATTTCTAGACTCAACTTTCAACTTAGGATTCAAGGAAAAGGTTTCTAGGGTTCAGAGCGAACAAGTGCTCTGATACCACTTTGTGACGACCCGACTTCTCAAGAAAGTACGGATTAAACGGATTGTCACTGGTATGATAATGCAACGGATACATACATAACTAATCAATACAATTAACCATTAAACTACACATAAATACATGAACTGAAAGGAATGGACTGTTTCAATACGAACCCAAGTCACAGAAGGAATTGTCAAAAGAATCAATATCCAAATATAACCCAATCAGGGTGCAATTCAAGGAGTGGGGTACGACCTCAAGTTCAATACGGAAATGAATAACAGTTATAACCAAGACTTAACAGTTATAACCAAGACACAAAATAATATCAAAGTTTGGCAGTAAAAACGTGTGGACATGCATATGACGATGCATGCCCAAGGTTTTAGAAACCTTTCTATTATAGCAACAAAACACTTCTCACTCTGCACCACCTCGCACTCATCGCCAATCTCTGATCAACCTGCACATCAAAAACGAAATGCAGGGTTAAGTACAAAAGTACCCAGTGTATATTGTCGAAAATATATTCTTTGTAAAGTTATTGAACTGCCTACAATAGCGCATGAGGATTTTAGTTGAAATGACTCATGCCTATCAAATATTTTATCATTTTCCATCTACGTTGCTCCATATCTTATCATTCATTCATTCATTTGCGAACTATGGAGGTGGCCACCTACACATAGTCGCTGTGACCGGTCGAGGTAGCTAACCTTAACACACAATCTGAGTTAGTCCTTAACTAAGTCGGATCTGATTGTTACCCTTTTTTAAAGTTGGCGGACCAACACAATCTCATACCACGTTGGATATACCAACCTCAGATAGGATCACAACAAAATATAAACATTTGGCAGTCAATAACAGTTTATGCAATAATATTTCATAAAGCTTTTGTAAATCATGCTTTGAGGTATGCATAACATTTTGTTTCAAGAGAGCCCATCTGCTAGTCCAAAGCTATAAGTTCTAATTGAAGCAGGGTGTGATTATCCTTTCTCGGCAACTACATACGAACAGACCCTTCATAAGAAAATAACTTTTCTTAGATTCCTTCTATTGGTCGAGGGTCGTTTATAAATTACGACTTAACGTTCCCAATTTAGGGTTGCTTTGTGTAATACCCCGTCTTTTCTAAGCTTCTGTTTTGCATGGCACGTTTTTCGAGAAAAGGTCCAAAGGTTGACTTTTTGTTTCGGTGATGCTACCGCCACGAAACCTCAGGCGTTGTGAAGAGTGTCTTATGACGAATTCATAGACACTAAGTATGCAGGTTTTCGACCACCCATGAAGGTTTGGCACTCCGGGGAAGTTATCGAAAAACTTGACTTTTCATTGGTCTTTTAAAAGCATATCTTGTTTATAGTCATTGTGTCCGGTATTTTAATTCGTGTCCATGGGTAGCAAGTTTGCAAAATTTGGAGTCCGTTTGCAAAAGTTGCATCGCTTTTTGCGTTTTCGAAAGGGTAAACTTGCATGGCATGCTATGCATGACCATGCTTTCTATAAATAGGAGGCTAGGGCCTTCATTTTCAACGTTCATTTCCTTCGTCTCTCTGTGTTTACGGAAGAGCCGAGCAGCTCAGTGCTGCTGCGGAGCCTGGAGGAGTGGGGATCGGTGGGGAGGCTCGGTGGCGGCGCCATTCTTGTTTCTTGCCGAGCCACCACCGCCGATCAACCACCCCTGTGCAGCCCAATTTTTGTTTTGTCCTTTTCTTGTTTTGATTCCACCTTTTAGTAGATCGTATAGCATAGAACTCGGGATTCTAAAGGACGAGGCGAAAAAGGCCGGAGGCCGCCGATTAAAAACCGCCGCGGTTAGCTCGCCGCCGTGAGCTTGTTGGCCGCCGATTGGTGGCCGACGAGCCACCTTTAGCTCTGGTCCTTTAGGTTTTGAGTTCGGGCTATGCATTCTACTAAAGTACCGATCCGTTTTTTCTTTTCGCGTTTACGCATGTCGGGATGTTTTCCGTTGCTTGAGTTTTCTAAAGGAAGTACATGCCGGGTTATCCATTTTCAACATATTTTGTCATTCCATGTTCGATCGTTATGCATATTGCTTATGTTTCCATTTTCATGCATCGATTTTGGATGGTTTATCCTAGATCTAAGGATAGGCATCGATTTTTGAAGCTTCTTCATTGCTAAGATTTGAGTCGACTTGCATGCATGCATATTTTGAAAGTACCCTATTATAGGTCTTGATGCCTGAATATATTTCCATACGCATCGAGTTGATTTGAAAACCGGAGAGTGCGAATGTGGGTTCGAGAAAGTCGAAAACCCTAATTTTGCTACGATCGTCGTTTGGATCACGATGTTGCTTTGCTTTGTGGGATGTGACCCCAAAAGTTGTTCCGTCTTGTTACCAGGTACCTACCAGTGCGATCGGTGAAGTCATCGGATCCGTAGATATCTCCCGGTTGGCGTTTTAAATACATTCGAGTTGGGTTATATATGCTTATTTTGAGTTATTTACTCGATATTTCAAAATAAAACATATGCGCCGTAAAATGTTTTGTGAAATTATTCTTGTTCTCGATCGAAGATATGGTTCTATCATGGTTGTGCACGGATCTCTATTCGGTGGGTTGATCACGATCTTGAGTATTGATCGTGAGGATGAGACCCCAACACGTGGTTATGGTTACGAAGGGGATGAACCCGAAGTCCACACGAAAATGGTAATGAGGTGGTTATGGTTACGATGGGGATTTGACCCAGAAGTCCACACCGAGTTAGCCGGTTGGATACATTCGGGCATGGGCTGATTGGATATGTTCGGGCGAATGAATGACATGTGATGGGCTGGCGGGATACGTTCGAGCCGTGGTTCATGGTTCTATGATGGGAGTATGATAATAACGGATCGGTATCGAAAATGAAAAATCTATATTGCTTACTTAGAAGTGGATTTACGTTTTAAAACCTTCTAAGGTAAGTGCTCTGAACACTGACATCATGATTCTTTTGATTTATGATAAAACCCGGTGAGTGCGCTAGTACTACCCCAAACTCTTTTCAATCTTTTCACGGATGGAGGAGGGACCGGACGGGCGGCGAGGGTGGGCTGCGGGTTCTTCATGCTATGCTTCCAGCGATGTTGTGTTATATCGTACTATGATATTGATGTATTCTTGTCCCTTATTTGCTTTCTCGATTGGGAACAAGATTTGTTATGTTATTCTCACGTGAGTCTCGATATAAGCATGCTATGTGGTTGACGGTCTAGTTGACGGGATGTAATGCTATTTTGCTTTCTTGCATTACTTACAATAAACCAAGATCATGTTTTACGAGGTTATGATATCGATATTATTCATTGGTGGATTGTTTGTGCACCCTCCCTTCGGATATGTCCTAGTTATAGAGGAGATCTTGCACGATTCCATGGTCACATCTTCTTATCATGTATGTTATATGTATCCCCTTCTTCCCTTCTTAACCCTCACCCCTAATCACACCCGGCATCCGTGCCTTCCCTCGGGAATTGGGCGTGATGACTTGGTGTCGAGCAATGTTCTTGGCCCCGACATCTATCTTTGTTATCGATACCGGCATGGTATCGAGCGATTTTTTGCTTTGGGTATATGTCTATGTTGTTTGATATCAAAGCAGTTCGTTTGCTTTATATCATGTGCGTTCTTGAAATTGAGTGTTTAGAACTTGTTCTTCTAAAGCATTTATCGAGTCATGACTACCCTCGACTCACCGTCAGGCCGCCTCCTTTAAAAAGGGGATGAGGTATGTGTTTATTTGTTGATGCTTTATGTGGCTACGTGATGCTTGATATGATCTTGGTTTCATGTGTTTTGGCCTGGTAAGAGTTTACGTGATGTAAACGTGATGTGGATGAGATGTGGTTGGGTGGTGATGTGGATGTGGAAGTGATTGTTGATGGAACAAAAAAGGTCTATGCGACTGTAATGTGAAAATCGTTTATATGATATGATGTGATTAATGTGATCACGTATGGTTGATGTAAGTCTATGTGTTTACATAGCAATGTATTGTTGATTGAAAATCTTGTTTATTTTGATAAACGAGTGCTTGTAAGTGAATCCTGTATTTGCTTACGTGATTATTATGATAAATATCGATATTGATATTGATATTGATATGTGTTGAAATGAACATGTGTTTGAGACATGATTACCCAGATGACTGGGGCAGAAAAAGGAAACGTGAATATTTGTTGTTATGTTGATAAACTAACATGTAGGTTTATGGATATTCAGTGGCCCAGACAACGTTGGTTAAGATCCCACAGGATGGATGAGCAGATCCGTAAGTTCAGGGAATGTACCAGGAATGTCCATGAGCCGTTGGGAGTATTTCTGGGGAGATTTGTTGGATTTTGGAGAAAGATCCGAGACAGTGGGAAAGTATCAGAGTATGAGGCTTACTATCGGTTGTGGAGAGGCTACCAACAGGTTGGCGATCGTGGGCGAGAAAGCAGGATACGTGATGTTCGAGCGGGATCTATCACCGAGCACCTTACCTTGGATTTCACCGAGTTCGCTGCTCGAGTATGGAGCGGTGGACCGATCATCGAGTATACCATCGAGGAGGATGTGATAGCAAGGCATGTTCGAGGACCGATCCAGTTGATGATAGGGATGATGTTCCCGAAGAGCCTTTGGGAGAGCGACCATCGCTCGACGATCACGGTGCATCGGGATACATCGATCCACTACACCTCCATCGACGATCCTTACCTTCCGAAGGACCGGAATGATTTTGGCGAGGAACCTCCGGGCGAGAGATTGTCCATCCGGCGGTGGCGGGGAAGAGGCCAGGATCGAATCTTCATGCCACCGAATCAGGTTGGCATCCAGGGAAGGAGACTCCGAGGAGGAGAAAGACCCGGACGAGAATGAGGAGGACAGTGAGGACTCAGAGGACCCGGTGATCCAGATAGCCGATGACTCCGATGAGGTCGGGTATGTTGAGGAAGGGCAAGCGCCACGCACGAGGACTCGAGCACGCCTTCACGACACTCGAGCGATCGAGGCACAGCTTGGATGGGATCATACCCACGAGGCTTGCTTCCATGCGGGATCGCTTCTGCAGGCGGCAGCCAATTCAAGCCACGATAGGAAGGAAAGAGGATGAGGAAAGGCGAGAATGGAACCGCTGGGACGGCGGGAATAGTGGATGGATATGGGGACGAGATCTAGGTAGTCGGTGTGTGCGGTGGCATCGCAGATCTGCTAGAAGCATGGACAGAGCGGTATCTTTTGTGATAACCGAATCGATTCTTTTGCTCATATCGACCTTTTGGTGACATACCTTGATCTTGTATTTTGTGATCCTTCATGGACCTTTGAATATTCTTGATACTAACGCCGTCTACATGACAGGATGTTTATGTTTGATGCTTATATGTGACATGAGCTATGCCGTGATGATATATGATCTATGTGATGTGTGATGATGATGTTATGTGAAATGCATAACGATGATATGTTGACGGATTGCATGATTATATGTGATCGTGCGTGATATGTGGTATATATGATGATATGTGATATGGGTGATGATATATGTTATGCGATGATACCGGTTATCTATGCGCGGCGTTTCTAATGTTTCAAGCGTCGATGCGAGAATGCGAGAACAAGGAACGGAGGAACAATAACGTGGAAGAAGCCCAGAACCACCTTTGGTTCAGCGGCATGCGATCGAGAGTTTTCGTAGGCAGAATCCCCCTACATTCTGTTGGATTTGTATACTGAAAGCAGTTTGGTTGAGATTGTATACAATGTTTCCTGTTACCACTATTACAATCTCCTATCTGATTTGAATACTTGATTGCATATATCTGTGTCCCCTTATCTCATATATATGTTAGATCATACAGTGTGTAGAAGATCACAGAAGTGCGTATGATTGGTCGAGCTCAATGAGATATAAAAGTTTCACGGTGAGACAACTTAAGGACGAGTTGTCGGTTTGAGGCTGCGATATAGATATAAAGTGACTTGACTTAGTTGCTTGTCTATCTTTGATGCGTCTCGGCGTATTGAAGGATCACGATGAGATGTGTTCTTCTATCGACCGTCGTGAAGAACCAAGATCTCGGTGACTTCGATGATCTAAACCTCGATAAGGTATTAGGTGAGTATGAATTGTTGACCATCACTTTGACTTGTTATGGGTGAGGGTTATATGTTCTAACCAATTCTCGCATCTTGGGTGGTGGCGATCTTGTATGTCACGCTAGTTAAGCATGTCAGTCACCGTATCCGTTTAGGATGATGGCGTCCCCTTAAGGAGCTCAAAGGTTTATTGTACTAAACCTGCGCAGTTGAGTTAGCTCAAGTACAATAATAAGGTTGAGTGGTACTACTTAAGGAAATGAAGTTAATCGTTTTAAGCGATCGATTGCTATAAATGATTAATGGACGTTCGATATCTTAAATACGGGGATTCGTAATGTCTAAGTGCAAGCCCGATTCAACTTGGTAATAAAGGGTAAGTCAACATTCTTTCTCTAGTGGCATGATCGAATGTTTATAAATTAATTTATGTTACGGGAACATAAGATAATTAATTTATTTGAGGCCCATCTTTATTCCTTGCATTTGATCCACAGGCTGGCCCATCCGGGCCCATTACTCTTGGAAGAAATCGGCGCCCTCTCGCTCTCAAAGGAAGATTTTATTCTCTTTATCCCACAAGGATGTTATTATATTTATGGTATATGCATAGATCCTTTCCATATAAGATTATGGTAATAATCCTGAGAGTATGGTAATAATCCTGGGAGTATGGTAATTTTCATAAAGTATTATGGTAATTTCCATATGGGATTATGGTAATGTCCATATAGGATTATGGTAATTTCCATATGGGATTAAGGTAGTGCATTATAAATATAAGGTAAGAGATAAAGTCTAGGCTAATGCTTAAGTATTGGGAGCACAATTTTCGTCCACTCCACAAGAGAGGATCTCGAAAATTTGCCTAGGGTTTAGGGTGATTTCTTGTAGTATTCTCCATAGATCGTCCTCACTCGACGTTGGAGATTGGGCATCCGGGATACAGTCCAGAAGGTCAAAGCACGAGTCTCGATCGTTCGATCCGTTCATCCCGTTCGATCCACCTCGACAGATCCAAAGGTAAACACGAGAAAACCTCTACGTGTTGCAATTAATTATATAGACGCATGCTAGGAATATAATCAATGTATGGTGAATTAAACAACCAAGATGGATCCTCGGGGCGAGGGCTTAACATATGTTTTCCCTACAATTGGTATCGAGCACGGGATCGAGAATCTTGGCTCTGTTGGATTAATCACGTTTGATTATTACGTGCGTTTATTAATTGTGGATCGTCGTTCATCGTGGTTCGTTTATTATTTTGTCGGTTTTGTTGTTTCACCATGAGAAAATCCGTGGTTAGATTAGATTTTATTACGTAAATCTTATCGTAAAGAAAACGAAGCGAAAGAGCGAAGAAGCAGCGGCGGGAAAACAGGTCTCGGCGGTCCGGGATGGTTTCATGGCGAGCCTCGCGGTCGCGAGGCGATCGCGGGGCGCGGGCGGCGGGCGTCGCGTTCACGCGCGAGATCCCTGGCGCCAGCGGCGGCGGTGGTCGCGGATCGGCCGAGAAGCAAAGCGAGCGGCGAGCTAGCGGGCGGCGGGCGCGCGTTGCGCGAAACCCGGCGCTGCGGCGGACTCACGGTCGTGAGTTTGACGTGGCGAAGACATCTCGACAGATGTCCGGCGCTCGGGTGTGGCGGCGCGCGCGCGTGCTTTCGACGGGTCGCGGTCGCATTAGCGACCGCGAGGACAGCGGCAGCGGCGGAAGGCGGGCGCGGCGGTGGGCCTTGCCCTGGCGGCGCCCGGACCGGTTTAAACGACCGGCCCGGACCCGTTTTCAGCCAACCCAGATTTTTGGTCCGTGCCCGTGCACGCGAGGCCCATTTGTTGAATCCGGTCCGTGCCCGTGCACGCGAGGCCCGTTTTCGAAGTTTAATTCTGTACTTTGTATATCTATGTAATAGATTAGATATAAATGTGCAGGTTTCACGATTGGGCCGCGATGAACGTTTTATTTTATTTTTATCGTTCATATGCATGTCGTGGATGTTTATATTATGAAGTAGCATGCTATGTATGTTTATATTACGTTGACAAACCTTAAGTGTTTTACGTAATTGGATGCGCATAGTAAGCATGCTAGGTTTATCGCGTTTATCAAGCATATTTTAGAATTCTGCGAGCATGTTTTACATGTTGAGTTCTATAGGAAAGCATGCTAGGATTACGTGATCTGCATGGACAAACCTTTTGAATTAAAAGACTAAGCAAGCAACCTGACAAATTAATTTTCAAATTAAAATGTCAAGACCTCCACTTTGATCTCTAAACAAAGTGAGGCATGCTTGTGAGTTAACGTCCACCCGTGGCTTGCTTGCCTTTTTTATCATAAGTTTGTTAGATGAGATTTCTAAATAAAACTTTTAAATCTATTGAGAGTGGGAGTTTCATGTATGGCGATCCACAGCGTGGCTTGCATGTGCGATTTTCATAAGTTCTCTAGAGATAGATATAAAAGAGATAACAAAAATTTGAATTGGGCGGTATGGTCCGGTGAGTATGCCAATTCTAAGAATTCATTTCTATTTGTTAAAATTGTGGTCAATGCTTAGACATCACCTCAAGTACAACTTCCATGAAGTCCCTTCTTGCGATAGTGATGTGGTCTAGTAAGGTCGATCATTAATTTCATTTGTCATAAGGATAAGTTGACATGGATTGAAATTAAGCGACTAAAAGGTATATTTTAGTGCAGTCGGGGTTCGTGTGTAAACGTCCACAGCGTGGCTTGCATGTGGGATTCCTTGGGCGATTGGAGGTTTCAATTAATATTATTTTATCAAAGGTTACAATATTATTATTACGAATTATATGCGATCGTATGCTTATGTGTTTACATTATCGTTTCGATATGTCTCTTACCCGATTATCAATATGCTCGCACAAAATCCGTTATCCGGTCCAAATTTTATCGAGTGGAAGCGAAACATGGAATATGTTCTTATCATTGAAGAACACATGTTTGTTCTCACTACTCCTAAACCCGATGCCCTTCTTGGCGCGTCGACTAATGAGCAGCGAGTCAAGCGGACTTTGGAATAAGTCGAACAATATGGCTAAATGCTATATGATGACTACTATGTCCAAGGCTTGCAGTATGACATCGATCGATGGTGAGACGCGACGATATTTGGTCAGTCTCGAGGTAAGTTTGGGCGATCGGATCGGACGATCCGCTTCCACACAATGAGAGAAATCTTGGCGTGTAAGATGGAAGAAGGAAGTTCGGTCCATGAACATGTCTCCCATGACTCATCTCATGGATAGTCTTGATCGGTTGGGAGGAGGTATTGACGGTGAAGCCAAGGTCGATATCATCCTCAATACCTTGCCAAGTCTTTTGAGAACTTTCACGTAAATCGATCATGAGCAAGACCGAGTTTACACTTAGTCGGTTGCTTAATGATCTCGTGGCTGCGGAAGGAGTTATGGGAAAGGGCACATGCTCTTGCTAGCACATCTAAGGGCCCAAAATTTTCGTTGCAAAATGGAATAGAAAAGGGGTACCAAAGGTGGAAGAGCAAGGCAAATAGTGGGAGTAATGGGAACAAGAACATGGTTGCCACGGAGGCTTGAAGAAGCGAAGGAGAAGGCAAGTGCTTCAGTGCGGTGGGCCCGGGCATTGGAGGCCAGTGCCCTATGCTCAAGGCTCAGTGCTGCTGGTTTGCTTTAATGTGAAACATGTTTAGCGACTTGTTCTACCCGTTCTTGGGTAGTAGATCTGGTATGGCCGATCATGTTTGTTACACCTGCGAGGGGTTCCTGCGGACAAGGGAGGCTGTTTGATGGCGAGATAACGATCTCCATGGGCGGCGCGGCGAAAGTCGAGGCCGTTGCAGTTGGAGATGTTACTTTATGTTTGAGAAAACAGTTTTAGTTTTGAAAGGCGTTTTATAGGTGCGGATTTTCGGTGGAACCTTTTTACATTTGAAATTATTTACTCATGGATATTCATTATTTTTGATAGTGGTGTTTCTATCATAAGAAATGACGAAGTTATACGTGTTGTACGTTATATAATTAAGCTTTATACTATTTACGCCAAACATAATACCTATAACTATGTTGCATCTTTATCAAACCCTAAAAGAGAAAGTTTTCTTAGCAAGATGACTCTACTTTTCTCGGCATCTTAGATTAGGTCACATCAATCTAAATAGGATCCAAGGCGGCTAAGAATGGGCGTTGGGTAATCTCACGGTTACTCCGTTCCCGATCTGCGAAATCACATATAGAAGGTAAGATGTCGACCGGACCTTCAAAGCGAAGGGTTATAGAGCCAAAGAAATGTTGGAGTTAGTCCATTCGACTGTGTGGACCGATGTCCACACAAGCTCGTGGAGGCTACAGTATTTTGTCACTTTCATTGTGATTACTCGAGTGCGGATAGATATACACCTTCACATGAAGTCTCGAATGCTTTGAGAAATTCAAAGAGTTTAAGGCGGAAGTGGAGCGAAGCTAGGTAAGAGTATCAAGTCATCTGGATGCGATCGCGGTGGCGAATACCTCGATAACGAGTTTATGGACTATCTAGTGAAGTGTGGGATTACATCCCGGTAGCACTTCACAGGGCACACCACAAAAAATGGTGTGTCGGGCGAAGAAATAGGACTCTTTAGAAATGGTTAGATCAATGATGAGCTATGCAACATTGCCTATTTCGTTACGGGGTATGCCTTAGAGGCGGTGACATACTTGTTAAATCTAGTACCGTCAGTCGATCGAAAAGACCCTTTCGAGTTGTGGTTTGGGCGCAAGCCTGGTTTAAGCCACATAAGGATATGGGGCGATCCGGCTGCGTCTTTGAACAAGAAGGCGACAAGTTGGAGGCTAGATCCGGCGCAAAATGTTTATTGGCTATCCTAGAGGAGCGAAGGTGGTTTATTCTATAGTCTGAAGGATCGAAAGGTCATTATTAGCACTAATGCTCGATTCTAAGAAGAGGACTACATGAAAATCATAAATCCAAAGTTGAAATCATTCTTCAAGAATTAGAAGATGATCGTATTCCACCACCGATTAGGCGAAGGTGCGAGATGTCGAGTCTAGTGGGAGGGATCGACACGAGATACTTCAAGAAATTGAAGTGGGTGAGTTCCACTAAAGATACCGACCGTCTGAGTGGTACCTACACGGCATGTTGTGCAAGTTAGAGAACCACAAGTATCTGCTTCCCACCGTTGCCATTGTGCTGTAGAACCTCGTCGTAGTGGAAGGTTGTTCGTCGACCCGAGCGATTTATGTTCGTGGGTGAATCTTGGTTTAGTCGAGGAGGCGAGCAGCAATAATCGACCCATGGACATACAAGGAGGCGTCTGAAGATATTGATGCAAGATCATGGCACACCGCTATGGACTTAGAAATGGAGTCCATAACGGCTATGGATGTATATGAAAGACACCTCTACCGGATGGCAAGGAAGCCATAGGTAGTAAGTGGATATCTGAGAGGAAGAGAGATTCGATGGAGGGTTTCGACTTTCAAAGCCGGGCTTGTGGCGAAAGGTACACTCAGTTGAGGGCATCGATTTCGATGAGACCTTTTCGCTGTGCAATGCTCAAGTCCATCGAAATTCTTACGGCCATGCAGACCACTTGAACTAGAGGTTTGGCAAATGGATGTTAAAACCGCTTTTCTAAGCGGTTACCTTGAGGAAGGTAGAGACATCTATATGCGACAACCTAAAGGTTATGTGGTAAAGGGTGAAGATCATCTAGTATGGAAGCTTAAGAAGTCCATTTATGGACTTAAGCAAACCTCCCGATCATGGAACTTACGCTTTGGCGAGGTAGTAAAGTCTATGGATTTACCCAGTTGCCTAGCGAGAGTTGTGTGTATCGGTTAGATGTCAACAGTGATGTGGTATTTCTTGCACTTTACGTAGATGACATCCTTCTAGTTGGCAACAACGTGAAGTCGTATCGACGTAAAGAGTTGGCTATCCGATCGGTTTCAAATGAAAGACTTAGGAGATGCGCGTACATTCTTGGGATCAAGGTTTACTGAGATCGCAAGAAGAAAATATTGAGCTTATCTCGGGCATCTTACATTGATCTTGTGATTACTCGTTTTAGTATGCGGACCGCCAAGAAAGGATTGCTACCTTTCGGACATGGCATTCCTTTATCTAGGACGCATCACTATGACCGCAAAGGAGATAGAAGAAATGAGACAAGTTCCTTACGCTTCGCCGTAGGAAGTCTCATGTCTGCAATGCTATGCACGAGGCTCGATATACGCTATCGGTAGGCATAGTAGCTAGATATCGATCTAACCACAGACAAGCTCATTGGACTGCGATAAAGCATATACTCAGTACACGAAAAGGACTCGAGATTATAGGCTGGTTTATCATGCGAGATAGTCTAATGCCTTTGGGTTATCTGGACTCGGTTTCAAAGCGACCGTGATGAGAAAAAGTCGACCTCGGGCCATGTGTTTACCTTGGGAGGTGGGCCGTATCTGGCGGAGTGCAAAGCGGCGATGCATTGCGGACTCTACCATGGAAGCCGAATATGTAGCCGCTTGGAGGCTTCTAAGGAGGCTGTATGGTTCAAGAACTACCTCATGGATCTAGATGTGGTACTGGTTTGCCCAAGAGTATCATAGTTCTTGTGATAACTTTCGGTGCGATGGCAAACTCGAAGGAACCACGGACCCACAAGGCGACCAAACACATAGAGAGAAAGTACCATGTCATGCGAAATCGTTAGGCGGTGGCGTCTGATTGAAAAGATTGATCTGACGGAAAATCTAGCGGATCCATTCACGAAGAGCTGCCGCAAAAAGTCTACGATGGACACGTTAGAGGACTTGGTTTGCGCTTGATGGCACCCACTTAGAAAGGAAACTTTTGTATAAGTGGGAGAAGCAAAGTGATGGTTGTTTGTAATAGCTAGTAGAGACACATTGTATACTAAAAGTTTGCTTTAGTATAAGTGGGAGATTGTTGGTTGTATCTTGAAAGCGGTTTGGTTGAGCTTGTATACAATGTTTCTGTTACCACTATTACAATCTCTATCGATTTGAATACTTGATTGCATATATCGTGTCCCTTATCTCATATATATGTTAGATCATACGGTGTGTGAAGATCACAAGAAGTGCATATGATTGGTCGAGCTCGATGAGATATAAAAGTTTCACACCGAGATAACTTAAGGACGAGTTGTCGGTTTAAGGCTGCAGTATAGATAAGAAGTGACTTGACTTAGTTGCTTGTCTATCTTGATGCGTCTCGGCGTATTGAAGGATCACGGTGAGATGTGTTCTTCTATCGACCGTCGTGAAGAACCAAGATCTCGGTGACTTCGATGATCTAAACCTCGATAAGGTATTAGGTGAGTATGAGTTCTTGACCATCACTTTGACTTGTTATGGGTGAGGGTTATATGTTCTAACCAATTCTCCGCATCTTGGGTGGTGGCGATCTTGTATGTCACGCTAGTTATCATGTCAGTCACCGTATCCGTTTAGGATGATGGCGTCCCTTAAGGAGCTCAAAGGTTTATTGTACTAAACCTTGCGGTTGAGTTAGCTCAAGTACAATAATAAGGTTGAGTGGTACTACTTAAGGAAATGAAGTTATTAATCGTTTTAAGCGATCGAGATAGCTATAAATGATTAATGGACGTTCGATATCTTAAATCTGAGGATTCGTAATGTCTAAGTGCAAGCCCGACTCAACTTGGTAATAAAGGGTAAGTCGACATTCTTTCTCTAGTGGCATGATCGAATGTTTATAAATTAATTTATGTTACAGGCTGAACATAAGATAATTAATTTATTTGAGGTCCATCTTTATTCCTTGCATTTGATCCACAGGTGGCCCATCCGGGCCCATTACTCTTTGGAAGAAATCGGCGCCCCTCTGCTCTCAAAGGAAAGATTTTATTCTCTTTATCCCACAATGATGTTATTATATTTATGGTATATGCATAGATCCTTTCCATATAAGATTATGGTAATAATCCTGAGAGTATGGTAATAATCCTGGGAGTATGGTAATTTCCATAAAGTATTATGGTAATTTCCATATGGGATTATGATAATGTCCATATAGGATTATGGTAATTTCCATATGGGATTAAGGTAGTGCATTATAAATATAAGGTATGAGATAAAGTCTAGGCTAATGCTTAAGTATTGGGAGCACAATTTTCGTCCACTCCACAAGAGAGGATCTCGAAAATTTGCCTAGGGTTTAGGGTGATTTCTTGTAGTATTCTCCATAGATCGTCCTCACTCGACGTTGGAGATTGGGCATCCGGGATACAGTCCCGAAGGTCAAAGCACGAGTCTCGACCGTTCGATCCGTTCATCCCGTTCGATCCACCTCGATAGATCCAAAGGTAAACACGAGAAAACCTCTACATGTTGCAATTAATTATATAGACGCATGCTAGGAATATAATCAATGTATGATGAATTAAACAACCAAGATGGATCCTCGGGGCGAGGGCTTAACATATGTTTTCCCTACACATTCGACGGTCTCGGCGAACCGATCGACACTGAGAACTAGATACGATCCACCGAAAGGATCTTCGAATACATCGGCTGCGAAGAAGCAGAAAAGCTGAATTGCGCGATCTTTCAGCTAACCGATGAGGCTTATTTCTTGTGGGAATCCGTGAGGAGGACCTAACACCGGGACGATGGGCAAGGTATCGTGGGAAGATTTCAAGGAAGAACTCATGGAAAATGCGTGCACGGCGTTTCTGAGCGGCGAAGGCAAAACGCGAGTTACGGAATCTTCGTCGAGGAGAAGGGCGGTCACCGAGTGCGATCACTCGTTCATAAATCGCATCACGTTATGCTACGTACACAGGTCGGCCTTGAGGCTGCCGAGGCGAGCGAGTTCGAGAGGACTCGACCGAGATCGAATTTCGCTCGTCGATCGGGGAGATCGGCGTATCGCGATCCTTGAACCGGGCATTAAACATTGAGTCAATGTTGCCCCAGGAGAGAACAATGCCACCCGGACAGCCAGCTGACGGAGGAAGAGGTAAGAGGAAATGGGATGATCGAGGAAAGCGATCGGTGTTCGAGGAACGAGGCGGTCGATGATTCGAGGAATCAAGGCATTCAGTGAGAAAAGGCAACCTTAGGGAAGGAATTTCCAACCCATGCGGCAGGGTGTGGAAAAACCTTGGTGCCAGAAATGCCAAAGGAATCATTTCGGCGAGTGCAGGCAAGGTAGCACCGAGTGCTATCGTTGTAAGAAGTCTGGACATTACGCTCGAGATTGTCCGTTAGGAGGGCCAGCGGTCGCACCGCCAAGATGTCGACATCCGACTCATGAGCGAGTAATCGAGCTCCGCCGAGGACAAACAACGGAGGAGGTCACCCTAGACCAACAAATCAAAGGCCACCGCAGCAAGCAAGGGTGTCGCCTTGAATCGGCAGCAGCGACTCAAGCTCCGGAAATCTTGCGGTATAATCCATATGAGTGATATACACGTTTTCGCTTTGTTTGATCTGAGAGCCTCGCATTCTTTCGTTTGAAAATCACATGTGAGAGGTTGGGTTTGGTACCCAAGAAATCACAGTACCACAAATTAGCATCCCATCGAGAAGTGCTAAAGGCGAAAGAGATTTGCCGAACCGGAGGTAGAAATTTGTGAGCGAAAGTCTTTGTCAATTTGCATGTCATCGGAATGGAAGATTTCGATGTCATCTTTAACATGGATTGGTTGGAAAAGCACATGGCAACTATCGTTGTCTCGAGAGAAGTTGCTTTTCGAGCAGCCGAAGGAGTGAAAGTTTGTTTCCACGGCATAAGGATGGGTGTTTGCGTGCGAATGATCTCGACGAAGGCGGTGAGGATGATCGGGGAAGGAAGTCATCAAACTTTCTTGGTAAGTTTGGCGAGGCACGATGAACAGCATAAGCGATTGCAAGAGGAGCCGATGGTGTGTGAATATCCGGACGTGTTTCGAGGACTTGCCGGTTTACCGCTGATAGACAAGTGGAATTCATTATTGATCCGGAACCGGGAGCGGCGCCGATGTCAAAGGCACCATCTGAGAATGGCACCTAAAAATTGCAAGAACTGAAAGCGCGATTGTAGGAGCTGTTGGATCTAGGTTTTATCCGACCTAGCGTGTCGCCGTGGGGGCGCTTGATTACGTTCGTCGAGAAGGAGGATGGGTCGATGAGAAGCCATCGTGAGCACGCAGCGAGGAGGCGAATTCTTGGAAAGATGCGTTTGAAAGCAAGGTTAGAAGATAGCAAGGGGTTCCGAGCGAAGGACAACGCTACTATTCGATGAAGGTTATGTGTGCCACTCGATAGGGAATTGAGAGATAAAATCATGAGTGAAGCTCATGAGGCACCATATCTGACTCATCCGGAAGCACCAAAATGTCGAGACCTTAAAAGGAACTTTTGGTGGGAAGGGATGAAAAAGGATGTAGCCGTGTTTGTAGAACGTTGTTTGGCTTGTCGACAAGTGAAAATGTACATCAACGTCCGTCGAGGATTGTTGCAACCGCTACCAATCCAGTGGAAATGAGATCATATCGGTATGGATTTTGTGGTGAGTTTTCCAAGGTCGTGAGAGGAAACACCGCTATATGGGTTGTCGTCGATGGTAGCGAAGTCAACTCATTTCTTACCGATTCGGATGGCGTCAGGTTAGATAAGCTTGCTCGACTTTACGTTAGAGAAATAAATGCGGTTACATGGTGTGCGGTATCGATTCGTCGGATCGTGACCGAGGTTTACATCGAGGTTTTGGAGGAGTCTGCGAGGAAGCCGTGGGGCAAGTGAATCTTAGTCTGACATTCCGTCCTCAAGCGGATGGTCGATCGGAAAGGGCGATTCGGGTTTTGGAAGACGTCTGCGGCGATCGTGGCGATAGAGGAGAAAATTGGGAAGAGATACTACCTTTGGTGGAGTTTGCCTATAACAACAGTTATCAGGCCCCCATAGGAATGGCTCCCTAAGAAGCGTCGTACGGATCTTCAGTTCATGATCGGAGATCGCGTTTTCCTTAAGGTTTCCCCAACGAGAGGAGTCGTTCGTTTTGGGAAACAAGGTAAGTTACGACCGAGGTTCGTTGGACCTTTCGAAGTTCTTGAGAGAATAGGCTCCGTTGCCTATAGGTTAGCTTTTCCACCTAGCATCGGAGATGTTCATGGCGTGTTCACGTTTCTCGGTGAGAAAGTGCGTGTTCGACCCAAAACACGTGATCAAGCATGACCAGTGGTTCTTGCTCGGGATGCGAGTTACGAGGAGAGACCGGTGGCTATCTTGGAACGAGAAGTCAAGGAATTGAGGAACAAGCAGATTCCGTTGGTGAAGGTGTTGTGGAATCACCACGGAGAGGAGGAAGCTACGTGGGAGTTGGAAGACAAGTTCGGGGCTCGATGCCACAGGTTGTTTTCTCCAGTGTTTGAAATTTCGGGGCGAAATTTTTCTAAGGAGGAGGATGTAATACCCGTCTTTTCTAAGCTACATTTTGCGTGGAGCGTTTTTTCGAGAAAGGTCGAAGGTTGACTTTTGTTTGGGTGATCGACCATACGAAACCTCGGGCTTTGTGAAGAGTGTCTTATGGCGAATTCATAGACACTAAGTATCGAGTTTTCGACCACCCATGAAGGTTTGGCACTCAGGAAGTTATCGAAAACCTGGACTTTTCATTGGTCTTTTAAAAGCATATCTTGTTTATAGTCATTGTGTCCGGTATTTTATTTCGTGTCCATGGGTATGAAGTTTGCAAAATTTGAGTCCGTTTGCAAAGTTGCGTCGCTTTTGCGTTTTCGAAAAGGGCGCTTACATGCACGGCCTTGACCCTCTTTTCCTATAAATAGGAGGCGAGGGCCTTCATTTTCAACGTTCATTTCCTTCGTCTCTCCGTGTTTACGGAAGAGCCGAGCAGCTCAGTGCTGCTGAGGCTGGAGGAGTGGGGATCAGCGGGGAGGCTCGGTGGCGGCGCCATTCTTGCTGCCGCCGAGCCACCATCGCCGATCAACCATCCCAGGCAGCCCGTTTTCTGTTTTGTCCTTTTCTTGTTTTGATTCCGCCTTTTAGTAGATCGTATAGCATAGAACTCGGGATTCTAAAGGGACGAGGCGAGAAACGACGGAGGCCGGCCGATTTGGCCAAACCGCCGCCGCCGTTAGCTCACGCCGCCGTGAGCTTGTTGGCCGCCGATTGGTGTGCGAGCCACCTTGCTCTGGGTCCTTTAGGTTTTGAGTTCGGGCTATGCATTCTACTAAAGTACCGATTCCGTTTTACATTTTTCGCGTTTACGCATGTCGGGATGTTTTAGTTGCTTGAGTTTTCTAAAGGAAGTACATGCCGGGTTATCCATTTTCAACATAGTTTGTCATTCCATGTTAGATCGTTATGCATATTGCTTATGTATCCATTTTCATGCATCGATTTTGGATGGTTTATCCTAGATCCGAGGATAGGCATCGATTTTTGAAGCTTCTTGTTGCTAAGATTTGAGTCGACTTGCATGCATGCATATTTTGAAAGTACCCTATTATATGTCTTGATGCCCCGAATATATTTCCTTCTACATCGAGTTGATTTGAAAACCGGAGAGTGCGAATGTGGGTTCGAGAAAGTGAAAACCTAATTTTGCTACGATCGTCGTTTGGATCACGATGTTGCTTTTCTTTGTGGGATGTGACCCCAAAGTTGTTCCGTCTTGTTACGGTACCTACCAGGTCGATCGGTGAAGTCATCGGATCCGTAGATATCTCCCGGTTGGCGTTTTCTACATTCGGTTGGGTTATATATGCTTATTTTGAGTTATTTACTACGATATTTCAAAATAAAACATATGCGCCGTAAAATGTTTTGTGAAATTATTCTTGTTCTCGATCGAAGATATGGTTCTATCATGGTTGTGCACGGATCTCTATTCGGTGGGTTGATCACGATCTTGGTATTGATCGTGAGGATAGACCCAGAACACGTGGTTATGGTTAGAAGGGATAGAACCGGAAGTCCACACGGAAATGGTAATGAGGTGGTTATGGTTACGATGGGGATTTGACCTGAAGTCCACACCGAGTTAGCCGTGGATACGTTCGGGCATGGGCTGTTGGATATGTTCGGGCGAATGAATGACATGTGATGGGCTGGCGGGATACGTTCGAGCCATGGTTCATGGTTCTATGATGGGAATAACGATAATAACGGATCGGTATCGAAAATGAAAAATCTGTTTTGCTTACTTAGAAGTGGTTTACGTTTTAAAACCTTCTAAGGTAAGTGCTCCAACACGACATCATGATTCTTTTGATTTATGATAAAACCCGGTGAGTGCGCTAGTACTCACCCCAAACTCTTTTCAAATCTTTTCACGGATGGAGGAGGGCGGACGGGCGGCGCTGAGGGTGGGCTGCGGGTTCTTCATGCTATGCTTCTGCGATGTTGTGTTATATCGTGCTACGATATTGATGTATTCTTGTCCCTTATTTCCTTTCGATTGGGAACAAGATTTGTTATGTTATTCTGCTGTGAGTCTCGATATGAGCATGCTATGTGGTTGACCGGTCTAGTTAACAGGATGTAATGCTATTTTGCTTTCTTACATTACTTACAATAAACCAAGATCATGTTTTCTGAGGTTATGATATCGATATTATTCTGTTGGTGGATTGTTTGTGCACCCCACCCCTTCAGGATATGTCCTAGTTATAGAGGATATGCTGCCCGATTCCATGGTCACATCTTCTTATCATGTTTGTTATATGTATCCCCCTTCTTCCCCGCTTCTTAACCCCCATCCATAATCACACCCCGGCATCCGTGCCTTCCCTCGGGAATTGGGGCGTGACACTTTGTGATTTCTATTATCATACATTCTCAAATCCCAAACTATATTCATTCATCTTTCATAGACGAACCTCAACTTATGAGTTATATACTCTGAGTCTAACCTCGACTTTAACCTTATTGTTCTTATAAACGTTATTACGTTATAGATTGTTGGTATTCAAGTTATGATTGGTATATTAGGATATTATCAAGCCACTAACTAGACTTAACAATTATAGTTACGTCTTAGTAGGTTATACTTGACGGCTTGTCGTATTAATAGGACGAAAAAAAAAGAGTCTTGACTTATGATTCAAGTGATCACATACTATCACGTAAGTAAATACTTAGAAATAAATGAAGTTCTTTGTGAATACTAACTCGACCTTTGAGGCATAAGGATTGACATTGATCGAGCTAAAAACACACTCAAATTCACTCGCAATCGTACGAGGCAATTGTAGCGTGATAAGTTAAACCAAGTCGTCTCTCAAGGAAAACTTAACAGGGCGATTGTTCGTGTCGCACACAGAAATGCGATTAAAACCTAAACATATTAATACCAACGAGGGTTTGAAACATACGGGAATTGAAA
Source organism: Salvia rosmarinus (assembly GCA_036937905.1). Lineage (NCBI taxonomy): Eukaryota > Viridiplantae > Streptophyta > Magnoliopsida > Lamiales > Lamiaceae > Salvia > Salvia rosmarinus. Next base: position 69,615,643 of record CM072819.1, on the reverse strand, counting down.
TACGAGAAATAAACAGCAACCTAAGCTAGGGGTTGTCAATCCCGAGCTAAACTAATAAAGCGTTAAATCTAAACCAGGGGTTGTCAATCCCCAGTCGAACTACGAAAGCAATAAATCAAAGCGATAAATAAAAGCAATAGCAAACCTATTCTTAGGGTTCGTCAAGCCCTAATCTAAGTCTACTTGTAAATGAATCATAATCATCAATCAACCAACAAGAACAGGAATTAATCGAAAGCAGGATAAATCAAAGCAATATAAATCGAACAAACATGAAAACAATCCATTGTCACTATGGAATTGAATCCAAAAAAAATCACCAAACAATAACATTAAGAAATTGATTCCGATAAACAGATTAATCCAGAAGCATGAATTGATAAACACAATATTCAATGATGAAACTAAAAACAGGAATTAAAACAGGGATTTATCTGTCTATCTGTCGTCGAAGAGCTCCTCAAGAACCATGAAGAAGAACAACCACGGCTGCGTGGAGAATAACTGAAAAACTGAGAGAGCCCGTCAAAATGACCTAGCACATATATATATATTAAATCAGACTGAACGCCGGCTCAGGGTGAGCGCCGGTTCAGAAATCATTCTGACTTGAAAGCGAGCGCTGGATGAAGATGAACGCCGGTTGGTAGGAGAACGCGCGAGGGAATTTGTAGAACGCGCGCTTGGTTGGAACGCCGGATGGGCGAGCATGGTGCGCGACGGGTGAAGGTTGGCGGCGGGCGCTGGTTGGGCAGCCGCCGACTCGGCCGGATGGGCCGAGCAAGCGTCTTGACTGAGCGGCGGCCGGAAGGAGCGCCGGTTGTGCGGGTGATGACGCGGAGATGGGGCGACGCTGAGCGGCAGCGGCTGGCGCCGGAGAGAGGACCGCGTTGGCGAGTGCGGCGAAGGGCGACGGCCGCGAGCCTTGGGCGGATCGTGCATGGTCGGCGTCGGGTGGCGAGAGGTGCGAAGGGTGGCCAGGCTGGCCATGTGCGAGGAATTTCTTGCGTGCGCCGGAGTGGCTGCTGGGCGCTTGCGCGGATGACACGGAGAGGGCGCGCGGTTGTGCGCGGACGTTGGGGTGTTGGCGAGCGGGCGCTCGGGCGCTCGTGCGCGACTTGGACGTTTCATTCCGTTCTCTCGCGTCCGATCTCCGAATTGGGATCCGCTTTCGCCTATGAACTCCTATCGCGATGCTCTTCAATAAACTTGATTCTTGGCAGACCCAATTCATCCTGTTTTATGCCATTTTTCTACAAAACACCAAAACAAACGAAATAAGTCCGAATCGATAAATATTAATAAAACCAATGGCATAAATAAGACAAAACACTAAAACAGACATGTAAAACAGAACCAAGAATCATCACAAAATCATACCAAACAACTCCCCCACACTTATCCATTTGCTTGTCCTCAAGCAAACTCTATACCACTAAGAATAGGGAAAATAATTCATGCAACTTCACTCTTAGTCTAATCAATCAAACCTTATTGCTTTTCCCTCACAATTGGTGTTTACGAATTCAAAGATAATGTGAAATAAATCTAGGACGGCAATTGATTTCCAATAAATAAAAGGGTAAACTCTGCTCAGACCCAACTCTCCGTTAGGGGTGAACTAACTAATGTGGTCACCTTTAGCAACAAGTTCCTTTTTAAAGCATAAAGAATGTTTTAACAGATTTTGGAACAATATTCGAAAGGTGAACTCTCGATGAACTCGAGTCTCCTATCGTGGTTTCCATGTCCATTTCTTAATTCACGAGAAGAGGACAAAATCCATCCTCCATTTCAACAATCTCAACAAAACAAATTCATACTTTCTCTTTTCCTTTTTCTCTTCCATATTTCCTTTTTTTTTTATAAATATAAGGAGACAAGTATATGAGCGACCACAATGTTAACACTACCCTAACATTAGCCGGACAAATCACATCAATTTTCCCCTATTCATTTTCTATCAATCACAATCTAAATCAATTCACATTACACTCAAATCATATATCACCAAAAGTCTCGGAAATTCAAAATCAATTTGACCAATACCACGAGTTCAACAGCACAAATCAAAATCTAACTTACTCGCATAGACAAAGCTTAAGTCCAAACAATCAAAATAAGCACAAGGGCACATCATTAAGCATACAAACATATATATATCAAGCCCACAAAACCAAATACTCACTCCCCCACACTAAATTCGAGCCTTGTCCCGGTGCTCAAAACACTGAATAACATAAAAATAGCGAAAGAGGAGACTTTCGATAATGGATGGCGATGGCGGGGTTGGAATGTGGCGTGCAGCGCAAAGACCGAGTATCACGGCTACACTTCACGGCTGACAACATCCAAATTTCGAGCAAAACTAACACAGAGACAACAGATAGATCAAAGAACAACGAAACAAAACAAAAAAGAAAGAAAGAAAAAGAAAATAAAAATATGTGGGTAAACTCCCACGTAGTACTCAATTTAACGTCGTGAGCACGACGTGTTCCGGTCAACAACGGACTATCCATAGTCATTCACCTGCAGGAATACCATCTCAGCCAGAGCATTAGTAGAAACCATATAAGAATAGAGGATAGTAAAGAAAGCAAACAACGAATCATTTAAGCTCAAGTCAAACATCCTATTTTCCAAAGAAAAATAGACAACTATAATTCCCAAAGCACGATACTTTGGTGAATTAGGATGTTGACAAATTATTGAAGTTACCTCAACCTTTGTTCTCATTTTGTCCTCCTCTGGGAACAGTTGTTGAGGCAGTTCTTTCACTTCCATAGTGGGTTGTGGCATGTGATCAATTTCATGGACCCACTCTTCCTTCATCCTCTCTTCATCTTCCTCCACGTGTTCGGGTAGTTCTTTCACCTCTAGAGTGGGTTCTGGCGTGTCATCAATTTCATGTACCCACTCTTCCTCGTCAGCCATCCTGGTAACAACTTCCTCGTGGCTTTGATCCTGCTTCTCATCCTCACGTGCCCATTCTTCCTCAATTTCCACCTTCTCTGGCTGCAGCGGCTCATCTGATGTCTCTTCCACCCAATTCTCAATTATTGGGTCAATTTCAAGAATATTGACCGTTTGAACCTGATCGGGTTGGTTTGGAAGTTCCATCAGTGCTTCTTGTTGAACCAGCTCATTAAGCATGCTGCTAATCTGTCTCAATTGCGTCTCTAAACGCTGATGTGTGGAGTCTTGAGTATCCATTCTTTGGGTCATCATATCCTCAAAAGCAGACCACTGAGGTGGTGGTGGAGGTGCTTGCTGATATTGTTGTTGTTCCATCAGTGTTTCTTGTTGAACCAGCTCATCAAGCATGCTACTAATCTGTCCCAATTGCGTCTCTAAACGCTGATGTGTGGAGTCTTGAGCATCCATTCTGAATTAATGTATCCATTCGTTGGTGACAGATCCTCAAAAGATGACCTCAGGGTGGTGGTGGGTGTGGTGGTGAATAATACTCCTGCTGCGGGTCATAACATTGTGGCTGTGGAGGCTGCTGCTGCTGTGGATCCCAACACCCCAAATCGGGTTGTGGATCCCAATAATTCGGGCCGGGTTGAGTCCTAAACTCTGAGTTGGGTTGGTTATTCCACCCCGAATCATATTCTTGCTCATAAACTGGCGGATATCCCTCAACATGGTCGAACTGGGCTCTTTCTTCATAAGAAGAATTTGCCCAATACGACGAACTTTCCTCCCCCCAGCCTGTTTGACCAGATTCGTATTGCTGGTAACCCTGCATTAACAGACACCGACTACAAAAACAAGATCAAACACACCGGGGGGAGAAAATAACCAAACAGAACGAAAAGAAACACAGAAAACAAACAACACAAACAATACGCCTAAAGTTTTCCCCGGCAACGGCGCCAAAATTGATCGAGCTAAAAACACACTCAAATTCACTCGCAATCATACGAGGCAATTGTAGAGTGATAAGTTAACCCAAGTCGTCTCTCAAGGAAAAATTAACAGGGCGATTGTTCGTGTCGCACACAGAAAGCGATTAAAACCTAAACATACTAATACCAATGAGGGTTTGCAACATACGGGAATTGAAATACGAGAAATAAACAGCAACCTAAGCTAGGGGTTGTCAATCCCGAGCTAAACTAATAAAGTGTTAAATCTAAACCAGGGGTTGTCAATCCCCAGTCGAACTACGAAAGAATTAAATCAAAGCGATAAATAAAAGCAATAGCAAACCTATTCTTAGGGTTCGTCAAGCCCTAATCTAGGTCTACTTGTAAATGAATCATAATCATCAATCAACCAACAAGAACAGGAATTAATCGAAAGCAGGATAAATCAAAGCAATATAAATCGAACAAACATGAAAACAATCCATTGTCACTATGGAATTGAATCCAATAAAAATCACCAAACAATAACATTAAGAAATTGATTCCGATAAACAGATTAATCCAGAAGCATGAATTGATAAACACAATATTTAATGATGAAACTAAAAACAGGAATTAAAACTAGGATTTATTTGTCTATCTGTCGTCGAAGAGCTCCTCAAGAACCATGAAGAAGAACAGCCGCGGCTGCGTGGAGAAGAACTGAAAAACTGAGAGAGCCCGTCAAAATGACCTAGCGCATATATATATATTAAATCAGACTGAACGCCGGCTCAGGGTGAGCACCGGTTCATAAATCATTCTGACTTGAAAGCGAGCGCTGGATGAAGATGAACGCCGGTTGGTAGGAGAACGCGCGAGGGAATTTGTAGAACGCTCGCTTGGTTGGAACGCCGGATGGGCGAGCATGGTGCGCGACGGGTGAAGGCTGGCCGAGCGGGCACTAGGCTTCCAGCCGGCTGGTTGGGCATCGCCGACTCGGCGCGGATGAGGCCGGCGAGACGTGCGGCTGGCGGGCGCCGGAAGGAGTGCCGGTTGTCGGGTGATGGCGCGCGAGATGGGGCGATCTTTGGAGTGGGCCTGGCGCTGGAGAGAAGGCCAGACGCTGTGGCCGCTTCCTGCGTCGGACGGAGTGGCGACGCTGCGCTGGCGAAAGTCTTGGGCGACGGCCGGTGGCGGGGGCGGATCTGGGCATGGTCGGCGTCGGGTGGCCGAGGTGCGCGAGGGAGGCCCGCCGGCCTATGAGCGTGAGGAATTTGCTGAGCGCGCGCTCGGAGTGAGCGCTGGCTGGGGCGCTGCGCGTCGGATGATACGGAGAGGGCGCGCGGTTGTGCGCGGACGTTGGGGTGTTGGCGTGCGGGCGCTCGAGCGCTCGTGAGCGACTTGGACGTTTCATTCCGTTCTCTCGCGTCCGATCTCCGAATTACGATCCGCTTTCGCCTATGAACTCCTATCGCGATGCTCTTCAATAAACTTGATTCTTAGCAGACCTAATTCATCCTGTTTTATGCCATTTTTCTACAAAACACCGAAACAAACGAAATAAGTCCGAATCGATAAATATTAATAAAACCAACGGTATAAATAAGACAAAACACTAAAACAGACATGTAAAACAGAACCAAGAATCAGCACAAAATCATACCAAACAGACATCTTATGTTCGAATCTTAGCTTACACTTTTCAACATTGTTTGTTTCTCTTAACTCGTCGGAGATTATGTAAGTTATATAATTGTTATTCGTATCGAGTTATCTTAGCACTCAATCTAATACCGCATTAGGTTGTCGTTGTTGAGTATTAACGTTGTAAGTCGGCTTTTGGTTTTTTTAACTTAAGAACTCACGTTTGAGTACCCTTTTGTTAATAGAAAATCCTAAATTGTGTCTAACTTCGAATCTCTTTAATTCCTTCTTAAGTTATCGAAATTTATCGATTTCTTTTGGATTCTCGTACATAAAGTACTATGTTGTTTACCTTTGAGGTTTTGTTTGTCGGCATAACGTAAATAAATTATACAACATTATACAACACCATACACAACATATACCATACTAAAGCATTAGAAAACCATAATTTCTAATATAATATACAACCATTGTGTATGTGTGCATGAGTGTTCCATTCATTCAATATAATCACAACCATTCATTCTAAACTTATAGACTAACTACCATAGCATCATTCACAATTAAAATCAAACTCATACTTAACCATTTTTCTATATTTTTGATAATTAGCAATAATTAGCATAAGTATCCAATAAATGTCAATAAAATCATGTTATGCTCATATCATACCATAGAATTTAATTACCAACTCAATATCATCAAATAAAATTTTAACCCATGAGTTAAAAACATTAAATTTTTTGGCAATTTGGATTTATTAAACATTGATGTTCAATAAATTCCAAAAAAATCATATCATGCTTATATCATATACTAAACATGAAATATCATTTCATATCATATATCAAAATTAAAACACATGCTTATTTACTATATATATTTTCGGTAATATCATTATTTATATATATCTACTCAAAAATTATACCAACTTCACAACATGTTTATAATATGCAATAAACATGGAATATTAACTTTAAACACCAACCAAGTATTTATAATATGAACTAAATGCTTGGAATTTTTTTATCCTTACACATATATTGTATATGTGTTCAATAAATTCCCAACAAAGCATAATAGATTCATATTATTTCTAAACATCATATTTCATATTATCTTCAAGAAATAAAAAAAATCAAATAAATCTTAAAAATATATGTGTAACTTTCGGTCCTCACAAGAATTAGGAGTAGTGTTTCAATAATTTCAAGATTAATATATGATGTTCACATCATATATTAAACACTATATCTCAACTATTTTCCAATAAATAAAATCAAAATAATCCTTAAAATACATATATATGTTTCGGCCCTCTTGAAGAAAAATATGAGAAATGTTTCAATGATTTCAAGATTAATATATGATTTTCATATCATATATTAAACACTATATCTTAACTATTTTTTAACAAATAAAATTAAAATAATGGCTTAAAAGCCCATAGATGTTTCGGCCTTTTCAAAATAAATACCAGAAAATTTCCAAAAATTCTCATATTATTCTAAATGCTCCTAACACATCAATAAAAAAAAAATGAACTAACATTCACAAAAGCATGATTTATCTTCTATAAAAAGAATTCTAACAAAAATTAAAAAATACCAAACATGCTCCAAAAATTCCCAAACTTTAAACAAAATCTTAGAACATATTTCTAAGTATATTTAATTCATGGCTTGAGAGCATTTGATGGCTCAAAAGCCATGAAATTTTAAGGGACCGAAACTAGGGTTTCAAATGAAAAAAAATTCCACTCCATTAGGATTGAAGAAGATGATGAATACTACCTTTTTATGGTCTTAGAAACTTATTTTGAGAGTTGAAATGGATTGTAATGGAGGATTAAAGCTTGGAGAATGTGAAGAAAGTGAAGAATAAAGAGAGAAAAGTGTTCTATAAGAGGGAGAGAGAGAGTAAAGGCACGATTTTTAATCTTAATGTGAGCTTTTGGGAGCCTATATGGACTGTCCATTATGATAGTTGGGAGAAGACTAGTCAAAATTACCCGATTTGGTATGTTAATACCGGTTCTTTAAGTTTTATCGCGCTTTCGATTGATTTCTCGGAACCTTAAGGCTCCATTAGCTTAAAAAGCCTTAAAAAGAGTTATTTCATAGTTCATAATAATATCATGAAGTTCGAATTGCATCCGGTAAGTCAATTCTGAATTATCGCGGAAAAACGATGTCCGACGATTAAATTATGTTTATTCGAATTTCTATCGAATTCTTGGGTTTTCACAATTTATTTGAGTCTTATAAATCATTTATTATTGATTTAACCCCTTTTTTGAGTTTAGATTCAATCCCAGGGTTTTTTCGGTATTTATATCCGGTGTTACGGTTAAGTTCTTCAGGAATTTCGTTCAGAAATTGATTCTTATGCAATCTAAATTCATGATAATATATTCCTTCATGATTTTTATTGTTCCCATTAATTTTATTGATTAGCACAGACTGAAATTTGATCTGGCTTGTGAATAGTACTTTTGAGACTGACCGGGCAAGTATGCCCGAAAATTTTATTTCTTTGGCTTCTCATATGTTTTCGTGAGAAGATTCTTGAAACGCAATCATTTTGTTGATATTCATTCTAGATCTTTCATTCTATATTCAGGCTATTCAGGAAACCCTAATCTGGTTGGACTAGTCACTAGTTTTTTATTCCTCTAGTTTTCGATCTCAGAATTGATTCTAATTCGTTTCATTGGTTACCTTAAACATATTTAAGATTTTAGCACCACAAGTAATTGGTTTAATCATCACTAATAAAAGTTTTAAATTTTTCGGGTTATTACAGATATAGCATTAACAACTGATTTTCGATATAACGTTAACACATTACGGTTTATATTTAATTGTCTTTCGAAACAAAATCAAAAAATTGATGCTCTTTGCTTTAATTAAACCTCATAAGGAATGCAAATCTCAATTTAGTTCACTTAACTGATAAATTAAAGTTTTTAAATTTTATGAGGTATTACAAATATATTAATGGTCCTTTGAGGGTTGTATTAGTGTATGGAGGGGATGAGGGAATACATCAATTAAGGTAAAATAATTTTTTTCTTAAAATAAGATTTGATTAGTCATCAGTTACGTATCAATTCAATACTGGTGTTAATATTACTGATCAATCAAGTTGGGGAAGTGTTATTAGAGTGTATCATTTAGCAATTATACTGATTGTTGAGACAACTGCTCAGTTGGACTGATAACTAATGTGGGTGCAAAAATATAATGGTTAAGTGTTACCTTTACTGAAAAGTGATACTAGTTAGATAATGTAACACCCCAAATTTTATATAAAAAATAAAACTTGAACAACAAATGAAACTCTTGTAAATCCAACTGATAAGTATAAAGTTAATTTTGACTTTCTTATAAAAGGGTTGGATCAATCTTGTTTTCACAAGTGACCATTTTAAATAAAATAATAAACTAAAAGACATGTCTAAAATAAAAGCAAATTTCCTGCCGCCGGGATGTCTATCAGACCATTCTCCTTGCATTCTTTCTCTTTTCCATCAAGATCTGGCGAAGCTTCAAATCGGATATGTGATAGATAGCAGGTATGTTAGGAATTGAGTGATAGTTTATTTAATTTGAAAACGACTTCACTAAAGACTTAAGATTTTAATCAATATCGAAAATCTCACAACTTAAACTAAAATAAATAAACGACTTCTTATTAAACTAGTCATTCTCGACTTCCATGGCTGCTTCGACTCCTCAACTGCAAAACTGAAAGTAGATAGGAGTGAGCATATCATAAATATACTAAGTGATGAACAATGCAATTATCCACATATGTAATATATGTTAATATTTCATATTGTCACATAAATAGAATTTAATATCATGAAAATATATATATATATATATAACTGTGAGACCTTAATATTCTGTGAGGTCATAAATATAATAATAACATGAGACCTTAATATTCTATGAGATCTTAAATATAATAATAACATAAGGCTTTAATATTCTGTGAGACCTTAAATATAATAATAACATGAGACCTTAATATTCTGTGAGGTCTTAAATATAATAATAACATGAGACCTTAATATTATGTGAGGTCTTATATATATATATATATATATATATATATATATATATAACATATAGTATAACATGAGAACATGTATATTAACATAAATACCATGTAGTCTCTAACATAAAACAAGCGGTTTGAGTTTCTCTCTCTAGGTTTTTTCTCTCTAGAAAATTATCTAGCACCGTGAGCTTTTCTTGCCGACGGCAACATCTACAAGTGGTTCTCCAACGTATACCTCATTGCTTTTTCACCGCCAATCATCGTGTTTCATCCTCATCTCCATTGCTACCGATTTGGTTTTGGTGTTGCATCCTCATTCTCACCGGAAGTACATACACTACCGTTGGTATTTCACGGCTGACCATGGCTTTTCCTTCAACATCAACGTGAAGAGTTACTTCTCATCGAACACATCATCGTTACCGTGTGGATACTACCCTTTTCCGACGACATTCTCGCCGGAGATTCAAACAATTCAACTGGAATTGCTGCCAACGATCCATCATTACCGTACATCTATAAGGCAAACATTTCATTTAACTCAATTTTATTATTTAATTGTGCTTGGGTGTTGTGTTTTTTGGGTTTCTGCTCGTGGAAGTTGGCCGGTAATTTTCAAGACGCCGTTAGGCTGGCCATTTTTATTTCTCGAACGTGAAGGTGAGCCACCAGCTTGCCGATACGTCAATCCTACCGAGAACAGCCATGCCGAGAGATTTCGGCAGTGTGGTGCGCGCGCAAAAATCCAACACCGTCGTCCATCATCCGTTGGACCACCACCTCTCATCCGCGGTTGTCATCAGCGGCGCCACCAGGTTAGCTGCACAAGGAAACTTCCTTGTGTGAATGATGACCTAACTTTCCTAGTTGCATGCTTGGTATCTTTCCATAGTAGCCGTACTTACCTTTTCAATTTAGGAAAGATTGCCTTGCTGAATTATTATTGCATGCTTTGTTGTTTGGAAATTTTATCATTACCTTTTTGAGTATAGCCGTTTGAATTGTACCCTTGGGCCATGGGTTATTGGGCTTTCATACTTAAAAGAGGATCCGAAAAAGGCAATTCGGATGGGCCTTTTTTACGTGGATTGGGTCGCTTGGAACATGACCAGCCCATAAGTGACTTAGAAGATCGGGCAAAAATAATGAGAGCCCATATCCTTGGGCACACACCTGCTGAGGATCTGCCGAACTGCCAAGAAATAGCCTCGGCACCGTCGCCGAGAGATGTCGAAGTGGATCTCCTTCCAGCTGAAGTAGAGCGCCTTGATGCCGAAGTGCCGTGCCATCTTACCGAATTAGCGCACCTACCTGCCGAGGTGGACATGCCGAGATATGCATGCCGTAGCGGACTTGCCGAGGTGAATCTGCTGGGAGATGCCGCACACTATGCCGAAGAGTTCCCGCCCATGCCGAGGAATTACATGTACCCAGCGTAAGTGCGCGCATCTACCGAGGCACCTCGTCTTCCTGCCGACAATTCCATGCCGAGCTCCAATGATCCTACCGAGCTTTCGAGAAATGACCTCTCGATGGATGCCCCTGCCGAGGACTACCCTCCCTTGTCGAGGTACGCCGTACGGCTCATGCACACATCTACCGAGGAGTCTCGGCCACACCAAGACGATCAAGAGCCTGATGCTCCTCGGCAGCCCGACAAGACTGCACATGACCCGTCACCATGGTTAAGGAATGCAGGCCACTTCATTAATCCGATTCCCGTGAGGAAGGCCGACCTTACATTAGCCAAATTTGAGGTAAGTCTCGTCAATGATGTTTTAACTCTTGAAGCTAATGACTACACCCCTATTTCGAAAGGATGGGGTTTTCTCTGCTTGGTTTTTTTGCAGGACGCTTTCCTGGAAAGGAAGCAACACAACGTCTTTTGTTGGGCTGGAAAAAATCGACAAGAATATCATATCATCCTAATGGCTGGATTGTGTTTAGATTTGAAAAGGAGGAGGATATGGAACAAGTTCGCAATATGGGACCTTATGCATTGTTCGGTATTCCTCTAATCTTATGTCACATGCCTACTGAATTTAGGTTTGATTCTGCTCCGGATTTTAAATTTCCGGTTTGGGCCTCTTTACCTAATCTACCTCTTGAATTTTGGAATCCGAATGCTATAGGCAAAATTGCTTCATTATTAGGAGATCCTATTGAGGTTGATTATAGGACAATTGCTAAGAATAACTTAGATGGACCTAGGTTTCATGTGTTAGTAGATGCTATGCGCGAACCTATAGAGTTTATTAATCTACAATTGCACACGGGTAACACGTTTTTGCATGCTATTAAATTTGATTTTTATCCTAAGATGTGCAAAACGTGTAGTAAATTGGGACATTTAGCTTCAACTTGTACGAATGTTATTGTTAGACCTCGTGGGATGCAGAACCTTCCACGAGGGCAGACTAACCCTACAGGAAACGATAATTGGCAACGTGCAAGGGGAAGAGATCCAAGACCTCAAGCTCGTAATATGCGTGGACGGACCAACACTCCGGCGCAACGTACCCAATGGAGGAGAAGGAGTATCTCACGACCTCAAAATGATAAACACATAAAAACTCAACCCATCACATGTGGGATTGAAATAACAATAGATTTGAGGCCTTGAATACTCACACTCATTTTGATTCTACGGAAGACACACAAAGTTTCGAAATTGGCCAAACATCGGCTAATAAAGCCCAAACGGATGACAAGAGCAAACACTTGGTGTCCGAGATCTGTATTGCCTCGGAAGACAATACCGAGACCTCACCTCATTCTCACCTCCCCATAAATGAACCTCCACATACACCATCTTCACCCATTACTCATCCCAAATCTTCGGCTGAGAAATCTCGCACACGCCCATCTCCTTCGCCACCTGCCGACGATAAAACTCGCCTATCTCCTTCCCTACCTGCCGAGGACACTTCTTCGACAGAACCACAATCTTCGACCACTCCTTTCTCGGCTGAGAACTCGCGCCAACATGTCAAGAGTTCTCGGTAGGAACCGACCGAACAAGACCTTTCTTCGGTCGAGAGCTCTCGCCAACCTATCGGGATTTCTCGGCAGGATCCGACAGAGACAGCCTCTCCCTCCTCGGCCGAGATACCTTCCACTCCTGTCGAGAATCCTCGACAGGCACCCCATCCACAAAAACCTCTTGCTCGTCCTACCCACCTTTCTCGACCACCTATTGCAGGGGGACCACGCAAGCTTTTTACCGAGTCGAGAGATTCAAACACTGAAATTACAATGCAAAACCAGGAACCAATCAAAACTAGAGTTATTCTTGCATTGGAGTCACCATCGATGAGTAACACTATTTCGAATCTACGGTACATTCTACATCCTCTAATTCATTCGATGATTATACTGCAACTAACCTTGCAGGTGATTCAAGCAACAATGAGGATGAAGAATTTCCTACTACTCGAATCACGAGGAGTAAGTCAAACACAAGTCGTAAAAACTCTCCAGTCAAGAATAACAGGAGTCCAGGTGGTCGAAGAGCACGAGGCAGTCGTCGATGATTTTTACGACATGGAACGTAAGAGGCCTCCAGAAGGCTCACAAGCAATCTGTTATTGTCGACCATGTGTTCAAGTATAAGCTTGATGCCATCGCACTGATTGAGACCAAGCTTACAAAACTGAAGCTCAAGACGTTTATGGCAAAGCACTTTAGTCAATGGGAGTGTATCCACAATTTTGATGAGGTTGCTGGGGGACGTATCCTTATCATTTGGAACCCTAGGAGGATAAGGGTTGATGTCATCAAATGAGAGAAACAGGTGATCCATTCCAATTTCAATTGTTTAATTACTAATACTATCTTTGGCTGCTCGATTGTCTATGGTTTTTGGCAGGTCGTACATAGACGAGAGCTGTGGGATTCCATGATCATCCACATTGATCCATCAAAGCCATCTATTATCGCGGGAGATTTCAACTGTGTTTTAGACCCGGATGAGAGGATTGGAGGACGAGTACCGCTTGAGCGAGAGTATAAGGACTTTGTTGTCACTTGTGCTCTCGTAGGACTCGAGGATTCCCCCTCAACGGGATGCCACTTTACGTGGACCAATACGGTGAAGTATTCCAAGATTGATAGGGTTTTGATAAATAATGCTTGGTTGGATGCTAACCTTTTTTGCAGGACAAACTTTCTGACTAGAGGAACTATGTCTGACCATTCACCGGCACTGATCACACTCTTTGGAGATGTGACTCGGTACCATCGTTCTTTTAAGTTCTTCAACATGTGGATGAAGCACCCAGATTTCAAACGCTTGCTTGAAGAAAATTGGAGTGAACATATGAATGGTCGACCACAGTGGATTCTGGCTGCAAAGTTGAAGAAGATGCAGCACATTTTCAAGGAGTTTAATTTCAAGGAGTTCAGCCACCTTACGGAGAGGACAAGTATTTCTAGAGCTGCATTGCATTCTGTGCAATTGGCTCTGGATAGTGACCCCATGAATGGGAATCTGTTGGAACAAGAACTTGGTCTTCGTAAGAAGACTAAATTCTTGGAGGAGGTTGAGCGTAGTTTCTTCAAGCAAAGAACGAAGAACATGCACATCAACCTCTCCGACAGATGCACTAAATTCTTTCACTCTATGGTGAAAAGAAACCACACGCGCAACACTATCTCTTTCTTGTGCAGGGATACGGAGGAACCGACTTATGACATGGAGGAAATCATAGGAGCATTCGAGGCCTTTTATACTGATCTATTTGGTGTAAAGGTTCCCACGAGTGGCTTCGATCCTACTGTGTTTGAGGAGGGACCCGGTTTGATGATCAAGAAAGAACTGATATGGTTATGGAGGTGTCACAGATGGAGATTAAGAATGCCCTATTTGACATTGCGAGTGAAAAGCGCCGGGACCGGATGGCTACCCTTCAGCCTTCTTCAAAGAGAATTGGGAAATCGTTTGTCAAGATGTTGTTTTGGCTGTGCGGGAGTTCTTTGAGAAGGGGGTCTTGTTAAGGGAGTTAAACCACTCGGTGGTGACTCTTATTCATAAGAAGCATCATAATAAACCCTAATTTTGAATAATATAGTGTTGTATGAATTTATTGGAATTTTAGAAAATTAATTTGACCTAATTCATATTTTCGAAAATATGGCTCTATAGTATATTGATGTATGAGTTGTAATTGATGAAAATTATGTTATAGTAATGATACATGATGATGATTATGTGTTGTGTTATTTAATTGGAATTTTTGAAAAATGTTTATTATATTTTTCAAAAATACCGAAAGCTATATAGTAAAATTAAGTGGTGTACAATTTTTCTATGATCAATATTATTACATATTATTGATCCCATGATAATATAGTATGTTATATGAATTTATGCACAAGTTTTGGTTAATGAACCATAATTACCGAAAATCATATACTATAGGTTTTAAAGTTATAATTTTATTTTATCAAGTATAATCACATAATATGTTCTAAAAATATGTTTTAGACATACTATGAATTTATGTGATTTTTAAAGTAAGATATGTCATGCTTACGTCGAAATATTTTACTAAGTGACCTAAGGTTGAAAAATAAAGTATTATGTTGAAATTAAATCATATTTATGTGTATTGATAAGCATGATTGTTGATTAACGTGAAAAATTGAGATTTATGATTTGACGATTAGAAATCGACAAGAAATTAAGTGTATACATGTATATTAATGGATATACATACTAATGTGCAAAATATATGTTTTTGAAAGTCAAATAACTTGACTTAAGTGTGGACGTATGAAATACGTCACTACATGATCAATGTGATGTTGTATGTTTAGTAAAAATGTGGTTTACATTAATTAAGTGCATTAATATGTGTGATACGTATTAGAAATATAGAAATATCTCTTATGTAAGGATCGATTTCATAATTGAAGTCATTCTATTTAGAAATGTCGATATAAGCTCGACATTTGACCTAATCGATTCATCGAAAGTTATAGATGATGATTCATCTCTATCGAAAAACGAGAAGTTATAAGTTGGAATATTCGATGACCAACGTACTAAAATAGTTTCTTACGTTAAGGTGGGACGTGGACTTGAGCGTTGACATAGAAAGGAAATCATAGAGAAGTATATATATGAGGTGGGCTTTACTCGAAAACCATTTTATTTATTATGCTTTCTTCAAAATGAAAAGTATTTATTTACAAAGCTTTCAGTTGAGAAATGATGATGAGATGTTATTCAATTACCTGCCCAAAGTGTTTATATTTTATGTATGGATCCTATCAAGTTGTTGGGCAAGCCAACTATTAAAGTGAATCAGTTGTTGGGTCGCTCCCAACTTTACAGAAAATCGATATCGAATCCTATGCCGGATGCAGTAATACATGGCTATGATTAACGTGTACACATAGTAGGTGACTGTGTGCCGATAGTAACATCTTCGGCCGGTCACAACGTCCGTGGAAGGAGGCCTACTTCTACGGCGCGAGATGAGTTTATGAACAGTTATATGAGACAGGATATGGATCATACATACAGAAAAATGCCTGGCCAGGTGATCTTTTGAGAAATGATGAAAATGTTTTAGTAATCACGAGTTATTTCAACTAAAACCTCGTGTGTTACTGAGGGGCAGTGTAATTTAATAAAAGTGTTTTGGCATAAGTCCACTAAGTGCATTCTTGTACTTAGCCCTGCATGTTTGTTTTGAAATGTGCAGGTTGAGCTGACGATGGGATGGCAAAGTGTTTAGCAGTCGGAATCTTTTGTCGCTGATTAGTAGAACCTTGAGTACACATCGTCATATGTGTACTTCACATGTTTTTCCGCTGCTTGAAACACTAAAGTTATATTTTGAGTATTGAAGCATATTACCTTCAGATCAGTCGAACCCTTTTGTTAAGGATCTGTTGGTCTAGTTCATATGTAAAACATGGTGTGTTTATCTCTAATAGTTGATGTTTTAAGAGTTTGGATGTCATATGCTTTTCAATTCCATATTCAATTATCTTTATGTCCTTAAATTTCCATTTCCAAGTAACAGTCTCTGCTAATCCGTCCTTTAGATTGGCGGGCTGTTACAAAGTGGTATCGGAGCAGTTCGTTCCTTGAACCTTAAAACCTTCTTTCAAAAGTTAAGTCTAGATTGAGTCACTAGACTTCTAGAGATCAGCTGACTATGCTTAACACTCCATCACATCAAGCTCAACCGGAAAGAGGTAACTGATTTCTTCTCAATTTTGAAAGTGGAAAGTTGAAAGTGGAAAAGAGTCGAAATTGAAAGTTTTGAGAAAAGGTTCGAATTCATATTTTTGAAAGCAATGAAAGTTGTGACGAGTTATTTGAGAAGAAAGTTATGAAAATTTTGAGAATGATAGTTATAGAAAGCATTTCAAAAAGAGTGTTACAGTGCAAAGAGAAAAGTGATATGAGAAAAGTTGACATTTATATGTCAAAAGTGATATGAAAACAAGTTAGCAGTGAAATGAGAAAGAATTGACATTGAATGTCAAAAGTGATTGTTGAATCATTGAAATTCAAAGAAAGCATGAGTTATGTTATGATTATTTGAAATTTTTATTCAAATCTCAAAGTTTATTTTGACAATGAATATGTTATCCCAAAAGAACATAGATGTTATAAGAAGCATGATCACTTCTTGCGAAAGAACATAGAATTATGAAATAGAGGAACTTTATTCCACTACGAGAATGATAGCAAGTAGTGACACGAGAATGAACGCAACAATCAATTGAGAACAATACGAGTTTCAATAGAAGGACAACGAAAACAAATGAGGAAATCAAAGGATCAAGAAGCAAAATCCAATGGATAAAAAACAGGAGGAGACGTGTGGGCACTAAGGACTGAATGAGCATTCAAAACAAGTACACACGAGCTGGAGCATGCGTTCATGCTCAGCCGGCGCAGGGCGTGCACATCGCGCGGGCGCGCAGACAAAAACTGCATTGCGCAGTGTTTTTGTTTTGACCCGTTCTCCTTAGTTTGAACTCCGTTTTGCACACGGTTTTCGCCTACGTACTCCTATCACAGCGAAATTTATTTCGTATGAAGGATAAAATCCTTGATTCCTTCTCCAAAATTCGTGAGAATCAGTGAAAGTTAGTCCCAAAATTTACATAGAATGAAAATTCTGCAGTAGGAAAGGAATCTTAGATTGTTGCTTAAGAGCAAGTTTTCCCCAGTAACATAAGTGGAACTATGATGTGTGCTGAACATAAGAGCTTAAGATGTCAACATTTATCTGCTTATCAGATGTGTTTAGATTGTTTTATATGCTTAACATATATGTTCAATTTCATTATCTGCTTATCAGAAATGATTAGATTGACTTATGTTAGTACTGTCTGTGCTAGATGGCAAGAACTAGATATACAGCGAAGAGAAGATTAGGGCCGCGCGCTACACCCGAGGAAGTTATTCGAGCATATCGTATGTATAAGATGGTATGGGGCGACTATTTGGGAGAATTCTTAGCGCACTATCTTCATCACTAGATGGTTGCACACGAGCATGGCGTGACTGACTTTGATGGAGTTAAGCGCCTGTTGACTCGACTGCCTTGTGACTAGGAAGATTATGCAAAGGAGATATCAGGCGACTACATCTATCGAGCAGATGATAGCTACGACTTGATTGCAGATCTACCCAGATTCATCTGTCACGCTATGTCTACAGTGTGTATCGTGTTGCACCTAGAGGACCTTATCTTCCACCGTGAGAGTATACCTGGCGTGATGTGTCACCAGAGTGGCTATATACGGAAGTTCCAAGGGAAGTTGATCCAGTAGTGCCAAGATATCTGGAGGACGAAGGTCGACTAGCACATGTGGAGAGGGCAACAAGACCAAGGACATTTGGAACACCAGTCTTTCCTCCACTGTCGATTGGACATCCGACTCGATCTCCACTACCGGTTTTACCACTGATGACGGCACCACCACCTCCAGCAGAGCCCTATCCTCAGACGGCACGTATGAGGGTGTATGATCCACGAGATGATTATGGTCCAGTACGAGATGTGTTTTCTATCGGAGATGATGGAGCAGGACCTTCTCGTGTACGTGCACGTGAGGAAGACTCTGACGAGGACAGAGAGGAAGAAGAGGATCCAGAGGAGGATCCAGAAGAAGAGGAAGACCGGGAAGAAGAAGAAGAAGATCCCGAAGAGGACCAAAACGAAGAAGAGAATTCTGAAGAGAACCAGGAGAACAATAGGAACATAGATGAGAATATGGAGAACTTTGATGACGACAGGTTTGACGAGTGGTAGAAAGCCAAGAACAACAACAAAGATGTAATGACGAATCGTGTAGTAGTATACGAGTAGTATGTGTGTAGCATGTTTAGTAATGTTATTATAGCAGATATAGAAGTATAGTACCCTTGTAATGCCTTATAATCAAGTACGTTGGTAGAGGATGGTTTAAAGTAGAAAAGTATTGCATTATGTACTTGATTTCTTTTGAGTCTGATGACTTGTACAGAACAGTCCTCTTTGAGGCATTTTCCCCATATATGTATGATGACCCTAGATGGGCTTTTGCGGCAAATTGAGTACGAAACGGATGAATGGTTTTACTAAAGCTGTTTTATTATAAGATTGCATAAGATATTATATATGTGTGTAATTTGCGATACACGCTATGCAAATGCTAATTACATCTTTGCAATATCAGAATGCCGCCGAGATGTGAACCCGAGCAGGGAGTAAGAGGACGAGGCAGGGGACGAGGTAGGGGAAGGGGCCGAATTCCACGGGCCGAAAGTGAAGAGATACCAGTACCACCCCCACCTCCACCCGATCGTAGAGTTGAGAAGTTGTTCCTCAGGCAAAATTCGCCCTCCTTTAATGGAAAAGGAAGTCATGAGGATGCTGAACAGTGGGTAAGGGCCATAGAAAGGATTTTCGATTTTCTTCGATGCACCACACAAGAACGACTATCATGTGTCACCTTTCAACTCATCGGACCGGCTGATTTCTGGTGGGAAGCTAGGAGAAAGACTATAACACCAGAACAGATGGAATACTTCACTTGGGAAGACTTCAAGACCGAAATGTATGAAAAATACATTCCTAAGAGCTATAGAAAGAAGAAGAAAATTGAGTTCTTCAACCTGAAGCAAGAACGAAAGTCTGTGACAGAATATGATCGCATCTTTTGCGATATGTAAAGATATGCTCCGGACCAGGTAAGCACTGACATGAAGATGGCGGAGAAATTTAGGTCTGGACTGAGACATGAGATAAAAATGTCTCTTGCAAGTCATGAAGACTTGACCTATACTGAAGCTCTTAGTCGAGCTTTAGACATTGAGGCAGCGATGCCAGAAGACAAGCCTGCTCCCCCTCAGTCACAAAATACTAGTGACAAGGGCAAGAGAAAATGGGAAGGCAATTTCAATAACAACTTCAACCGAGGAAATTTCAACAACGCAAGCAATAAGAGGCCATGGCAAGGCAACATGGTACCCCAAGGACAAGGGTGGAAGAAACCAGTATTTTCCACACCCACGGGAGGTCAACAAGAGCAGACAAGGATTCCTCCCTGCCCAAAATGTCAGAGGCTACACACGGGTGTATGTCTATTGGGCAATGTTGGTTGTTACAAATGTGGTGTGAAAGGCCACTATGCGAATGAATGCCCCGGAGGACGCCCGGGAGGAACTGGGAGGCCAAATCAACCAGGCCAAACCCAACCGCTGAGGGCTATACAATATCAGCCCTAGCAGCAGCAGAAGAAGATGAGCGACAAGAAGCAGGCCAAAGCCAGCGGCGGCGGCGAGAACAAAACCAACAACGGCAAGCACCCCGTCAACCACGCCCAGCCCAGGCTAGAGCTTACGCTCTACACAGGAGGCAGAACGAACAAAACCAGGGAAACCTGGCAGGTATGGGAAAACTTCTCAACATACCTATTATACTTTTGTTCGATACGGGTGCTTTGCATTCTTTCATTTCAAAAGCATGCGTTGATATGTTAGAACTCAAACCTGAACAAGCGAATCAGAAAATGAGAATCTCATCACCCATAGGAGGCATTATGACTATTGCACATGTTTGCTCGAACTTAGAGTTGAACCTAGGATAACTTAAGGTTCTAGCAAATAACTTGAACATAATACCTATGGGGGATGTAGATATAATCCT
Organism: Salvia rosmarinus; assembly: GCA_036937905.1. Lineage (NCBI taxonomy): Eukaryota > Viridiplantae > Streptophyta > Magnoliopsida > Lamiales > Lamiaceae > Salvia > Salvia rosmarinus. The sequence continues at coordinate 69,594,909 of CM072819.1, read as the reverse complement.
AGGAATGGATTGGTTAGCCGAAAACCATTCCACGATCCTATGCAAGGAAAGAAGGATTTCGTTCCAACCTCCGGGAAAAGAAGCTACGAACTTCCATGGAATCAATATGGGAAGAAAATTCCAATGATATCCGCGCTACAAGCAAGAAGGATGATGAACAAGAAGGGATGTCAAGCATTCCTTGTTTATCTGAATGGAGAAGAGAAAGCGGAAATAAAGGTCGAAGATGTGGAAATTGTTTGGGAATTTCCAGACGTTTTTCCCGACACTTTACCAGGATTACCTCCTGACAGGCAGCTAGAATTTACAATCGACCTGGAACCAGGATCGGCTCCAGTGTCAAAAGCTCCTCATAGAATGGCTCCAAAGGAACTTGAAGAATTGAAGATTCAAATTTAAGAGCTATTGGACCTAGGTTTTATTAGACCTAGTGTCTCACCATAGGGAGCACCTGTCTTGTTTGTCAAGAAGAAGGATGGTTCATTAAGAATGTGCATCGATTATCGAGAACTAAACAAACTGACTCTTAAGAACAAATATCCACTGCCAAGGATTGATAATTTGTTCGATCAGTTGAAAGGAGTAAGTGTATTCTCGAAAATTGATCTCAAATCAGGTTACCATCAACTAAAGCGTGCAACCGGAAGACATATCCAAAACGGCGTTCCGAACAAGATATGGCCACTATGAGTTTGTAGTTGTGCCGTTCGGACTAACCAATGCACCTGCCGTATTCATGGATCTCATGAATAGAGTATTCCATCCGTACTTAGAAAAGTTTGTCTTAGTCTTCATAGATGATATCCTCATCTATTCGAAGAACGAAAAAGAGCATAAGGAACACTTGAGAACGGTTTTGCAAACCCTTAGATCTGAGCAACTTTTTGCTAAATTCAGCAAGTGTGAATTTTGGCTTAAGGAAGTAATGTTCCTTGGGCACATTGTGTCGACAGAAGGAATCAAAGTAGATCCGGCAAAGGTTGAAGCCGTACAAGGATGGAAATCGCCAACAACTCAAAATGAAATCAGAAGTTTTCTAGGATTAGCTGGTTACTATCGGAGATTCATTGAATGATTCTCTAAAATAGCAAGGCCAATGACACAGCTACTCCGAAAAGGAATCAAATTTACTTGGACGGATGAATGCGAGGCGAGTTTCCAAAAGCTTAAAGAAAAGTTAACTAGTGCGCCGGTATTAGCGGTTCCAGAAGCAGACAAAGAGTATGTGGTTTATATTGATGCTTCTAAGAACGGACTTGGTTGTGTGTTGATGCAAGAAGGGAAGGTAATAGCTTATGCATCACGACAACTTAGACCGCATGAGTTAAATTACCCAACTCATGACTTGGAACTAGCAGTTGTAGTACACGCACTAAAGATCTGGAGACATCACCTCTATGGAGTGAGGTGTGAGATCTTCACTGATCATAAAAGTTTGAAATACTTCTTCGAGCAAAGAGATTTGAACATGAGACAAAGAAGATGGCTCGAATTGGTAAAGGACTACGACTGTGGCATAAACTATTACCCAGGGAAAGCTAATGTAGTAACTGATGCCTTAAGTCGTAAAGGTCAGTCCAAATTAGGATGTCTCTTGACAAAGAAAGAAAAACTCATTGAAGGGTTTAAGAAGATGGCGATTGAAATAGTTGAACCACCGGAGACAATCATGAGTGATGTTGCTACACTCACAATGATGTCTGACTTAAGAAAAATGATCATAGATGAACAAAGAAATGATGAAAAATTGGAAAAGATAAGAGTCAATGTGAGGGCAGAAGGATTAAAGGATTTTAAGGAGGCACCGATAACGCTATATTTTTTGAGGAAAGGTTATGCATTCCAAACAATAACGAGCTGAGAAATGAAATCATGAGTGAAGCTCATGATACTCCTTATACCGCCCACCCAGGCAGCACTAAAATGTATCAAGATTTATGAGAAAAGTTCTGGTGGGAAGGAATGAAACGGGGTATAGCCTCTTTTGTCGAACGTTGTCTCGCTTGTCAACAAGTGAAGGCATTGCACCAACGGCCATATGGGAAGTTACAACCTTTGGAGATACCTGAATGGAAGTGGGATGATATAGCAATGGATTTTGTAACGGGCTTACCAAAATCAAAAAGGGGCAACACTGCTATATGGGTAGTAGTGGATCGCCTTACCAAATGTGCTCACTTTCTACCAATTCAGATTATGCATGATCTGATAAGTTGGCCCAGTTATACATAAAGGAAATCGTACGCCTACATGGAGTACCAAAATCTATCACATCAGATAGAGATTCAAAGTTCATTCTAGATTTTGGGTTAGCTTGCAGAAAGAATTGGGAACGAAGCTGAATTTTAGCATAGCTTTTCATCCACAAACCGATGGACAATCGGAAAAGACGATTCAGACACTTGAGGATATGTTGAGGACAATAGTGTTGGATCTAGGCGCAACTTGGGAGCATGTTTTGCCACTCATTGAGTTTGCCTACAACAATAGTTATCGGGCAACAATTAATATGGCCCAATATGAAGCATTATATGGAAGGAAATATCGATCACCACTTTATTGGGATGAAGTAGGTGAAAGGAAAATTCTAGGGCCTGACACAGTAGGAGAGATGATTGAAATTGTTCGCCAAATCAGGTAAAGAATCAAAGAAGCTCAGAGTGGACAGAAATCTTATGCCGATACACGTAGATCTGAGCTAAAATTTGAATGCAGAGACAAAGTTTTTCTCAAGGTCTCTCCATCAAAGGGAATTATAAGATTTGGAGTGAAAGGAAAGTTGAGACCACGATTTATAGGACCTTACGAGATCCTTGAAAGAATAGGCCCCGTAGCCTATAAATTGGCACTTCCGCCAAGTTTGGGTAATGTCCATAATGTGTTCCACGTGTCACAATTGAGAAAATACGTATATGATCCAAAACACGTAATCCATCATGATGATGTGATCCTAAATCCAGATATGAGTTACGAAGAAGAACCTACGGCTATTTTAGACCATAAGGTTCAACAGTTGAGAAACAAATCCATACCATTAGTAAAAGTCCTATGGAGACACCATGGACAAGAGGGGGCCACGTGAGAACTCGAGGATGCCATGAAAGAACGATACCCCGAACTTTTCTAAGGTATGCAAATTTCGGGATGAAATTTCTTTTAAGGGGGTATAATGTAATATCCCGAAGTTTTAAAACTAAATTATGATAAGAAATGTCGTAATTAGGGTTTTAGTTTCGATAATTAAATTGTGAATTCGTCAAGGCTCGATTTTGAATATGCATTACATGAGGATTTTTATATCATATTCACTAATGATTAGTGAATTAAGGAATATAGTTTATATTATTACTTCAAGAGTGTTATTGTAATACCCAGAATTTTTGAGTATTGATTTTCAAAAAAATAAAGGAAGGAATAGTACGATAGAAACGAGAATGAAAATGAACGTCGGTAATTGACGATTTTGAGTAGATCGAATTTTCTCTTAAAAATTCGAATAAAATAAATTTTAAATATGAATAAATATATTTTCAAGTATATATGAGATATTATTTAGCCAAGTATTACACTAAGGAAGAAAAAGAAATATTTTCTCTATTTTCTTAGTGATTTTCGAAAATATAGAGAATAAGAGATTAAATTGTGATTTAATATGTGATCACTTAATTTTATGTGATGAGTTTTCATGTTTATCTTGTAGTATATGATAACATAATTATCTTGTACAAATCAAGCATGATTTTCGAAATTTATGAGGTGTATATGATAAGGTTTGAAAATGACATTTTATGTGATATGATATTTTTATAAAATGATAAGATAAGGTCATGATTAATTAAGAGATAATGTTTATCTCTTAGAAATGTGTAGAAATGTGATAAATATCATAGGAGATAATATTTTGGATATTAGCTTGCATGATTTTCGAAATTAGTGTATTATTTTATATGATTTTCGAAAATCACCAATTTTTATGTGATAATTATCAAATGATTTATTTAATTATATACTTGATAAATATCATGATTTCTATATCAATATTATCTCCTAGAAATTATGTAAATTTCGAAATTCACAAAATAGGGTAAGAATGGAATTTTGTGAAATTTAAAATTCTAGAAAACCCTAGTTTTCGAAAAATTGGGGAAATTGCTAAGAATTGTTCCAAAAATTTATTTTATGATATAATATCATTATATTTATATAATTCATCATGAAAATAATATTGTCTATGAAAAGAATAAAAGTTTGATAATTTATTCTTAAATTCTAGTTAATTGCCGATAACTTTACTTTAGTACATAGAATTGATTTTAATAAATTTTCTTATGATTTATTTTATCATCTAAGATTATTATTGTATCATATAGCTATTAATTGGAAGAAAATAAAATTTGTACCTTGTTTATTACATAGGTACCGAAAATTTAGACTTTTAGTGTGAAAACGATAAAAAATATCATACTTTAATTAATGAGGGGCTATAATTATAAAGTTAATATATTATTAGGTGTAAAGTAGAGATGGTTATCAATTTAAACAAGTAACCTATGGTTTTGTATTGATATGGCCTAAAATATTGACCTTGGAATAAGGTTGGAAACATTTTTAAAACTCTTTGAAAATGATATCTTATCCTAAGTTGAAATTGTTGACTTTTCAAATGTGATATTATTATATGCTAATATTAAAGTATATGATATAGAAAAAAATAAAAATCTATCCTAAAGAAAGAAGAGTGGCCGAACACACACACACACACACATTATATAAAGTGATAATTTATTTATTCTATGATAATTATAAGACACATTAATTAAATAATAAAATAACATAATAAACTATAGGATAAAATAAAATAATTGTGTCACAAGCAATAGGAGGTGGCCGAAAATTTTAAAAGATAAGGTATGAGTTGTATTTTGATTTTTACACCATGATATGTTATTATTTCAAGAAGATAAGATATGATGAATATTTAAAGTATAGGATAAGATCAAAAATGTCTCATGTACAACTCATAGGGGACGAAAATCAAGGAGATAAGAGGAGTTGTAATTTTTGACTTTATATTAAGATATTTTATAAATTAATGATTAAATACACTTTATAAACTCTATAAATAGGATACCACCCCCTCCCATGCCATTATAACCGAAATAGTAGTAATAAAAGAAAAAGAAAAAAATAGAAAGTGTTCTCCGAAGTACTCTTCGATCATACATAGAAAAACGTCGCCGACGTCGATCGAAATCAAATAGAAGGTTAGAAACCTTACTACTCTTATTATTTTATGCAAAAATATTAGAAAATCATATATGATATGTTTTGTTACATACTTTCGGAAATTATGTGACATACGTGAAATTCATGCTATATGTTTGCGTTGTTAATTAAATACGTTTATATAATGGTTATAAGCATGTATCATGATTTTTATACAAAGATAGACATGTTATAAAATTATATACCATGGTCGAAATTATGTAGAATTATATGTTGATGTACATGAATTTTAATTGTTATTTTGAACATGAAATAATGATAGTTATTCATGTTTAAAATTATATGATTTTATGTGGAAATTTTTGGAAAAATATGGAATAATATGAGATGGTAATTTCGAAATTTACAAAAGCATGAAATATTGATGTACAAATTGAATATGGTGAATATTATGTCATATTATTGATATATGATAATAATAATATAATATAATTAATTAAAAATTTTCGAAAAAAATATTATTATTATTTTCGAAAATAGTGATAAAAAGAAATATGACGTCTTATGATATGTGATATATGGATCATATGATATGATACGTGGAAAAGTTGAGACAGGAAAATATGTCTGTGAATACGTAGAATTTGAGTATATACGTAAGATAAAAAGTAAAGTCAGTACGTGACGACGTTAGACATAAAATTAAGATTCGTACGTAACGCCGAGTGATTTGAACTAAGGATAGTATGTCCGTTGTTTCAGATCGATGATTATCGAAAAGTATAGCGATGTACTAAACCTCGTTTCTCACGATTGAAAAGGGTCCTGCTCGAAGGAGAAAGAAACGGAAAGTAAACTAGTGACGTAAGAACTATAAGTTCTCGAGGTGGGCTTTCTTATCTCAACAAAATGTGGGCTTTCTTATCAAAACCATTTACGAGCTTTCTTGGAAAATCATTTACTGATATTACTTTACTGTTTTTCTGCAAAAATTGAGATGCGATATTGTCTGCCAAAAATGTTTTATGTTTTGTATGTGTACATTCGGGTTGCCTGGGGCAACAGGAAAAGTATTACGAATTCGGATCCTAAGCTAGAGGTGAAGGGGGAATCCTAGCTAGGGTTGTGTACACTTTAGCTTCTGAACCGAGTTACGGTCAGTTGTTTCAGCCTCTGAACCGTTCGCGGTCAGTCGTGCGTCTGGGTGAAGGGAGGCCTCCCTCCCGGCGCGTTAATCCATAGCCGACTTGGAATATACGTTGAAAGAAAATGTCTGCGCAGACGACTTTGAGAAAGTAATGAAAAGGTATTTAGTGAGCACAAGGCCTTTTCAAACAAAACCCTTGTGTCTTACTGTGATGTAGGCAGTACAATATTTCGTAAAGTAAAATGTTTTCGGCATGTGTCCACTGAGTGCATCTTTGTACTCAGCCCTGCATATTTGTTTTTAAATGTGCAGTTGAGCGGATGATGGAGCAGGCGGGAGTTGAGCGAAATCTTTATCAAGAAGTATGAAGTATTTTTGGTTCGCCTTGAGAATGCATCTCCATATGCATGTCTCACACATTTTATTCCGCTGCCAAAATCTTGAACTCCTTTATAGTTTGTTACTATGTTAAGTTCTTGATATTCCTGTTGAAAGCTTTGTAAGAGTTCTTTGTTTATCCGAACCTTCAGATCAACTCTTTATATAAGTCATTTTGTTCCATCCTTAATCTCGTTCATGCTTGGAAATCCATATTTCTTCGTTGTTGAAATGAGTTGAAAGCCTTATTCTTTTAATATTTACTTAATCCAAACCCCAAGTCACGGTCTGGTAAGGATTTGCCAAACCGGTTGTGACAGAGTGGTATCAGAGCAGTTCGTTTGTTTTGAACCAAAAATATTCTTTCTATCCAAAAGTCTGACTTGAATCACTAGACTTTTTATGAAGTAGTCATCACCGCTCAATGCTCATGTTCATCATGCTCAACCAGCAAGGAAAAGTGAGTTCTGATGTTTCCAAAAGTAAAGGTATGGTTTTAAAAGTTTTGAAAAGTTATGTTACGGTTTTGAGGAAGTATGAGTGAAAAATGTTTTTGAAATGGACATGCCGTTGAAAGAAAAGTAAACAGCTTTGAATTTTGATAATTCATTGATGATGAGACAAACAGATGGTTTGTCTAAAGAAGTTACAGCTCATACCCGATTGGTATGTGATTATTTTGTTATGATGAAATTGAAAGAGATTAAAGCTTATACCCAGGGGGTATATGAGTATTGATGATAGACATATATAGAGTTATATGTCAGTAAAGTATGTTTATGAAACAAAGTTGAATTGTGAAATCGTTTTTATTTTCAAAAGAACGTAGATGAGCTCTAAGTTTCATGAAAAACTTAGATTGAACAAGATCATAAGAATTTCCATTCTATATATGACGTAATGTTTGATGAACCACGAGAACTTGAGAACTTAGAACACTTTTAAGTTCGATTTGACGAACATGAATTGGAATGCTGCATGAAGGAATGAAAGCTTTGATAAACGAATGTCACTTGTGACATAGGCATAGTATCTTCATTTGAAATTCTACGCGACAGAATTTTGAATCGACTATTGCTTACACAAATTAATCTAGAGCGAGATACGAATTGGGGTATAGAATGTTAAGGAAGGAATAAGATAAGTGTCTATGAGATGTTTTATGTACTAAGTATTGTTTATAAGTAGCAATTGTCTTATTAAGAAATGAAAATGATGCGGATTAAAAAGACAAGTACGGAAATGGAGGTTTAAAGTGGAAAGTAGTTGAAAAGTTGTTTTAGGTTATGAAAAGGAAAGGGATATGAGAAAGAGTTGATAGGGATATAAGAAAGAGTTGGAAGAGATGTGAGAAAGAGTTGACAATGATATGTCAAAAGTGAAATGTTTGAATTCGTAGAATTCAATGAAATGTATTGGTATGAACGAGTTATGAATTACAAGTTGTTAGTAACAATGAGTAGGTTATCCCCAAAAAAAAAGAACGTAGACTGTTTAAGATGTATGATCCCTTTTGCGAAAGAACATAGAAATATGAATTATGAGAATTTTAGTCCATCATGATAACAGAAGCAAGGATGGAAATAAGAATAAAACGAGTTGAAAGACGAGAACAACGAGAACAAAGTAGAAAAAACTAAAAGAGAAGAAATGGAAATGATGACGACAAGAGTTGAATGATGATTTCAAGATGATAAATGCCATAGTAACATAAGCATAGTTTTTCCTTTTAGATGTTCACACACAACGGAACTCCGAGTTAACTATTAGAACTTAATAGAGACGTAATCGAACTATTAGTTGGTTCTCGCAAGCATAATATCCATAGTAAAAAGATTCTGGTACGGTAGAATATAAAATGTTTAAAGTTAAAAAGCTATAGTTAGTGATGTGGATTTAAGTTTTGATATGTATCATATTTTGAGAAACCTTACGATTTATGATGACTCAGTACAAGGTATACGATGTTTCGAATTTTATTCATTACCCAAGTTCTGTCATTTGAGTTTAACTCTATGACCTAGTTTCAACTGAGATATCACTAGATTTTCTCACTTTTCTGAAAGAAGTTTACAATCGAAAATTTATAAAATGTCCTTTTGAAACCAAGCCTTCATGTGACTGAGAAGTATTTGTGACGGGTCTGATCAGCCAATATAACCAAAGAGCTCTCAGTAGTCGTCATTCTGGTCTTCGGACCCTATATCCCAAATATTCGTTTCAAAGAACATATTGATTCAAATTTCAAAAGTTGTCATCTTGAATTGTGAACCCTTACCCCCTTATAAGTTGTCATGATACGTTTCCTCCAATCCTTGAGCTAAGAAGTATGAAATAGGTTGACATATCTTGGCACCTAAGTTTTCAAATCAGTAGAGTGATATATCTCTTCAGTTAGAGAGAAATACATCAAGTTATGATGAAGAAAAGTTCTCGGTGAGATAAATAAGCACGATGTAATTTCAAGATATAGAAGGAATGACATCATCCCATTTTATGAGTCGATATGGAAACTTTAAGGCTACTTTATTACGAGGTCATACTTGAATGTTATGGGACTTAGCACGAAATGAAATGAAGGGATACGAATCCTCTTCACCAAAGGAAGAAGACACGACGTTAGTATATGATCGCTTAAACTTAGATTTGGACATAGGACTCACCGTCTATAAGAATCGATAGTTGAATAGACACGACTAGAAAACTTAAAGATATTAGATATATGGATTGGAGATTTAGAAATGAATCGATACGAATAAAAGTTAAGGTCATGCGATGATCAAATGGGTACGAGGTACCAACGTTGGAAATTGAGAATGCAATATGGAGAAGGGATCGGGAACGCTATGAGAATACGTAAATTTCGAGGATGAAATTTCTTTAAGGGGGGTAGAATGTAATACCCCAAATTTTTTAGTATTGATTTTCAAAAAAATAAAGGAAGGAATAGTACGATAGAAACGAGAATGAAAGTGGACGTCGGTAATTGACGATTTTGAGTAGATCGAATTTTCTCTTAAAAATTCGAATAAAATAAATTTTAAATATGAATAAATATATTTTCAAGTATATATGAGATATTATTTAGCCAAGTATTACACTAAGGAAGAAAAAGAAATATTTTCTCTATTTTCTTAGTGATTTTCGAAAATATAAAGAATAAGAGATTAAATTGTGATTTAATATGTGATCACTTAATTTTATGTGATGAGTTTTCATGTTTATCTTGTAGTATATGATAAGATAATTATCTTGTACAAATTAAGCATGATTTTCGAAATTTATGAGGTGTATATGATAAGGTTTGAAAATGACATTTTATGTGATATGATATTTTTATAAAATGATAAGATAAGGTCATGATTAATTAAGAGATAATGTTTATCTCTTAGAAATGTGTAGAAATGTGATAAATATCATAGGAGATAATAATTTGGATATTAGCTTGCATGATTTTCGAAATTAGTGTATTATTTTATATGATTTTCGAAAATCACCAATTTTTATGTGATAATTATCAAATAATTTATTTAATTATATACTTGATAAATATCATGATTTCTAGATCAATATTATCTCCTAGAAATTATGTAAATTTCGAAATTCACAAAATAGGGTAAGAATGGAATTTTGTGAAATTTAAAATTCTAGAAAACCCTAGTTTTCGAAAAATTGGGGAAATTGCTAAGAATTGTTCCAAAAATTTATTTTATGATATAAGATCATTATATTTATATAATTCATCATGAAAATAATATTGGTTATGAAAAGAATAAAAGCTTGATAATTTATTCTTAAATTCTAGTTAATTGCCGATAACTTTACTTTAGTACATAGAATTGATTTTAATAAATTTTCTTATGATTTATTTTATCATCTAAGATTATTATTGTATCATATAGCTATTAATTGGAAGAAAATAAAATTTGTACCTTGTTTATTACATAGGTACCGAAAATTTAGACTTTTAGTGTGAAAACGATAAAAAATATCATACTTTAATTAATGAGGGGCTATAATTATAAAGTTAGTATATTATTAGGTGTAAAGTAGAGATGATTATCAATTTAAACAAGTAACCTATGGTTTTGTATTGATATGGTCGAAAATATTGACCTTGGAATAAGGTTGGAAACATTTTTAAAACTCTTTGAAAATGATATCTTATCCTAAGTTGAAATTGTTGACTTTTCAAATGTGATATTATTATATGTTAATATTAAAGTATATGATATAGAAAAAAATAAAAATTTATCCTAAAGAAAGAAGAGTGGCCGAACACACACACACACATTAATAATTATAAGACACATTAATTAAATAATAAAATAACATAATAAACTATAGGATAAAATAAAATAATTGTGTCACAAGCAATCGGAGGTGGCCGAAAATTTTAAAAGATAAGGTATGAGTTGTATTTTGATTTTTACACCATGATATGTTATAATTTCAAGAAGATAAGATATGATGAATAATTAAAGTATAGGATAAGATCAAAAATGTCTCATGTGCAACTCATAGGGGACGAAAATCAAGGAGATAAGAGGAGTTGTAATTTTTTACTTTATATTAAGATATTTTATAAATTAATGATTAAATACACTTTATAAACTCTATAAATAGGATACCACCCCCTCCCATGCCATTATAACCGAAAATAGTAAGGAAATAAAAATAAAAATAGAGAGAAAAAAATAGAAAGTGTTCTCCGAAGTACTCTTCGATCATAGATAGAAAAACGTCGCCGACGTCGATCGAAATCAAATAGAAGGTTAGAAACCTTACCACTCTTATTATTTTATGCAAAAATATTAGAAAATCATATATGATATGTTTTGTTACATGCTTTCGAAAATTATGTGACATACGTGAAATTCATGCTATATGTTTGCGTTGTTAATTAAATACGTTTATATGATGGTTATAAGCATGTATCATGATTTTTATACAAAGATAGACATGTTATAAAATTATATACCATGGTCGAAATTATGTAGAATTATATGTTGATGTACATGAATTTTAATTATTATTTTGAACATGAAATAATGATAGTTATTCATGTTTAAAATTGTATGATTTTATGTGGAAATTTTTGGAAAAATATGGAATAATATGAGATGGTAATTTCGAAATTTACAAAAGCATGAAATATTGATGTACAAGTTGAATATGGTGAATATTATGTCATATTATTGATATATGATAATAATAATATAATATAATTAATTAACAATTTTCGAAAAAAATATTATTATTATTTTCGAAAATAGTGATAAAAAGAAATATGACGTCTTATGATATGTGTATGGATCATATGATATGATACGTGGAAAAGTTGAGACATAGGAAAATATGTCTGTGAATACGTAGAATTTGAGTATATACGTAAGATAAAAAGTAAAGTCAGTACGTGACGACGTTAGACATAAAATTAAGATTCGTACGTAACGCCGAGTGATTTGAACTAAGGATAGTACGTCCGTTTTTTCAGATCGATGATTATCGAAAAGTATAGCGATGTACTAAACCTCGTTTTTCACGATTGAAAAGGGTCCTGCTCGAAGGAGAAAGAAACGGAAAGTAAACTAGTGACGTAAGAACTATAAGTTCTCGAGGTGGGCTTTCTTATCTCAACAAAATGTGGGCTTTCTTATCAAAACCATTTACGAGCTTTCTTGGAAAATCATTTACTGATATTACTTTACTGTTTTTCTGCAAAAATTGAGATACGATATTGTCTGCAAAAAATGTTTTATGTTTTGTATGTGTCCATTCGGGTTGCCTGGGGCAACAGGAAAAGTATTATGAATTCGGATCCTAAGCTAGAGGTGAATGGGAATCCTAGCTAGGGTTGTGTACACTTCGCCGAACCGAGTTACGGTCATTGTTTCACCTCCGAACTGCTCATGGTCACCGTAAGGTCCGGTGAAGGGAGGCCTCCTCCCATGCGTTAATCCATAGCCGACTTGGAATATACGTTGAAAGAAAATGTCTCATGACGACTTTGAGAAAGTAATGAAAATGTATTTAGTGAGCATAAGGCCTTTTCAAACAAAACCCTCAGGTCTTCTTGTGATGTAAGCGATAATATTTCGTAAAGTAAAATGTTTTCGCATGTGTCCACTAAGTGCATCTTTGTACTCACCGCATATTTGTTTTAAATGTGCGTCGAGTAGTGATGGAACAGGCGGGAGTTGAGCGGAATCTTTTGTCAAGAAGTATGAAGTATTTTTTGTTCGCCTTGAGAATGCATCTCCATATGCATGTCTCACACGTTTTATTCCGCTGCCAAACTCTTGAACTCCTTTATAGTTTGTTACTATGTTAAGTTCTTGATATTCCTGTTGAAAGCTTTGTAAGAGTTGTTGTTTTATCCGAACCTTCGTATCAACTCTTTATATAAGTCATTTTGTTCCATCCTTAATCTCGTTCATGCTTGGAAATCCATATTTCTTCGTAGTTGAAATGAGTTGAAAGCCTTATTCTTTTAATATTTACTTAATCTAAACCCCAAGTCACGGTCTGGTAAGGATTTGCCAAACCGGGCTGTGACAGTTATTCTAACGTCGATTAAATTCGATAAGTTGAGCAACAAAGCTTAGAATTTATATTCCTTATTATTATAGGAATGAATAAAGTGATTACAACTTTATTATGAACATTTTAGAGATGAATCAACTAGCAACGTTTTGAGACGTTTCAAACGTCAATGTTTTGAGACGATTCGATAACTTCGCCTAATGATCAAGGAATTATATTATTTAAATTCCTATGATTATTTTATGTAATAATAGCATTATTTATCATTAAAATAATGCTAGAGAATTAAGGAATAAAAATTGAACAATTTAGCTAATTTTCGAAAACCCTAAAATCGAAAATTAGGGTTTGTGATCTAAAATTGTTCTAAATATTTTTCTATGATTTAATTCAGCATCTAAGACTTATAATATGTCACATAACTATATATTAGCTATATGTAGCAAGAGAATAAAATGTTTGGCATTATTGTCCTATAATTCGAAAATTAGGGTTTCATAGGGTGATATGATTTAATTGTTATCCAAATGATGATGTATTGCTATAATTATGATATTAAGATATTATTAAGGATAAGATGAGGTGTATTATCAATTTGCACAAGTGGAAGGCCACTTGTTGTGAAAGTGCCGAAAATCTTATGATTTTATGTGTAATAAAGTAAAATATCATGCTTTAATTAATGAGATGCTATGATTATAATGTTAGGATATTATTATGTGATAAAGTAGAGATGGTTATCAAATGGAACAAGTAACCTAAGGTTTTTGTATTGTAGTGGCCGAAAACTATGACTTATAAAGGTAAGAGAATAATTCTTCTAACTTGGAAAATGACATCTTATCTCTTAGTGTAAAATGTTGACTTTTCAAATGTGACATTATACTATAGTTATATTAAAGTATATGATATAGAAAAAAATAAAAATCATCCCTAAAGACTAGAGAGTAGCCGACACACACACATACATAATATAAAGTGATGATTTCTTTATTTTATGCTAAGTAGGGTGATATGTATTAATTAAGTGATAAGATATCATATTAAAGTGTTATGAGATAAGATAAAATTTTGTCTCTTCCATACACTTGAGGGCCGAAAAGTTTGACAAATTAAGCAAGTGTATTCATTGATATTTTATGTAATAATTAGCTACAAGTGGACATGCTTATAAATATGAGGTAGGATCAAACTCTCTTCCATTTTGCAACCCATAATACCGAAAATTGAGAGGAAAAAATTGAGAGAGTTCATCACTTATTCTTCCCAAATCTTAGATCAAAAACCATTGCCGTTAGAAATCAACTCCGATCAAAAGGTTAGAAATCGTACGAGCTTTATATATATGTTAGAATTTTCGATTTTCATCCATTAAATCTTATGTTATGAGCTTAGTTCATTTATGATGAAATTTTAAGGAATTATATACATATGCTAAGTTGTTTTGGAAATTATGTTTATATGATATTCCTAAGCATATATTATGAAATTAATGCAAAAGTTAAGCATGCTATGAATTTATGTGTGAGGACCGAAATTTGTGAGTATCATATGTTGATGAACATGATTTTTAATTGTTGATTTGAGCATGGATTAATTATCTATGGTATTAAATAGTGTTGTATGATTTTATGTAGAATTTTTGAAAAACTTTAGGACATGTTCTTATAATTTTCGAAAATTATGACATGATCATATGTTGTGATATAATTCATGTTTAAATGTTATTATAGCATATTAATGGTGTAGATTCATAATATAGTGTTGTATGAATTTATTGGAATTTTAGAAAATTAATTTGACCTAAGTCATATTTTCGAAAATATGGGTCTATAGTATATTGATGTATGAGTTGTAATTGATGAAAATTATGTTATAGTAATGATACATGATGATGATTATGTGTTGTGTTATTTAATTGGAATTTTTGAAAAATGTTTATTATATTTTTCAAAAATACCGAAAGCTATATAGTAAAATTAAGTGGTGTACAATTTTTCTATGATCAATATTATTACATATTATTGATCCCATGATAATATAGTATGTTATATGAATTTATGAGAATTTATGCACAAGTTTTGGTTAATGAACCATAATTACCGAAAATCATATACTATAGGTTTTAAAGTTATAAATTTATTTTATCAAGTATAATCACATAATATGTTCTAAAAATATGTTTTAGACATACTATGAATTTATGTGATTTTTAAAGTAAGATATGTCATGCTTACGTCTAAATATTTTACTAAGTGACGTAAGGTTGAAAAATAAAGTATTATGTTGAAATTAAATCATATTTATGTGTATTGATAAGCATGATTGTTGATTAACGTGAAAAATTGAGATTTATGATTTGACGATTAGAAATCGACAAGAAATTAAGTGTATACATGTATATTAATGGATATACATACTAATGTGCAAAATATATGTTTTGAAAGTCAAATAACTTGACTTAAGTGTGGACGTATGAAATACGTCACTACATTATCAATGTGATGTTGTATGTTTAGTAAAAATGTGGTTTACATCGATTAAGTGCATTAATACGTGTGATACGTATTAGAAATATAGAAATATCTCTTATGTAAGGATCGATTTCATAATTGAAGTCATTCTATTTAGAAATGTCGATATAAGCTCGACATTTGACCTAATCGATTCATAGAAAGTTATAGATGATGATTCATCTCTATCGAAAAACGAGAAGTTATAAGTTGGAATATTCGATGACCAACGTACAAAAATAGTTTCTTACGTTAAGGTGGGACGTGGACTTGAGCGTTGACATAGAAAGGAAATCATAGAGAAGCATATATACGAGGTGGGCTTTACTCGAAAACCATTTTATTTATTATGCTTTCTTCGAAATGAAAAATATTTATTTATAAAGCTTTCAGTTGAGAAATGATGATGAGATGTTATTCAATTACCTGCCCAAAGTGTTTATATTTTATGTATGGATCCTATCAAGTTGTTGGGCAAGCCAACTATGAAAATGAATCAGTTGTTGGGTCGCTCCCAACTTTACAGAAAATCGATATCGGATCCTATGCCGGATGCAGTAATACCTGGCTAGGATTAACGTGGAAGGAGGCCTACTTCTACGGCGCGAGATGAGTTTATGAACAGTTATATGAGACAGGATATGGATCATACATACAGAAAAATGCCTGACCAGACGATCTTTTGAGAAATGATGAAAATGTTTTAGTAATCACGAGTTATTTCAACTAAAACCTCGTGTGTTACTGAGGGGCAGTGTAATTTAATAAAAGTGTTTTGGCATAAGTCCACTAAGTGCATTCTTGTACTTAGCCCTGCATGTTTGTTTTTAAATGTGCAGGTTGAGCTGACGATGAGATGGCAAAGTGTTTAGCAGTCGGAATCTTTTGTCGCTGATTAGTAGAACCTTGAGTACACATCGTCATATGTTTACTTCACATGTTTTTCCGCTGCTTGAAACACTAAAGTTATATTTTGAGTATTGAAGCATATTACCTTCAGATCAGTCGAACCCTTTTGTTAAGGATCTGTTGGTCTAGTTCATATGTAAAACATGGTGTGTTTATCTCTAATAGTTGATGTTTTAAGAGTTTGGCATGCTGTTACACAAATTCTGTGCAACAATTTTATATTAAGTGTTATACTTTATATGTTAAATTTGATATAACAAATTTATACATTTAGTGTAACAACTTTATACGTTAAATGTTGTATTCTTATTTCTCACCAATATTTGTATTCTCGTGATCCATCCCCTATATATATATATATATATATATATATATATATATATATATAGGATTTGGATCATGTGAGAATAAAATTTTGAGAAATAAGAATAATCTGAGTCTTTGATTCTTGGATTAATGGTTGAGATTTAATTTCGGTTGTCTTCTGGGTTTGTGTTTTGTATGCTACGTGGATTACTGTGCAGCACTAGAACCATTCTTGTGCTACGTTACAATGAAAGATGTGCTAAACTAATATATTTAGCATATGTGATACGAATGGATGAAATATGTGCTAAACTAAAATATGCAACATAGTCATTCTGATTGTGCTATACAAATATGAAAGATGTCTTGACTTACATATCTATTCCTATTTCTACATTAAGAAGCTTTCTCACCATAACCAACCCCTATATATATATATATATATATATATAGGGGATGATTCATGTGAGAATACAAATATTGATGAGAAATAAGAATGCAGTATTTAACGTATAAAGTTGTTGCACTAAATATATAAATTTGTTGCACCAAATTCTGTGCAACAACTTTATATTAAGTGCTACACTTTATGTGTTAAATTTGATGCAACAAATTTATATATTTAGTGCAATAACTTTATACGTTAAATGTTGTATTCTTATTTCTCACCAATATTTGCGTTCTTACGTAATCTATCTCTATATATATATATATATATATATATATATATATGAACATGAAAACCATTTTTATTGTGAGAACATGAGAACAAAAATATGATAAATTTACTTTGAAAGTTGACGAATCCATCAGAAAATTAATGAATCCAAAAAAATAGATTTTTCGTCCCTCATAGGATTCGAATCCAGATGAAAAATATCGAAGTTTTGAATTCAATAACTTTTCCATCGGATTCATAGTGAATTCATTTGTTAATAACGAAATTTTGTGATTCTTAATTCTCACGTTAAAAATTATTTTTATTTAAACCTAACTCTCTCTCTCTCTATATATATATATACATATTCAATTTAAAAACAACAATATAATATCATATACTATATTTAGCTCTTTATCTATTACTATTTTAAAAGTGTATATTATTACAAATACTGGTTATACCTATAGTACCTTATCTATTATAATCTTTAATGATAGTTTAATGATTTGATGTACATTGATTTTATATATTGGGTATAAGATATGAGGTCCTTTTGCATCTGAAATTCTTTAAAATTATGATGAAATTTATAAATTAAAATAATATTACGTGCGACGCACCATCATTAGTACCCAAAAAAATTGTAGTTACACACCAACAGCCTATATTGCATGAAAATGCTACTGACAACGACGCAGCTGTAGAGGGCCGAGAGGTGACGCTCACACATCAATGGACTGAACCAAGAGAACAAAGTATATGGGGAAATAAATATTATGCTGCATCATTTAAACACATGTGCATTTCTGCTGGCTCTACATAAAACAGAAACTAGCATATGCTACAAAATAATATACCTACACAGCTTATGCTTCATTTTCAAAAAGTTAAGACCATCAGAAAATTGCACGAACCTGCAATATAAAGGGCCACGGCTTAAGGGGTGATGTTGCACTCGCGCAAGTATAGCTGATCGTAGTCCACAAATTTTGCCCAGTATTTTCGGAACTTTGGGATGGCAATCTCAAGCCATGGTTTCAAGTTGCCATTGTAATGTATGACTGCTGCTCGTTCGACATCCTTTAGAGGTATATTCGGATTATAACCAAGCCCTAAGATATGCCAAGATCTTTCAAGAGCATAAGTGCGATTCCAAAAGGTTATCAGACCTGGTGGCAGGGTTCCTAGTTTCCATAATAGTCTATCCTGATTCTGCACATAAAAAAATATATGTATTTAGGCAAAAACTTGTTTACATCCGGTGCATTCACCCAAATTAGGATTCACCAATCCCTAATTAGGGTTTTGTAATTCCTGATTAGGATTTATATTAATTAGAGTGGATGCACCTACCACCCGGATGCACTGTAGTGTGCCTCATGAATATATCTCTAACAAAAGAGTTCCACACTGACAAGTAAATGATAAATTTACCAGATCCTGCCATTTGTGGTACACCTCTGTGATATTTTGCTTCCTCCACTCATCCAGATCGAAGATATTCATACCAAACGCCCATCCACAAGCTCGAGGATCAAAACTCTTCGAGATAATAGGGTTTGAAAAATTGAGGTAGCGGTCAAACCGGTGAAAGCTTTCTCCACATGTTTCAACAACTCCAATGACCTTACCCTTGAGATCAGTAGACCACAACGGAGTAAGATCCTTCTGCACTACAATATCATCATCTAAGAACAAAACCTTGTCCAGCTTCGGAAAGATCTGTGGAAGGTAAAAGCGCAGATGATTCATGACTGAGAGGTATTTTGGATTTCTATATTTAAAGCTAAAATCAGGTTCAGCACGGCGGCCTTTCAAGTAATAGTCGATCGTTGATGATGAACCCAGCTGCCTAAGAACTGGACTGTAACTTGGGTTCAACCATGTGAACTCATCGACATTCTGAACCTGTATCGTTGCTTTGCCAGGGAGATTCGCTATAAACCACATGTTCATTGCGGCATAATTTAGCTTATCAGTGACAATGTGGAAGACATGTTTTGAAGGATCCTGGAACAAGACAAATAAAACTTTAACATTAGAAATGAAAGCATCCAATTATATTAAAACAGATTAATCATATTCAGCATTCTTGGCACAATAAGGTCCTGACCTTTGCATGGGTTATCGTGGAGTTCACCACAACTGCCGCCCCCAATATGTTATCCGAAAATAAGGCATAGTGGTACAGCTTGGGGTCATCTAATTTTTCCTTTTTAGGGAATTGCCTTTGAGATGAGTTCAACAAGAAGTATTCCATCGATAGGCGCAAAGGAAGACAATGAAGGCCTTTTGGCGTTGTCTTAGCAGTTAAGTGCGTCAAAAACAAGGTCTGTTTCTTGTGGACACGGAGCTGCTCCTCAGATAAATGAAGCATTGCACGGAGTCTCTTTATCACAGCAGCACAATCATCTTGTATTTGTTTCCCTTTCAACAGAGTTTGCTCCATTGCTTTCAATTTCTCAATAGCACTACAGTGCAATCACAGATAAAATGAAATCATAACTAAATGAGACTGATAAAAACCATGAAGATGTGAGCTACTCCAGTTACTTCATAAACCAAACAGGGATGGTGTTACAGTGTTTTTTCATAGTTAGTTATTTAACGCATATACTAAAGGGATGGACTGAATTATTGTTTCCGGGGCCCTAGGTCCTTTAGTTTTACAAGTAGTAGAGTTTAGTCATTTAAGGGATCAGAAAAGTTATTGCTGAAGTTTAGATCAGCAATATGGCCAAGGGGCACGCCTGTGAACTCATATTTTGAGGTGGTTTTCTATTTAATTCGAGTTCGTTCCTTTAGTGTCACCAACACTATTTGATGGTATATACAGCAAACACTAACATATCATTTGCACCAGGATATTGAAATCCTATGGCAGTAACCAATAGAGTGAAACAACTAACTTTTTTGGCAGCTCAGAATCATTGGTGGCATCCCCAAGTGTGCGTCGAACTTCTTTGATACGCAACCGCAGCTCCTTCATAAACAGAGCGTCATTTCTAGTTGCTGGGATGGAAAGATAAATCCTTCCCTGAATGAGCTGATCTTTAAGCAGGCGAATACGTGCATCTGGAAGAACTGTTCTTTCATTCTGTTTCTCGGTCCTAGTCTTCACTTTTTCTCCAGGATCATTAAGATGTTTCAATTCCTAAAAGATGCAGCAGAACAAAGAGAAATAAGTTTGACCAATTTAAAAAAGTGTCACGTCTACAACCAATGTAATGACAAGAAACTATAAGAGGATGCGGAACCTATTGAAGATACATGAGATTTACAGAACATCTAGGGTCCAAACGAAAGAAAAAATTTGCCATTAAGACCAATCTTGAGACTCCTCTTAGGATACCAGGAAGCCAATTGTCAGCAGCATAGCTACAACAGTGTTATATATAAAATAAATGTTGAAACCATCTCTAAAACTGTAAAAATCACAAGGGGGTATGATTACGTATTTTTATCTCCATCGCAAGGATTTCTCCACTCCTATCTCTTTCAACAGGATATGAAACAAGCAAGTTATCTCAAATTGTAGAAATAATATCTTAAAAAAACAATAAATTAGCCTATTCTATTTTTATCTATCTAGGTTATCCCTCAATAGTAAACGCCCCCTAAGAGAAATTCTTGAGTTGAAATAAAGGTTATGCAGAAAGTCTGATCAGAGGGAATAAAACTAAGGTACATCAATCTCACCTTTCTCTGTGAAGAATCTTCTGTTGTGCCATCAGTCTCTTCATTCTGAACACTTCCTCCACCCTCAGTTCCCATACTTTCTGTCAATTTAATTTTATCCGAAGTTCCCTTGCCTGTCACAACCTCAGTTTCATGAATAGCATCTATGACCTGCCTTATAGAATTCCCATCGAAGGACTGCTTGTTGCTTCCACGGCTCAAAGAGGATGAGTTTTCAGTTCCATCTTCAGCTGATTCTGTTAATATTTTCAATCACTTTATTATTATTCACAACCAGATTTTAAGCTCATTCAAACTGAGAGGGGGTAGCAAATTAGAACCTTCAGTTAGTTGTCTCGTGACGCGAGTACTCTCTTGATAGAGAGCAGAGACAAGGGGCTGGAGTTGAGCTTCTTGAGGATGGGGATGCGCAGCTTGAAGAGGAGGGGAAAGCACGCAGACCGTTGCTCGTGTATCGGCGACGGGGACGGGAATAGCCTGCTGTCCGCAGGATGTTTAATTAGTGGTTTAGTTGGACTTTTTATTATTATTATTATTATTGGGCTGGTTAGGATTTGAGTCCTATTTTTGGTAGGAGATTAGTAGTAGTATTTAAACTAATTTTAGGGTTTGTTTATGGGACACGAGATTATTATTGGATTTCAAGCCTGGTGGCTTTGGGCAAACAGTGTATTCTGTTTGATTGTTTTTCTGCTCTTATCAATTGGTCCGACCTGCCGGATCCCATCCCCGACATGATGACTCGATCGCAAAGTGAGAGGTTGGACAAACTGGAATCTGATCAAGCAGATTTGAAGGGAAAATTGGAGGACAACAGCCTGCAGTTGGCAGAAATTCGCGCCACCCTGGCCGAATTTTCGAAGGTTCTGTTGAAACCTTCTGCCTCGTCGGCATCTGGACCACCGCTTGAGGAAGACGCGACATCCGGATCTGGAGGGCCAATTCCGCTGCAAGCGCCGCTTAGCCCTATCCAGTTGCCATCCTTTGATGGATCCGACCCCATCGGCTGGTTGGTTCGTGCGAAGCAACAGTTCGAACTACACAACGTAGTTCCAGGATCGAAGGTCTCCGCAGCAGTAGTGGCGATGGAGGGTTCTGCACTATATTGGGTAACCTGGCTGCGTTCACGCAAGCCCGGATTGACATGGGAAGAGTTCTCGCAGGCGTTGGTGGCGAGATTTGATACGCGATTCAAGGGCAACCCCTATGAACGCCTGGCTGACATCAAACAGTCGGGTTCGGTGGACGATTACGTGAATCTTTTCGTCCAGCTGGCCAGCCAAGTATCGGGGCTATCTGACGCGCACTATCTAGGGTATTTCATGAAGGGTTTGAAGGATTCCATTCGAAGTTTGCTTCGCCTTCTTCGACCCGGAGATTTGGAGACAGCTATGGAATTATCACGGGACATCGAAGATAATTTGGAGGTGCAGGCAGGAGGCTGTCCATACCGAAATTTCAGTTCCTCTGCCCCACGATTGAGTACTTTTCCTCGGCCGAATTCAACCAACTCTGGAGCAGAGGGGGGTGGCAGCCAAGGGGGATCATCTAGCAATTTTTCTCGGCCGTTTGATCGGCCACCACCAGCAAGATCAGCGGCATCCGGGCAGTCTACAGCCCGATCTCGTTTCACACGTGTGACACCTCAGCACATTTTGGACTTGCGAGCGAAAGGGCTATGTTTCCGATGTAAGAAGCCCTATACTCCGGATCATGTGTGCCCCCTCAAGCAGTTGAGAGTCATGGTAGCGGAAGAAGATGAAACACTAGACCTCCAGCAACACGACTATTATGAGCCCACCGGAGAAGAGGAGATACCGGAGGAGCAGGGGGAAGCAGCGGCTGTGGACGGAACTCTGCCGTTCTACTCAATGGCGGGCACCTATGTAGCACCAATACGTGAAAATAGGGTAAGTATTTAAAAAATATGTATTCAATACGAATACGTTTTAAATACGTCTAAAATACGTATTAAAAACGTTTTTGTTTTTATTTTTTATTTTTTAATAAATGCAATACGTATTAAATACGGTTAAATACGTTTTAAAAAGACAAATCGTATATTAAGGTTTTATTCACAAAAACAAGAAAATTAAAGAATACCCTTTACTTTTCACACTCTAAAGGAGATCGTTGTTGAACAGTGAACATCATTCTTTGAACAGTGTTGTTGTTATTCATCTTGTAGTCGCCGAGGCTTTCCATTCGGCCATCTCCGCCATTCATTTTGATTCTTTTTTGTATTTGTGATTTTCCATTCGGCCATCTTCTTATTATTTGAGATTTTTAATTAATTAGTTAATTGCTTTATTTTGAATTTTGATATGCACGATTCTACATGAATTTAATAATAATAATAATAATAATAATATTAATATAATATAAAAATATAAACGTATTTTTAACGTATTCGTATTTGAATTTTTAGAAGATTGACGTATTTTCGTATCGTATCGTATCACGTATTCGTATTAGTATTCGTATTGGTGCTTCATAGGCGGGCATATTGAGTCCCCGTACCATGTTACTGCGTGGGATTGTGAAGGGAAGGACCGTGACGGTGTTGATAGACAGCGGCGCAAGCCACAATTTTATATCCGCTTCCTTGGTAACTACATTGCGCCTACGACCGGACAAGACAGGAAATTCGGAGTCCAGTTAGGTGACGGTCGGCGACAAGAATCTGAGGGAGTATGCCGGGGCCTGGCCGTGTCGCTGCTTGGTTGCGAGGTAACAGCCGATTATTACGTATTTTTGCTAGGGGGTGTTGATGTTATCTTGGGAATCGCTTGGTTGGCCACTCTGGGGGAAGTTCGCACGAATTGGGAATCCTTGACGATGTCGTTCGACAAGGGAGGCAGCACGGTGGTACTGCGTGGTGACTCGTCTCTGGGTCGCAGCCCGGTTAGTCTCCGTACGCTAACTCGAGTACGCGAGGCACAGTTGTGGGCCGTAGTGGTGGAAAAGGAAGTGAGGCAGGTCAGTGTCTCCAATATGGGCCAAGTTGGAAATATTTTGCAGCAGTTCGGCGAGGTGTTTGGGGAGCCGCAAGGCTTACCACCCCAGCGAAGTACCGATCATCGCATTGAACTCACCCCGGGAGCACAGCCAGTGTCGGTTAGGCCTTACCGTTATGGTCATGTTCAGAAGGATGAGATTGAGAAGTTGGTGGGAGATATGTTGCTGGCAGGCATTATTCGACCGAGTTCGAGCCCGTTTTCTAGTCCGGTTCTACTGGTGAAAAAGAAAGATGGTAGCTGGAGATTTTGTGTTGATTATAGAGCGTTGAATAAGGTGACGGTCCCCGACAAGTACCCGATTCCAGTGATTCAGGAGATGTTGGATGAGTTGGCTGGAGCAGTTGTTTTGTCTAAGATCGACTTACGCTCTGTCGCTCGGGGTATCATCAGATCCGGGTGGCTAAGTCAGACATTCCAAAGACAGCTTTCAGGACTCACAGCGGCCATTATGAGTTTCTGGTCATGCCATTTGGACTGACTGACGCGCCGGCAACTTTCCAGTCCACTATGAATGACCTCTTTCGACCACATTTGCGGAGGTTTGTCTTGGTTTTCTTTGATGACATCTTAATTTATAGCAAGAACTGGGACGAACATCGGAGCCATTTATGTTTGGTCCTACAAATTCTCAAGGATAATCAGTTTAAAGCCAATGAGAAGAAGTGCTCTTTCGGTTGTCTTCGGGTGGAATACTTGGGCCATATCATTTCAGCTGCCGGCGTGGCTATGGATCCGGACAAGGTGGGCGCCGTGATGGGTCGCCACGTCCCGCTCGATCCATGGCACGAGGGTTCTGGGGGCGACAGTTATTATCGCCGGTTTGTAAAGGAGTATGGTATGTTGGCAAGACCTCTCACTGATCTGTTGAAGAAGCAGCCCTCCCAAATTGAGTGGCCCCAAGCGGAAGCAGTTTCTCCCATTCTCAAAGGCTTTGACCGAGGCCCCAGTGCTAGCTAGCCACAATTTGATCGGCTATTTGTGATTGAATCGATGCGTCCGCACGGAGTCGGTGCGGTATTGATCTGAGAGCGTCTTATAGCTATTTCAAAGAAATCCTTAGCCGATCGACACTCACGCGCTTGTCATACGAGCGAGAATTGATGGGTCTGGTTTTAGCCGTACAACATTGGCGTCCGTATCTAGTGGGCGGAAATTTGTGGTGCGCATGCATCATCGTAGCCTCAAACACCTTCTCCCGTAAGATTGTCACACCTTCGCGGAAGATCCGGGTGGCAAATTACAGCTACGATTTTGTGATTGAATACAAAACCGGGTTTCTAACGCAGTGATGCACTATCACGAAGAAGCGGGATCTTTGGGCGCCTCGGTGGGCACGAGTGGATAGGATTGGCGATGTGCTAACGAGCGAGGGGGATGAGCATATTGAGCATTGTTCGAGGTGGATCGAGCCAGCACCGCCGAAGGTGCGAAATGAAAGGCGGACGGTGCATTTTCAAGGGACGGTTGGTCCTTCCCGCGGGTCCAGTGGATTCGATTCTTTACACGAGTTTCACGACACGCCTCTTGGAGGCACGGGCGCCCGCACTTATCGTCGGTTGGCCATGACTGTGTATTGGAAGGGTATGTTTTGGCGTGTGCAGGAATATGTGGCACAATGTTTGGTCTGTCAGAAGGCAAAGTATCAGGCGATGTCTCCAGCGGGCTTGTTGCAACCGTTGCCGATTCCGGAACGAATTTGGGAAGATGTTTCTATGGATTTTATTACTTGCTTGCCCAAGTCAAGAGGATATACGGTGATCATGGTGGTGGTGGACAGGTTGTCGAAATATGGACACTTTGTGGCCCTTAAGCCGCCCCTGACCGCGCGATCTGTGGCTGAGGTATTCGTGAGGGAGATTGTCAGGTTGCATGGAATACCTCGCTCCATTGTTAGTGATCGGGATCCCTTGTTCGTGAGTTTGTTTTGGAAGGAGTTGTTTGCGAAATCAGGAACCCAACTCAAATACAGTTCTGCATACCATCCTGAGGCGGACGGCCAAACCGAGGTGTTGAATCGGGTGGTGGAAACTTATTTACGATGTTTTACACGTGGGCAGCCGAAACAGTAGATACATTGGCTGCCGTGGGCGGAATTCTGGTATAATTCGTCATATCAGACTGCGGCCCGTCTGTCACCGTTTGAGGTCGTTTATGGCAGGGAGCCTCCGACTATTCGACGTTTTTTACCGGGGGAATGCCAGCTGGCGGCCGTGGCTGACGTGTTAGAGAGCAGGGATGTGATGATGCGTCGTCTAAAGGATAACTTGGTTCGCGCGCAAGGTCAAATGGTGCAACAAGCTAATAAACGACGTCGGGATTTGGAGTTTGCGGTAGGGGACAGGGTGTTTCTTAAAGTTCGGCCGCATCGTCAGACGTCGATGGCACGACAATCCTACCATAAGTTGGTCGCCAAGTTTTATGGCCCTTTGTTGTTGAGGGGCGAGTGGGACCGTCCGCCTCTGATCGACCTTGCCCCTACTAGTCGGATTCATCCGTGTTTCATGTATCGCAGATTAAGGCGGTGGTGGCGATCATCCGGTGGCGGCGAGTTACTCGCTACTTTGGAATTGCCTTTGGGTGCTTTGTTTGGCCGGAGTCGATTTTAGCTTCTCGGAAGGTTAACGTGGGTGTCAGGATGAGGAGCAAGTCTTTGGTGAAATGGTTGGTCGGTCGGTGGATGAGGCTACTTGGTTGGGAGTTGAGCATTTCAAGGCGGTTTCGGTTTCAACCTTGAGGACAAGGTTGATTCGACGTGGAGGAAGTTGATAGAGAGCGAGACAAGGGCTGGAGTTGAGCTTCTTGAGGATGGGGATCGCAGCTTGAAGAGGAGGAAAGCACACGACCGTTGCTCGTGTATCGGCGACGGGACGGAATAACTGCTTGTCCGCAGGATGTTTAATTAGTGGTTTAGTTGGACTTTTTTATTATTATTATTATTGGGCTGGTTAGGATTTGAGTCCTATTTTTGGTAGGAGATTAGTAGTAGTATTTAAACTAATTTTAGGGTTTGTTTATGGGACACGAGATTATTATTGGATTTCAAGCCTGGTGGCTTTGGGCAAACAGTGTATTCTGTTTGATTGTTTTTCTGCTCTTATCATCTCTCCAGATAATGCTTCAGTGCCACTTGAACTAGAGCTGATTGAATTTTCAGAATAAACTAAGCCCAACGGTTCTTTCAATGATGCTGATGATTCCTGTTCATTGAAAAGCATCTACTATAAACCAAAACAAGAAGAGGCACAATACGATACATCCGGATGCACGGTGCATCTACCCTAATTAAATCCTAATTGGGGATTGGTAAACCCTAATTGGATTTGACTAGGGTGAACAGAATTAAATCCTAATTGAGGATTGGTAAACCCTAATTGGATTTGATTAGGGTGAATGTTCCGTATGTCCGGATATAAACAAGTTTTTGCCAAACAGGTAACATCTAAAATTTAAACAAAAACAGCACACCAAAATTAAAGGGAAATAGAGAAATCCAATCCAAACCTGAGGTAGCACATTTAACGGCCTAACTCCTGCAGCAAATGTCTAGATACAAAATAGTCAAAATTCACCATCTGAGCTCGAACGAAGGCAAACAGAAATCACATAACAATTGGGCAGAAATGATTAAATATAAACACTTACGAATGCGGAAACATCTTCCACAAATTCATTCCTAGCTGTAAAAATCAGAAAATACAAGAATATTTAAATTGCCGGAAATAACATCAATGAACATCCTTCAAAAGCAACTAGAGATAAAAAAAAAAAAAACTTACGAGAAGAGGGAGTGAAGTAGAATCCACGAGTGTCGGTGTAGAGAATGATTGGAGCAACAAAGGTCAGCAGCAGAAAGAAAAGCACTGACTTTCTCGGCTTCATTTTCAACTATGTTTCCGTTTATCTTTTGCTCCCACTCTGAATCTTGGACTTCACATCTCAAAAAATTGATTAATTCTTTACGCCATCATAAAAAAACCGACAAACCAAAAGTACAGAAAATTCAATCGAATTTAGAATGAACTGATTCAGAATTTTTTTTACAACATTTCCAGAATAACCAAACGCAAAAATTGGACTACAGAGGAAATACGTATATTTGGATTAAGTGTGTTCAAATTAAGTTTGTCTGTGAGCCAAAAAAAAAACTTAAATCGAAGAAAAACAGCCAGAATATATTGAGATCAAAACCAGCAGAAACAGACAGAAGCAATGAATCGGAAACTGAATTCGGAAAAAGAAGCTAAGCATCGATCTCGACTCTTACAGTGCACGAAAATAAACAGCGAAGAAGAGTGAGAAAGGAAATGGGCATTGCTACAGCGATGTGGATGGGAGTTGTGTGGGCGTGACTTGTGAGTTGTGCATTTCAACATTGAATATGGTAAACTTTTTTCCGCTGTTACAAATTTGCAATATCTACCATTTCTTTTGTAATTTTGTTAATATTTTCGAGTAACTTTATATCAAAATTAATATTTTTGAGTAACTTTAACTTGCATTAAAATTGATATTTCCTCCAGCGATAACATGGCTCATTCTTTTGGCATGAGTCTTTAAAAGAATGATATAAAATTATTAAAAGGGATAAAAAAAAAGTTAAGATTTATATCTTTTGAAAATATACTTATTTTTTAAAAAGAAAATGGGTTAAGTTTGATGGGACAATCGAAAAAACAATACCGACCAAATTCATTGGAACAAAGTAAGTACAATTTATAGAAGAATCGTGGCAGTTGTGCTTATTTGCTGTTAATATTAGTATGAAGGTTAAATGGACTTTCGATTTTCTTGTAGTTGCAAAATTTAGTCACTCTTGGAGGGTTTTTAATTTTTTTAAAATGGTATTTAAGAGCTAGTATTTATTGTGTAAAGTAATGGGACTCACTCATGTTTTTGTGTGCAAAATATAAACTAAAAATGAAAACAATCAAGTATAATGGGATACCTCATTAATTGTGAAGTAATACATCACTTCTTTTGGTTATAAGAATTTATTTTTTTATTTTTTTTATTTTTTTTTACACCGTGACGCAGCCTTTAAAATTTATGTATAAAATTGACCAAAAAAAAAGAATTTTTTTTAATGGAGAACTTAACCCACTAAATACATTAGTACTCATCCCACATTCTTATCAAATATTTTCAGGATGAGCAATGATGAGTTGGATAAGGATGGCAAGGCAGTTTCCCCATGGGCATGGGCGATAACCATATAGCTTCTTATTGTCACCTTAATTTATACTTTTCAGTATCTATTGGACAAGATAAATTGCTCTGTGTAGCGATGTGTCTGAATTCTCTTTCCTTTTCTCTTGCTATGTCTTGTCCTTTGGTATACATTATGTGATTGTTGTCCCGTTTCTACTTTAGCACATAATCTTCATACTATGTGTTGGTTATTAACCTAGGAAATATTCTTGGAACACGGATCCTAATTGATGTCGTGTTTTCTTTATATTATTTTTTCGAGTCATATTTATTTTTCCGCAAAAAGTGTAGCACCCCTAGCAGCGGGGCGTTACCTATTTTATCTTCCATAGCTACATTAAGCTAAAAGAAGAAGAATTAAATCTAAATGATATTATACGAATATATAATTCATTAGATATAAATTAAAAACCTATCTAGTTTCATCCTCCATGATTATATTAAAAATCTCTCTATGTTTTTATATTAACTATGAAAGAATTATTTTCATTTTTTCTAGTATTAATTACTTCATCCGTCCACCAAATACATTTATTTAATTTCATGTTGGTTCGTTCACAAAAAATGTGCACTTTCTTTTTTTGGAAACATAACTCCATAACTTTTGTCCTAAATCTACACATTTATTTAAAAAAAACACTCATGATCCACCTTTTTAATCCTACTATCCACTAATATATTCATTTATTATGCTCATGACCCACCTTTTAATCCCAATAATCTATTCATTTATTATCTTCATTCATTTTACACTCATTACAATTTATTAAAACTCGTGTCATCAAAACCAAAGAATGAATATGGTGGACGGAGAGAGTACTATATATCAAATTTGAAATCTCTTACGATAATTCAACTCTAATAATTGATTAATGTGAAGTTCATGGATCATGTGCAAAATATGCACTCTCTACTACTTAGAAATAGGGATGAGTAAACTTGTAGTAGCCCGAAAATTTTATAGTGATTATTTAAGTTTAATTAGATATAATTAAGGGCTTATAAGTTATTTAAGTCCTAAGAATTTATATAATTCAATATAATAAAATATTAAACGCCATGAATTTAATTAATTTAAGATTTGGGACATATGAGATTAGAAAAGTAGAGATTTTTAGAAATGAGTTTAATTGTGATAAAATGTGAATTATGTGTTTATTTATAATTGTTTGCATGAAAAATGCTATTAATTAAAAATTATGTTATGAAATACATTAATTCTTTTTACGTGTTATTTTTCTTATAAAATGAGATAAAATATTATTTAGAATATTAAATGTTTTGAATAAATTTGTTTTAGTAATAATTAATGATTAAAGCATTTATTTATGAAATTTTCGAAATTTAAGAAGTATTTTTTTAAAGTGAATTGAATTTTATTAAATAAAGTGATTTAAATTATGCTATATAAATCTAAATTTAATTATGAATATAAGTTGTATCATACTTTATAAGCTATCAAAGATAAAATGTTATTAATTAAATTAACCTAAAGTATGTAAATAGCAAAGTTGGAGGTGTATTTATAAAATTCTTGAAATTATTGTTTAATTGTGTTGAAATTTGAAATAAATGCACATTAAATTCAAATTAAACTTCTAGAATTATAATACAAAGAATAAATCATCTTCAACTTCATTTTCTTCCTACAATTTTCGGCACACACACACTAGTGCACACACTAAATTTTAATCTTCAATTTTAATCCATAATCAAGGGTGAATTTAAGAGATAATCAATTCTAGTAAGGTAATTACTTCATTTAATCTAAGTTTTTGTTATTTAAATTGATAAATATCATGTTCTAATCTCCTAGGGTTTTCGAAAATTAGGAGATTAAATTCATGATTTATTTGTTTAATTTTTGTTATGTTATTGATTTAAGTATGTTTATTGTGCATAATTAACATGTTCTATGGTTTTAAATTGTTTAAATTCATGAAGAATAGAAATTCAAGAATGGTACCTAAACCCTAAATTTTGAATATGATTCATATGTTATGAATTGATTAAATTAAGCTTAGATATATGCTTATGGATGATTATAAACAATATATGAAAGAAGAAATTAAAAGTTAAACAATGCTTGTGAAATTGGTGAAAATTTCGAAAACTATAGACTATAGGAACATGATGATGTTGATTTTATTTGAGTAATTTGAGATGATATTCATGCTTAGGGATGTAAATAATGTATAAAATGAATTTATGGGAATTTAATTCAAACATATACTAATTGTTCAAAATTTTCGAAAATGAAGGGCAAGTTTAGATCTATGATTTCTTAATTTTATTTGATGAATTTGATTTGATATTTGAGATTTATGATAAAAATAAGGCTTAAGTATAATTTATGGGAATTTTTGAACATAGATATCAAAAGTTATAAAAATTAAGGTTTAAGGTTAAAGTTATGATTTATGTGGAAATTGTTAAGTAAGACTTGAATGAATGGTGAAATAATGATCAATGATATTAATTAAGTACAATTATATGATATTTGAGATTGAATAGGCTATAGATATTCAAAATATTGAAATGTGTAGTTAAATCGCCTTAGGCGATTAACTTATAAATAAATAGGTACAAGTTTCTTTTAAGATATTATATGTATATTTAAGTGTATGTTTGATGATATAATGATGATATTAAGGAATTTGGGATGATATTGGTGTAGTTTGGTTTATTTGGGCTATACCAATTCTAAACGTTACTCTGCCGAAATTTCGGTAGAATTTGACATTAGTAAAACAAGTTATATGTTAATTGATAGTTGTTAACATATATCTAAATTAGAAAGGAAGATTACTAAAGATTTATCATAATCTTTATGTTCTAAGGATCCAGCAAGGGAAACCGAGAAGTAAAGGACGAAGAAGTGAACCCGTGAAATCAAACGTCACGAGGTGGGTAATGCTTTACAAAGTTTATTTAAAAGCAAAATTTATGTTGCTTTATGAAATTATTTGTCATGAAGATATAATCACCACATGATGAGTATGTTGAAAATGAACGTTTTACCACATTGTGGGTATGACGGCAATTACCTATCTGCGGTAGGAAATGCGATTCATCGTGCAGTGTAGATGGTCGTGAGCTTGCAAATATAGCCGCCATGGTATTGGGAGGAGGCCTACTTCCCTTTACCGTATGACGTAGATAGGGTATGACCGTAGTTACGATCCTTCGGGACCAACTCGGGTATATTATGCCGGTATGTTTCAAAAAATAAAATGTGGTGATCTTTTCTCTTATGATGGAAATTCTTATGCATGATTTATCAACTTCTTTCTTGATGTTAATTGAAGGATATACCTCTTTCAATGAAGTTATAAATTTCAAAAAATATATGTTGGCATTATCCACTAGTACTTTCTGGTACTCACGCCCTCCAAAATGTTTTTATTATGCAGGTTGAGTATGAAGAAGGTGTGGCAGGGAAACTGAGCTGAAATATCGTTTTGATCTTTTTACTTTGTTTGATTATGTCTGAATATCATGTCTTCATACATGATATTCATTGATCCTCCGCTGCCGGAACCTTGAAACTTTGAAACCGTAGTTTTGATAAACCGTGTAAATATTTTGAAACTTCTATGTATATATAGTGAGGCTGTGTCCTGATTTTGATCATTTCTGTGGTTGGATATCTTCTGAATGCAGGTTGGTTTATTCCATTTTCAAACATTATGCTGTCCGTTTATTTTCAAAATCTATTTCTTAAAATCAATTGTTATTAAGAGATTATCGATTATTAAACCAATCACAGCCTGATTATTTGGTTAATTAAGTAATTAAATAGTCGGGTCGTGACAAAACTCGAACCGGAACTGAATCTAAATTAGTGGTTTAGATTGAGTTTTTAAACAAAACGGTTCATTTCGGTTTGCAATAGTAAAAAACGATCTTTGTTCAATTTGGGTTCGATTTTAAAATTTTCAGTTTTTAACCAAATCAAATAGTGTATGTATTATATATATATATATATATATATATAAAATAAATTATATATATATATATACACTTTATTAATATATTTTTAACTCAGTTTTACCCAAATTGAAAATTCTCAGTTCAATTTGGATCGATTTAAATTTTTTAAATTAATTTGGGTTCAGTTCGATTTGAGATTGAACCGCCCGAATGCTCACCTGTAGTTAGAAAAAATTGGGAAATAAGCAAAAACACTTAAGAAAGGACAGCATAACACAAAAAAGGAAAATATTGATCTAAATTAAAATGGGAATAAATACAATTTTTGTCTCCAATTTTCTTTTCTTTTTTGAAAAATTCCCTTAACTTAAGTTTAATTTTTTTAAATCTCGAACATGGAAAAAGAATTGTAATTATAGTCCGAGACAACAGTGCAACAATAAAAAGATGACTCACCTCGATGGGTTCTCTACGGCCACAATTACAACTTCTTTCAAAATTCAGGATTAAAAAAACGAAAGTAGGTCATTTTTTTAAGGGTTATTGGCATACAAATACATAAATTTTGATGTGATTTTGATTTTGCACACGAACTTTAAAAGAAATACATAAATACACGAACATTGATTGATTTTGGTTTTGCACACAAACTTTAAAAGGAATATATAAATACACAGTTGTAGTAATTTCACCATAATTTATTTTTTCGGTCAAATTAAAACTAATATGACATTAGATATGATGAGTTGGCAACGACGTGAAAATCTTAAAGTTTGTGTGTGAAGAAGAAGAAGAAGACATTTGTAGTAGCCTACTTGTTCGTCATTTACTCCATTTATAAATAGTGGGTTTAAGATTTGAAGTGCTCTCTTCGTTTTGTGCGTTTGTGTTATATTCTTTTTTTTTCTTTCTCGTAAAGTGTAAATGTATTTTGTGTGTATTAATGAGTCAATATGCGTGTTTTGTCAAGTGTAAATATTTTTTTATATTTTTTTTATTAATTTATTTCCATTTCGTTATCAACTCATCATATCTAATGCCATGTCAGTTTCAATTAGGTCGAAAAAATAAATCGTGGTAAAATTACTAAAATTAATAAGTTCATGTATTTATATACTCATCTTAAAGTTTATGTGCAAAACCAAAATTACATCAAAGTTTGTGTATTTATATACTTCATTTAAAGTTCGTGTGTAAAACTAAAATCACATCAAAACTTGTGTGTTTATATGCCAATAATCCTTTTGTTTTTTAAAAAACATCAAAGTTCGTGACAAAAACTATAGTTGCTTCAAAGCTTAGGTGGAAAAAGATCTACGCCACACAAGAATTTGAACGACATGATTCATCCTTTTATCTCTGTATACTAGATCTCGGACCATAATTACAATCTTCTTAAAGTTCAAGATTTCAAAAATAAATTTAAGTTGAAGATGTTTTTCAAGAGAACGTCAATATTGTTGACAGAAATTATACTAGTCCCTTTAGGGGGTGTTTACTTGCCATGATTAGGTTGGATAGATAAAATTAATCCAACCTAATCAAATGTTTACTTTTAGGGATTAACATTTGAGGATATCCCAAAGTCCGGGATTATTTTAATCCATTGAATTGTTCTCTACTAATTATAATCCAACCAATATAGGTATGATTGAAATAATCCTCCAAATAAAGGGAGAAATATTTATCCTAATTTTAATCCTTAACTAATCCTTTGTAGTAAACAAAGGATTGATAGATAAAAATTATCTTATCATATATTTAATCCATCAAATAATCAATCCTTCAAAATGTAATCATGGCAAGTAAACACCCCCTTAAAATACAAGGGAACTTTAGACTATGAACTCATCAAAAGGTGAATAATAAAATTCTCCTCTTATTAGAAGGTGTAGAAAGACATTTTGAAACTAAACTTTTTTTTTCTTTATTTCTATAAAATAAATTAATACCGTCTCTTTCTTTATGGCCTAGTAGTGGTAGGTATACTTAGAGGCACAAATTTTTAAGTTCGAAGCTTACCAATACTTTTATAATATGAATTTATCACATTTAGTTTTTAGCTTATGGTTTACCCAATTTATATGTGGTTTGCCGATTATTGCACATCAATATGGGTTTTACTCAGTTGTTCGTCATGTGTGGTTTGCAGGCTACCATATACGCGTCGAGATAGAGTTATGGATTTCTATGAACATAACCTTTTTGTATTAATAAAGATGATTACACAATTTTTTTGTATTAATATACAATTGGAAGCGTGTATTTATCCAATTTGCATAGAAGATAACATGAACAGATAATGCAATTCATATTTACTACAAATTCGACTAATTTGGACAAAATTGAACGGAAAACTAAATAGTTATTTTTGAAGAAAAAGAATACATATTTAATCTACCCAAAATTGGAATCACGATCATCCATCAATTTCTAAGCCTTGTTCATACAAATATTAACGTCGAGAGGCTGATAAATTACACCACTCCAAATCATTAATCCAAATCGTCAAAATCAAACTTGTAGTAAAGGAGATTATGATCGAGGAGTGTAAGCGAAGAATCTTGCTGCATGCAAGATTGATCGACAATAGTATTATTTGGTTGATATTGATCAGATTCATCAGCGTCTTGGGTTTCGAAACACGGCGAGAACACATCGTGGAACTCGTCGATTGCGATGAAACCGCCCTCTTTCAGCCACAGAAAATCGAAGGCGTGGCGAGATTCTTTGTAATCTCTTGCTCTTTTGAGACGGTTGTCCCTCTCCATGCCTTCTCTCAACCAAGATGATTTTGGAGAAACTTATAGGGTGTTTGGTTAAACTTATTTTAAAGAGCTTATAAGTTCCAAGAGCTTATAAGATGTTTCGAGAGCTTATAAGATATAATGTTTGAAGAGTTTATAAGTTATCAAAATGTTTGGATAATTGAGCTTACAAGCTGTTGGATTTATATACTGGAAGCAGATTGGTTGAGCTTGTATACAATGTTTCCTGTTACCACTATTACAATCTCCTATCTGAATTGTTTTATTTGATTGCACATATATGTCCCTTTATCTCATATATAAGTTAGATCATACAGTGTGTAGAAGATCACGAAAGTCTGTATGGTTGGTTAAGCTTCATGAGATATAAAAAAGATCACAGCTAAGACAACTTGAGGATGAGTTATCGGTATAGGCTGCGGTATAGATAAGAAGTGACTTGAGTTGGTTGCTTGTCTATACTGGTACGTCTCTGACGTATTGATGATCGAGAGAGATAAGTTATTTTATCTGACCGTCGTGAAGAACCTAGATCTCGGTGACTTTACGTTGATCAAAACATCTATAAGGTTTTATGTGAGTATGAGTTGTTGACCATCACTTTGACTTGTTATGGGTGAGGGTTACATGAGATAACTCAATATTGTAATACTCCGTCCTTCCTAAGCTTCAGGTTTGCATGGCACGTTTTTTGAGAAAGGTCAAAGGTTGAATTTTTGTTTCGGTGATGCGACCGTCACGAAACGTTAGGCGTTGTGAAGAGTGTCTTATGACGAATTCATAGTCACTAAGTATACAGGTTTTCGACCACCCACGAAGGTTTGACACTCTGGGGAAGTTATCGAAAAATCGGACTTTTCATGGGTCTTTTAAAAGCATATCTTGTTTATAGTCGTTGTGTCTGGTATTTTATTTCAAGTCCATGGGTACCAAGTTTGCTGATTTTGGAGTCCGTTTGCAAAAGATACATCGTTTTTGTGTTTTGAAAAAGAACGCGCTTCTTGTAAGCATGCTGCAGATCCTCTTTTCCTATAAATAGAGGGCTATGGCCTTCATTTTCAACGTTCATTTTCTTCGTCTCTCTGTGTTTACGGACGAGTGGCGAGCTTGTGTCTGCGAAAGCGCCGAAGGAGTGGGGATCGAGCCGGGAAGCTCGGCGGCACCATTGCTTCTTGCCGCCGCCACCACCGCCGATCAGCCCTCCCGTGATCCCTTTTCCATTTTGTTCTTTTCTTGTTTTTGATTCCGCCTTTTAGTAGATAGCATAGCATAGAACTCGGGTTTCTAAATGGACGAGACGAGAAAACGACCGGAGGCCGACCTATTTGGCCGCCGAACCGCCATAGCCCAAGGCCGCTGCCGTCGCCATGTTGGCCGCCGATATGGTGGTCGACGGGCCACTTTTTGGCTATGGGCCCTTTAGGTTTTGAGTTTCGGGCTATGTGTTCTATTAAAGTACCTATTTCGTTTTTTCGTTTTTTCGTTTTTTGCATGTCGGGATGTTTTCCATTGTTTCGAGTTTCTAAAGGAAGTACATGACCGGGTTATCCATTTTCAACATAGCTTATCATTTCATGTTCCTCGTTATGCATATTTCTTATGTTTCCATTTTCATGCATCGGTTTTGGATGGTTTATCCTGGATTTGAGGATAGGCATCGATTTTTGAAGCTTCTTCGCTGCTAAGATTTGTGTCAACTTACATGCATGCATATTTTGAAGGTACCCTATTATAGGTCTTGATGCCCTGAATATATTTCCCTTCTGAATCGAGTTGATTTGAAAACCCGGAGAGTGCCAAATGTGGGTTTAGAAAGTCGAAAACCCCGTTTCACTTCTATCTCCGGTTGGGTCACGTTGTTGCTTTGCTTTGTGTAATGTGACTCCAAAAGTTGTTTCATCTTGTTATCAGGTACCTACCAGTGTGATCGGTGAGGTCGTTGGATCTGTGGATATCTCCCAGTTGACGTTTTCGACTGTTCGGGTTGGGTTATGTATGCTTATTTTGAGTTATTTACTCTGATATTTCAAAAATAAAACATGTGCGCCGTGAAAATGTTTTAACGGATTTATTACTGCTCTCTGCTCTGAGATGTGGTTCTATTGTGATTGTGCACGGATCTCTATTCGGTGGGTTGATCACCATCTTGAGTATTGATCGTAAGGGGATAGACCTCGAACTCGTGGTTATGGTTCTGAAGGGGATAGACCCCGGAAGTCCACACGGAAATGATAATGAAGTGGTTATGGTTCTGACGGGGATAGACCCCTGAAGTCCACACTGATTTAGCCGGCTGGATACGTTCCGGGCGTGGGCTGGCTGGATATGTTCCGGGCCGAGATATTGTGGGCTGACTGGATATGTTCCGGGCCGAGATGTGATGGGCTGGCGGGATACGTTATGAGCCGCGGTTCTATGATGTGAGTAACAGTAATAACGGGTCAGGTATCAAAAAAAAGGAAAATCTCTTTTTGCTTACTTAGAAGTGGGTTTACGTTTTAAAACCTTCTAAGGTAAGTGCTCTGAACACGGTGTCATGGATTTTGTTTTATGTTAAAAACCTCAGCTGAGTGCGCTAGTACTCACCCCAAAATCTTTTTCAAATGTTTTCACAGATGGAGGAAGGCTGGACGGGCGACGCTGAGGGGTTGAGCTGCGGGTTCTTTCATGCCTTATGCTTCCGTGATGTTGTATTATATATGTATTCTGTTGTTGATGTATTCTTGTCCCTATATTTTGCTCTCTGATTGGGAATAAGGTTCGCTATGATGTTGTTATGCTGTGAGTCTCGATAAGAGCATGCTATGTGGTTGACCGGTCTAGTCAACAGGATGTAATGCTGTCACATCCCAACTTCTTAATCAAGAGATTAGACTGCGACTTAATGACTCATCGTGACTATTAGGGTTAACAACGATATAAGACATTTAAGTAAGTTGTGATAACCATAATTATGGAGATCTATTTAAGGAATGACATCAAGTTGAGATATAACTGTTGATCCGGATAATATAAATTTACTCCATAGAATCGAATGGACAAAGATAACAAAATATGATGATCAACAACATTCAACCATTTTCACAAAAAGGGGTTTTCCTTTCACAAAGACAACAATCGCATAATCATTTCTCAAGTCAGAGTGTGGCAACAGAAATGGTAGTTGAGTTACATGTGTGAAGACATATAACTCTGGGCAACAAAGTATAACAATTTGCATGGGTTCCTACTTATCAACAAAGCAACAAGATGAACAACGATTTTTCTAAAACAACTTTCAACAAAGTAGAACCAAACGAATTTGACCTCAACAATTTCCAAGAATCATAACCACAATTCAATCAAATAGACTTCAATGACGAAGGATATAACGAGTTCGGTTCCAACTTTATTCATAGATCAAAACAACCATTCAAACCAAGAATATTCCAAACCATAATATAATAAGGAGTTCGACTCTACTATCAACAACATTGGCATAAAGTAATTCGATCATAAGGTTAATAACATCATAGCAACATTTACGAACAACAACCACAGTGTCCCTTCCAACTCCATCTTCGAAATCCAAGCTCAACCTGCATGTTTAGAAATACATGCAGGGCGTGAGTACATAAGCACTCAGTGGACACATGCCGAAAAAAGTTAAAAATTTGCTCTTAGAGCTATAAGATTGACTTGCCATAACTTTGCAATACACATGAGTTTTAGTGAAAAACCTGTGCATGCATTTTAAAGTAAACACTTACTTGCTTTAATTTTCACAATTTTAAAACAAATGCATATGCATGATCTTTGTCTGCAGACATCTTTCTCTTCCCATATCTACGTACTTTCTTTGTGTTGAGAAGTAGGCCTCCTTCTCAAACACCTTAACATTACATACCCGTGTTGATGGTCCCGAAGGGTACCATGCCACGGTCATACCCGACGTCGGTAACATTCTTTCATTCTTTCTTCCATCATTTCTTTCTTTCTTTTATTTCCGTGGATAGGTAATGCATTATGCTCATGCTCAAACATTCGGCAAGTCAATAATTTTGAATGTCATGCAATAGATAAGATAATAATATAAATTAGCACGTGCTATAAGTTTTCAGAAACCCCACCTGTTGCTTTTACTCTGTAAGCTTAATAAACTTCCATTTCTCTTCTTCCTCTTCTTCCTTAATCGCCTTCTCTTTTCTCGATGTACCTTTAATTATTTGATAATATTAGTATTCATATAAATAACATTTCTTGTACATCAACATCTATAAATTCCTCTTATTCCTTCTTTTTCATTTCTTATGTTTTGTTTAGACATTTTTGTCTAACTTTTACCTATAAAATTTTAAATCTTTTCGGTCATTCAGATCCTTTATTCCTTAAACTTCCTTTACATCTTATCTTATTCGACTTTCTCGAATCTATTTAATATTCAATGAACGATTAATCCTTATTGTTCATTAGTAACTTCAATTCACTTTCTTTTCTTTATTTAAGCATAACGTTTTTAATTAATCGCCTACTTTAAACTTTTCACACAACTAAGTCATAAACAATCAACTTTCTTCAATAATATTTCTCTTACCATTAGTATATTTTAGGTATACAAACCATTACTAATCAACTAATATCATATACATAACCTATTTGTCACCAAAATTTCATTTCAACATAATATGTACATAAACTTCAACTTTTCACATTTTTAGTTCTAAACTCCTCAATTAGACTTCATTAGTCCTTATTTACATAATATGTTCACAATTCATAAGATCTATAAAGAATAACATTAAAATCAACTTCCCCTTTTTCTATAAGTTTTCGAAAATTTCACAATTATATACATAAATTATAATTTCCTTCAACTTCTTTTCAATTTCTCATTTAAGTATCATATGTTAGCTTAAATCATCAATATTAATACCATATATTAACTTTAGCATATATATAGCAACTAAACACCTAAACTAAAATTTTTGATTTTCAACATATAAACTTAGAAAATTCTAATAAATTCATATAATACTTAAATCATCATATTAAACTCATATATCAAGTTAATTGAAGAAAATAAAATCAATACATCACTTTCTCAATTTTTTCGAAAATTTTGAAATTATATATACATATTCTAAATTTATTTTTGTTATATTTTCTTTGAATTTATTAACCTAAGCATGCTTTAAACACATAATCATAACTTATTTCTAACATAACATCAATAATTCATCACTTTAGCCTAAAACATATAAACTAGGGTTTTTCAATCTCAACACAAACCTTACTCTAAACCATCAATATTTCATCAATTCTACATTAATCCATCAATTTCATGCTATAATATCAATATTAATCCATAATCCCCACATAATACATAAAATCCTTCAACTAACATATTCATTAATTTTACAAATATATAAAAATAATTCATGCTTAAAGATTGAAGAAAGGTTAGAAATATACCTTGTAAATCCTTGAAATCAAGATTAGAAAGGAATTTATGGAAGAAATTAGCTTAGGAAATTTTTTATCTCAAGTGTGTGTTGTGTGTGTGTAGCCGTGAGTTTAGGAAGAATTTAGGAGAATTTTTGATAAAGTGTGTAATAGTGTAGGTATGTTATATTTATAGCAAAAATTATTTTAATTTCCATTTAATTAAAAACATGATTATTCACCAAACTCATTTATTACATTTACTTGGTCACCAAGTATATTAATTATACATGCTTAGTCATTTTTGTTCTAGAATGTACATATATATATATATATCCTTATGTAATATTAATAATGTAGTATGTGTATTTATTTTCCATTTAAGGTTACCAACCATATATATATATATATATATATATATATTTTATATAATTTCCTACTTTAGGACATATTATAATTACACATTCATATAATTATGTTTATTATATAACATGAAAACATAACACTCAAAATTGTAAAATTTAAACTTGCCTAAAATTATAGAATTTATTTGATCATTAAGATCAAATAATTAATCAAAATATTATTTTAAATTCTAAACAAAATCTTTCATTCAAAAATTTTATAATTCAATTGTTAATCATATTTCATTTTTCTAAGTCACATTATATATTTTAAATCATAAGCATATCTAATTTCTTTCTTATTAAGGATGTAATGCACTGTTTAACCTTTAATCGCTAACTAATTACTAATTAAAAATTTGGGGTATTACATTCCCTCCCCCTTAAAGAAATTTCGTCCCGAAATTTAGTACCTTAGATAAATAGTTCGGAATATTTACATTTCATTTGCTCTTCTAATTCCCATGTCGCTTCCTCTGAGCCATGATGCTTCCACAGGACTTTAACTAAAGGAATAGATTTATTCCTTAGTTGCTGTTCTTTCCGATCCAAAATATCCTCTGGTCTTTCTTCGTAACTTAGATTTGGCTCAGGAACTATTTCTTCTTGATGAATGATGTGTTTCGGATCAAACACATATTTTCGTAATTGCGACACATGGAACACGTTATGTACATTGCCAAAATTTGGTAGCAATGCAATCATGTATGCTACAGGTCCGATTTTCTCCAGAACTTCGTATGGTCCTATGAATCTTGGTTTCAATTTCCCTTTTATTCCAAATCGATGTACGCCTTTGGTTGGAGAAACTTTGAGGAAAACTTTGTCTCCAATCTCGAAATTGAGTTCTGTACGGCGAACATCTACGTACGACTTTTGACGATCTTGAGCTTCTTGAATCCTTCTCTTTATTTGTCGAACAATTTCGATCATTTCTTCGATGGCCTCTGGTCTCAGCACTTTTCTTTCTCCGACTTCATCCCAATAGAGAGACGATCTGCATTTCTTACCGTAGAGAGCTTCGTATGGCGCCATGTTAATTGTAACTTGATAACTATTGTTATAAGCGAATTCTACTAACGGTAAGGCTTGTTCCCATTGTTCGCCTCAATCTAGCACTACGGTTCGGAGCATATCCTCAAGCGTTTGAATAGTTCTCTCTGTTTGTCCGTCCGTTTGAGGATGAAAAGTTGTACTAAAATTCAAGTGTAAAATTCAAGTGTGTTCCCAATTCTTCTTGGAAGCTTGACCAAAATCGCGAGGTAAATTTGGAGTCTCTATCCGAGGTGATAGATATAGGTACTCCATGTAACCGTACTATTTCGCGAACATATATTTGAGCTAACTTGCTAGCTCCATAAGTAGCAGGAATTGGAATGAAATGGGCGCATTTGGTGAGACGATCCACAATTACCCATATAGCAGTGTTTCCACGCTTTGATCTAGGCAGACCTGTTACAAAATCCATGTCTATATGGTCCCATTTCCATTCAGGAATTTCTAGAGGTTGCAGCTTTCCATATGGTCGTTGATGTAATGCTTTGACTTGTTGACACGCTAGACATCGCTCCACGAATAATGCTATCTCTTGCTTCATTCTTGTCCACACGAATTGTTGTTTGAGATCTTGATACATCTTCGTGCTTCCAGGGTGCGATGTATAAAGCGAGTTATGTGCTTCACTCATGATTTCATCTTTCAGCTCCTGGTTGTTAGGTATCACTATCCTGTTTCGGAACATAATTACGTTGTCTTGAGCTTCGTAGTAATCTTGTAATCCTCCCGTTCTGATTTTGGCTCGTAACTTTTCTAATTGTTCATCTTGTTGTTGAGCATTTACGATTCTGGCCCTTAAGTCTGGTATAACCACTAACGTTGATATGATACTCGCCGTGGTATCGGGTGGGAGTACTATTTCTATCTTTAATTTCTCGAAGTCTTTGATCAACTCTTGTTCTTGGGTGAGAATCATTCCTAACTGCCCTTGACCTTTCCGACTCAAAGCATCTGCTACCACGTTTGCTTTTCCAGGTGATATTTGATTTCACAATCATAATCTTTGACGAGTTCAAGCCACCTTCTTTGACGCATGTTCAAATCTTTTTGCTCAAAGAAGTACTTTAAACTCTTATGATCTATGAAAATTTC
Source organism: Salvia rosmarinus (assembly GCA_036937905.1). Taxonomy (NCBI): domain Eukaryota; kingdom Viridiplantae; phylum Streptophyta; class Magnoliopsida; order Lamiales; family Lamiaceae; genus Salvia; species Salvia rosmarinus. Next base: position 69,550,622 of record CM072819.1, on the reverse strand, counting down.
GCATTTCGAGCCATACAGATAGTGCCTCCAAATCTTCAGTGCATGGACCACCGCAGCTAATTCTAAGTCATGCGTTGGATAATTAAGTTCGTGCGGTCTCAGTTGTCGTGAAGCATAAGCGATGACTTTTCCTTCTGCATAAGTACGCATCCTAGTCCCGTCTTTAACGCATTAGTAAAAAGGGTAAATCCTCGATCAGGTTCTGGTACCGTCAATACAGGTGCTGTAGTCAATCGCTTTTTAAGTTTTTTGAAAACTTTCTTCACATTCCTTGGTCCATTGAAATTTTACTCCTTCCCGAGTAATTGAGTCATTAGTCTTGCGATTTTGGAGAATCCTTGATGAATCGCCGATAGTAGCTCGCCAATCTAAGAAACTTGAATTTCATTCGATGTCGTAAGCGATCTCCATTCTTATACGACTTGCACCTTAGCGGATCTACTTTTATTCCTTGGTACGACACGATATGTCCAAGGAAGTTTACTTCCTTCACCAAAATTCACATTTACTAAATTTGGCATATAACTTTTCAGCTCTTAGAGTTTCTAATACAACTCTTAGATGCTTCTCGTGTTCTTGTTCATCTTTCGAATATACCAGAATATCATCGATAAATACTAAGACAAATTTATCGAGATAATCATGAAAAACACGATTCATTAAATCCATGAAAACGGCAGGAGCGTTTGTTAATCCAAAAGGCATCACCACAAATTCATAATGTCCATATCGCGTTCGAAAACCGTCTTAGGAATATCTTCTAAACGAATTTTTAGCTGATGATACCTCGATCTTAAATCAATCTTAGAGAAAATACTGGCTCCTTTTAATTGATCGAATAGATCGCCTATCCGAGGCAACGGATATTTATTTTTCAAGGTGAGCTTGTTTAATTCTCTATAATCTATACACATCCTTAGGGTACCATCCTTCTTTTTCACGAACAAAACAGGTGCTCCCCATGGAGACACACTGGGTCGAATAAATCCTAAATCCAAGAGTTCTTAAAGTTGGATTTTTAACTCTTGTAACTCTTTGGGTGCTATGCGGTAAGGTGCTTTTGAAATGGGTGCTGAACCGGGCTCTAAATCGATCGCAAATTCCAATTGTCTATCTTGAGGTAATCCCGGTAACATTTCAGGAAAAACATCTGGATATTCTTGAACTACCGGCACGTCCTCAATTCTTCGTTCCTTCTTCTTATCGTCAAGATTCAAATACACTAAGTAGGCGCAAGTTTCCTTATTCCTCATCAGTTTCTCAGCACTCAATGCTGAGATTATGGGAATTCTTCTTTCTTTCATTTCCACACCATAAAAACAGGTGGGTTCTTTTCCTGGAGGATGGAACGAAATTTCTCGTCGTTCCCATCGAATTACGGCATGATTTTCTGTTAACCAATCCATTCCTAAAATAATATCTACATCTCACATTGATATTACTTGTAAAGATCTTGCTTTCAATTTGAGAGTTCCCAACTCAAATTCTAAGTCGGAACATATGAGGGAAATTACTGTAGATTTACCTAAAGGAGTCATTACTTTCAAATCCTGGTTACTTCGCTCTATGTTTAGCTTAAAAACATCTACGCATGTCGTGAGATAAAAGAATCTGACTCCGTATCAAAAAATTATAATAGGTATGCCGTTTAATGTTCCCATACCGCGATTTTGACGATTCGCTCTTGTCGCCTTGGGTTTAAGGCGAATGCCCTCTGATATTGAGGTTGAGTTTGTTGAGGCTGAGGTGGTAAAATCATCTGATATTGGGGCACTGATGTCGATCGAGCTTGCTGTTGAAAGTTACAACCTATGGCCTTCATTTGTGGCATTTGTTTAGCAGAAGTTGACTTTCTTCCACTCTCCGGTAGTCTTTGTCTAGTTGGGCAGTTGTTAGCATAATGACCTATTTGGCCACAATTGTAACAACTATTGGTATCTCATCTACAGATTCCGGTATGAGCTTTATTACATTTTGGGCACAAAGGTATTCTGGGAGGATTTGGGATTGGTGATGGTTGATTTTAGAAAGGCGGTCGGAAGGAACTTGAAACAGGTTGATTTGATCTTTGCCAGGGTTTCTTATTTGGGAAGTCTCTTGTCTCCCATCTTCTCTTTCCTTTAAAACGTTGATTGTGAGGCATCAGCTTTTGTGGAGTTTGGCTTTGGGATGGAGTTGGGTTTGGTTCAGGAGCCGTCTTTTCTGCCTGCATCTCTAATTCCATGTTTCAGCATATGATAGGGCAGGTTGACTTGCCAAAATGATTCTTATTTTTTGACGTAACCCTGAGCGGAACAATTCAGCCATTTTCTCGTCAGTTTCTATCTTGTACGGAGCATAACGTGATAGGGTGCAAAATTCTCTATCATATTTTTCCACGGTTTTCTTTCCTTGCTTTAAATTCATGAACTCGATTTCCTTTTGTTTCTTGTAGCTTCGAGGAATGTATTTTGCGAACAATTCTTCCTTAAATTGTTCCCAAGTAAAAATTTTCAATATTTCAGGAGTAAGGGTCTTTTGGCGAGATTCCCACCAAAAGTCGGCTGGTCCTTTTAATTGAAAGGAAATACATAAAAGACATTCCTTATCTGAACATTCTAGGAATTTAAAAATTCTTTCCATCGCCCGAATCCATTCCTCCGCCTCGGCAGGGTTACCGGTTCCACTAAAGGATGGTGGATTTTGTCTAAGAAATAATTCAGAAATTTTTCTGGTGGTTGGAGGAGGGGTGAGTTCAGGGGTAGGTTGGGGTATGTTTTCACTTGCTTGTTCTTCTGCCACAGGATTTCGGTTTTGACATCTTGGTGGCATACTGCATTTCGAATTAATGAGAACAATATGTGTGTAGTAGGTACGTAAAGATTTAGAAGAAAGCGAGTAAAATGTAATGGTTTAGCAAGTAGGGTTACATGTAAATAAATTTGCACAATTGTATAAACAATAGATTCAAAGATAAGCAAGAAAACAATAATCAACATAACATAAATATTTATATATCATGGGAAAATTGCCTCTGAGAGGACTTTTTACATTAGGAAAATTTTGTCTTGGCAGAGTAGGCATCATGAAACTCTTCCATCTAGTCTAAGTTAACTCTTTACACGCATAAATATTTACATAAATCCTACTTCATTACCTATTAACAAATGTACAACACTACTTGTCAATTTCCATCTAACTTTTAGTCCATCCTTGATGCCGTATCGTCTCCATCGTTAGGGCCCAACATTTCATTCTCATCATCCATTCTTTCAACTTCTATGTTTGCATCTGGTAAGTCTTCTGTATTCTCTTCCTCCGACACCTCTTCAATACATTCATCCTCTGGTGGAAGCTCAGAAAAACGATTAGCAATGGATTTAGGATGAGAAAAACTGATTTCGATTTCAAGGAGAGAAGGGTCCGTGACAAATGGCAGATCACTAAGCTGAAGAGGTTGTACTTGAGTGGTACCAACCGGTTGTACAAATTCAGGTTCATACTTAAAGGATCGTGTGATTCCAGTGGGTCTAGATGTTCCAGCTTCGGTCTCAAACTTGTTTTCTTTGAGATGAGATATGGTTGGGGATTCATATGGAGATTCATATGGTACGGACTGAAGTGGAGAAACATTCTGACTATAAGGTTATCATACCATGTTAAGTCATTGTCATCCATATAATAGTCAAAGTCGACATAATCAAGTTCTTGAGAGGAGATTCCGCTCAACAAGTTCTTGGGAAATTCTTCTTGGGAAGAGTTAAATAGTTTTCGAGAACAATAGGGCTTAGCTCAAGAGAAGTAGTAACATCAACAGATGTGAGCTGGTCAGAAGAAATGGTAATATCGGTTGGTACAACTTGGTCTTTATAGAAAGAAGTATCAGAGGTTTCCATTAAAGATTCAGAAATGGTCGAATCTATTACAGCAGATGTACTAGATTCGCCTACTTCAAACTGAGGTTCATTACTTTCAATGGAAATATCTGATGATAGGATATTATAGATGGCAAAAACAAAACCTTCCACCAGAGGATAGTTACCAGGAGGTGGGTTCTGGGTGGCATGATATTGTCTTCGGATAATTTCTACAAATTCCGGAAGTTCTGCGAAATTGTGATGTTCAACAATGTAATCTAGGGCAACTACAGCTGCCCACTCCTGCCATCCTGAGGGTAACACTCGTACCAATTGCATGATACCATCCAGGTCTGTCACAGCTACTCCCCTAACTTGCATCCATAGCCCAACAAATCTATCCAGAAATTCTACTAGGCTTTGAGCTTCTTCCATTCGATACTCATAAAATAGATCCGTTCGTCCAATCGTAAGGGGTCTTGGTGCTGTACTTTTTCTTGGTGTAGATCTAGTCCTTGCCATCCTAAAATAAAACATAATTACTAACTAAAATGTCCTTATCTTTTTTTTTTGGTCAAAACGTACGAAATAACATAAAACGGGAGAAAACATGTTACAAACTAAACTCAGGCATACCCGAGGGGGATACAGCCCAGTTTCTGTAGAAACAAGGCAAGGGGTGGGATGAAAGACCTAGTAGCTAAAACAAGTAGGCCAAAGAGCGACTCACTCAGCCTATGAAAGCGAAAAAGAGACAAACCACCTCAACAACCCCTAAGTGACGCAGTAGGGGCGGGCCTCATTAAAAACCCCATGACCAGTGGGGAAAAGAGTGCCCTTATGCATTGTGATCGCGGGGCATAAGGGGTGGGGTACGTGAACACATGCAATCCCATGAGGTGCACTGCTTTGGTTGGGCCTAAGCAGTCCCTCAACACACACACCCAAAAAACTACTAACAGTTATGAAATACAAGATAAGGCATCCCAAAAGTGGACCCAAAAACAAGACTGAGACATCCCTCAGCTCACTACAAAGCCAACTCAAAATGAGAAACAACAAGATCCACAGAATACATAGAATATAAAGCAGCATAAACCTCTTCTTGAATGCTCTTCACAATGGTCTTCACATCGAAGGGGATGTCTTCAAAGTTTAACTTGTTACACGCATACCAAATGTGATTGACCGTAGCTGCTAACCCAATCTGCTTAGCTCGAAGGATGATAGCTGACCCCGCCTTCTTCTCCCTTTTAATGTGCTTGATAGCACTTGCAACAGTAGTCATCCTCCTCGGGAGGTGGAGCCATTCTTTGATATGTTTCCAGACCGCCTCCGTGCCCTTACACTTAAAAAACAAGTGATCATGAGTCTCCAAATGAGTATTACAAACAGTACATACTTGTGAGATATTCATGTATCTCAGTCTATCCAGCGTCTTGAGTCTTCCTCTCATGGCAAGCCACATGGTGATGGAAAACTTAGGCGGTATGTAGTCCTTCCATATCGCCTTGTGCCAGAACTGCCTCTCTCCCTTCTCACGGAGGTAGTGATAGGCAGCTCCCGTCCATTTGGATCCAAATAAACTCTTAAGAAGATCAGCAGCTCTATCATGATCACCTCCTGAATCCTGCAAAAAACGATCACGTAGGGTGAGAATATTCTAAAGAAGGGGAGATAAACGAATGTGAAAATGTCCTTATCTTAATGTGCTTAAATGTTCACAGTTTAACAATTTTGCACTTAACATCTTTTACTATATATACTTCACATCACTTATCATATACATGACTTATCAATTGTATAGAGAACTTTATCACATGAATAATTTTGTGAAATGAATGATTTTATCAAATGCATGACTTTGTCAAATAACTTTTTGAAATGAAATCCTTTCTAAATACTTATAATAAAATTTTCATCTTACTTACCTGGTTGAGCTGGCGGAGATGGATTTGGAACACTGTGCTTTACTGACTCTAATTACATTAGGAATTGAAATAGACTTCACATATTAACTGACCCAATAGAACCGAAGCTCTGATACCAATCTGTCACATCCCAACTTCTTAATCAAGAGATTAGACTGCGACTTAATGACTCATCGTGACTATTAGGGTTAACAACGTTATAAGACATTTAAGTAAGTTGTGACAACCATAATTATGGAGATCTATTTAAGGAATGACATCAAGTTGAGATATAACTGTTGATCCGGATAATATAAATTTACTCCATAGATTCGAATGGATAAAGATAACAAAATATGATGATCAACAACATTCAACCATTTTCACAAAAATAGGTTTTCCTTTCACAAAGACAACAATCGCATAATCATTTCTCAAGTCAGAGTGTGGCAACAGAAAGGGTAGTTGAGTTACATGTGTGAAGACATATAACTCTGGGCAACAAAGTATAACAATTTGCATGGGTTCCTACTTATCAACAAAGCAACAAGATGAACAACGATTTTTCTAAAACAACTTTCAAAAAAAGTAGAACCAAACGAATTTGACCTCAACAATTTCAAAGAATCATAACCACAATTCAATCAAATAGACTTCAATGACGAAGGATATAACGAGTTCGGTTCCAACTTTATTCACAGATCAAAACAACCATTCAAACCAAGAACATTCCAAACCATAATATAATAAGGAGTTCGACTCTACTATCAACAACATTGACATAAAGTAATTCGATCATAAGGTTAATAACATCATAGCAACATTTACGAACAACAACCACAGTGTCCCTTCCAACTCCATCTCCGAAATCCAAGCTCAACCTGCATGTTTAGAAATACATGCAGGGCGTGAGTACATAAGCACTCAGTGGACACATGCCGAAAACAGTTAAAATTTTCTCTTAGAGCTATAAGATTGACTTGCCATAACTTTACAATACACAGGGGTTTTAGTGAAAAACATGTGCATGCTTTTTAAAGTAAACTCTTACTTGCTTTCATTTTCACAATTTTAAAACAAATGCATATGCATGATCTTTGTCTGCAGACATCTTTCTCTTCCCATATCCACGTACTTTCTTTGTGTTGAGAAGTAGGCTTCCTTCTCAAACACCTTAACATTACATACCTGTGTTGATGGTTTCGAAGGGTACCATGCCACAGTCATACCCGACGTCGGTAACATTCTTTCATTCTTTCTTCATCATTTCTTTCTTTCTTTCATTTCTGTGGATAGGTAATGCATTATGCTCATGCTCAAACATTCGAAAAGTCAATAATTTTGAATGTCATGCAATAGATAATGAAATAATATAAATTAGCACGTGCTATAAGTTTTCAGAAAGCCCACCTGTTGCTTTTACTCTGTAAGCTTAATAAACTTCCCTTTCTCTTCCTCTTCTTCCTTAATCGCCTTCCCTTTTCTCGATGTACCTTTAATTATTTGATAATATTAGTATTCATATAAACAACATTTCCTGTCCATCAACGTCTATAAATTCCTCTTATTCCTTCTTTTTCATTTCTTATGTTTTGTTTAGACATTTTTGTCTAACTTTTACCTATAAAAATTTTAAATCTTTTCGGGTCATTGCATCCTTTATTCCTTAAACTTCCTTTACATCTTATCTTATTCGACTTTCTCGAATCTATTTAATATTCAATGAACGATTAATCCTTATTGTTCATTAGTAACTTCAATTCACTTTCTTTTCTTTATTTAAGCATAACGTTTTTAATTAATCGCCTACTTTAAACTTTTCACACAACTAAGTCATAAGCAATCAACTTTCTTCAATAATATTTCTCTTACCATTAGTATATTTTAGGTATACAAACCATTACTGTAACAGCCCACTCCTACTAATGACGAATTAGTAGGGACTATCACTTGAAACAATAATTAAGAGACATGAAAGACAATTTACAACAGACATGTGAGACATATATCGAATAAACTAAGAAGCTTCCACCATTATATACAAGACACACATAATATACAGGTGAGATTAGACCAACAGATCCTTACAAAAGGGTTCAACTGATGTGAAGGTATTTAATTGTCAGCTTCTAAACATACTTAGTGTTCTATTGCAGCGGAAAAACATGTGAATATACATATGACGATGTGTAAACAAGGTTCTAACATATATATCAGCAACAAAAGTATTCCGACTGCTCAACACACTTCCATCCATCATCTGCTCAACCTGCACATTTAAAAACAAACATGCAGGGCTGAGTACAAGAATGCACTCAGTGAACTCATGCCAAAACATTTTATCATATTTAAATTACACTGCCTCCATCATAGTAAGACACAAGAGTTTTATTTGAAAAGGCCTTGTACTTACGAAACATTTTCATCATTTCATAAACATTAGTCTGGCCAGACATATTTTCCTTGTATGTATGATCCATATCCCTTTCCTTTTTCTCATAACATTTCCATTAACGCCGTAGAAGTAGGCCTCCTTCTACGTCGCTGTGACCGGTCGAGAATTGTCATTTCAGCACACAGTCACCCTTAATGTGTACACGTTAATCCTAGCCAGGAAACTTACTCTCCGGCATAGGATCCGAATTTGATATCATTCATAAGTTGGTAGCGAACCAACAACATTCATAACATTTCATGGATATGATACATACATAAAAATATAAACATTTGGGCAGGTAATTAAATAAATCATTTCATCATCATTTCTTGCAAATAAAGCCCGTAAATAAATCATTTGATAAGCATTTTATCATTTAAAAGTATAGTAAAGCCCACCTGGTCTGTAAACTTTCTTAATCGATTTCTTTCCACGTCAAGTGATCACGTCCGCGTCCCACCTTTACGTAAAAACTAATTTAGTACGTCGGTCACGTTTTTCAAGAACGTCAAAGTTTAATAAATTTTGATAACTTTCTAATATAATACTTCGCATCCTTTAACTAAAATAGTACGTCGTTTCATCGCATATATTAACTAATAACTCCTTGTACTTTGATAGAGACGAAATATGATCTACGGCCTCATTTTAACCATTTAGGTTAAACGTCGAACTTATACTAATGTCTTTCGATAAAATGATTTCAATTATGAAATCGTTTCTCACAAAAGGGATATTCTTATAATTTTAATACGTTTTACACGTATTAGTGTATTTATTCAACGTATACTACAACATTGATCACATACTAACGTATTTCATACGTTTAGTCGTAAGTCAACGATTTTGACTTTTCTTATCATATTTTTCGAATTCTTCACATATTTGTTAACCAATTTCCATATAAATCGATTTTCAATCGATTTCTTATCAAATAACCCTAAGTCTCGATTTTTCACGTTAATCAACCATCATGATCAATATTTTACTAAAGTATGACCTAATTTGTACATTATAAATTATTCTTCACATCTAACGTCATTTAACATAACGTTTCGCCGTAAACATAGTATACTATGTTTCTAAAATCCCATAAATTCTTAATAGGTCTAAAATATAATCTAAGCATATAATATGTGATTTTTTTTGATAAAATGAAATTAAAACCCTTAATTTTCCTAATCAAGCTCTCGGCCCTTATTATATAATTATCAAAACTATTCCAAAAATTCTTATAAATTCATATAATACACTATATTATCATAGGATCATTAATATGTAATAACATTAGCTATAGAAAAATTGGACATCATTTTCCTACCCTATAGCTCTCGGCCATCACACTTAATATAGCAAATATTTTTCTAAAATTCTTATAAATTCCCACAACACCTAATCATCATCATATATCACTAATATATCATAATATCCAACAATTATAACTCACACATCAATGTACCCATACTTAAGCCTTTCGAAAATTTGTAAAATATGAACAAACTATTTTCTAAAAATCTAATAAATGATGTAGTACTAAATCAAGGCTCTACAACAATAATATGCTATAATATTACTTAAACATGATTTATACATCAACACATATCCTCCAACAATTTTCGGTATTTATGAATAATTAACATATGATTTCCAAAAATCCTAAATAAATCACTATGAGCTTAACTATCACCATATATCATTAATCCATCAACATATTATCACTATAATTTTCGGTCATCACTATAAAAATCATAGCATGCTTAGCTTTGTTATTAAAACAATACATATGATCATACTTAACATAATAAATATTTTTAACAAGCCACTAAACATGATAATATTATTCCTCATATTTTTAGCATTTATAACATAAGCATATATATTAAAATCAAACGGTTGGAAATCAAAAATTTTAACGTATATGGAAAGCTCGTTCGATTCCTAACCTTTTAATCGGCGTTGATTTTTAGTGCAAAGGATTTTCTATCAAGGATTTGGGATATTAATTGAAGAACTCTCTCTCTTTTTCTCCTAACTTTGCTCACGGTAATATGGTCTTGGAAATGAGAGATGTTTTGCTTAAGTAAACATCCTATTACTATTGTAATACCCCGTATTCCTGTAGCAAAGATTAGCTCCTGATTAAGAGCTTCATAAGAAGGTCATTGCATCCTTAAGAAAGAGTTGTTTAAGTTAAAAGCATTTATGTTAAGCTTTGAGTCGAGAAGATAGAATCTGAGATAGATTCGAGAAAGAATCTGAGATAAGATTCTTAAGTCTTTATTAGCATGAGAAGATTTAGATTTCAAGATTCTTGATATGATAAGATATGTGTTCATAGAAGTCTTGATCCAATAGTCATAGAATTTCAGAGTCTTTCCTCTGTTTAATATATGTGTTTGCTGAATAAACTCAGATCAAGAGCAAATTTTCCAAAATGGTTTTTGAGACCAAAATTGCTTTTAACAATCAAAATATGATGTTATTTTGGAAAGAGTAATTTATGAAAGTTTCAACTCATTAGAAATTTCCAAATTTCTATTTGATTTATAATGATTTGTTAATTTCAAAAGATACATTATATCTCTATTTTAAGCTTATATAATAAGCTAAGGAGAATTCTAGAATTAAAGGCTTACCAAAGAAGCCATTTAAAGCTTATGTAATAAGCTAGGAAAATTCTAGAAAAACTTATGGCTTATTAAAGAAGACATGAATAGTATAAAAGTATATATATGTGTTTAGCTTCCAAAACACACTATTTTCCTCCATTCTTCACAAAATTTTCGAGAACACACACTGCAAGGTGAAAAAAATTTCAAACTCATTTCTACGAAGATCTAACCGTTGAATTAACGATCCGTCTTCGCACAAGGGTAGATCTACATCTCTAGAACGCATTTATGGTTTAAAATTTCGAAAATCATGAAGTTTTGAGGCTCCTAATTTTCGGTCCTTTTGAGTATGTTTGAAGGAGCATGTTTTGTTTGATTATCTCTTTATATTACGTTAGATCTAGCACCTATGAGTAGATTAATGTTGAATTTTCAAGCATGAGTTCATACCTTGGAATCTTTGAAATTTTCGAAAATGAGGAAGCCTAGATCTTAAACTTATGTTGTTGATATGCTTGATATGCTTTCATATATGTGTTATTGGGTAAATATAAACATGTGTTGAGCAAGAAAAACGATTAAAATCGAACTCATGTGAAAACCCTAAAATGGCCGAATACTATGTCACACATGAGGTTGGATTTTTGATTTTATTTGACCATTTTGACTTTATATTTGGATTCTATGATATGAATAGAGCTTAAAATGATTTATTCGGATTTTTCGGCCGACGTATTTTAAAGATGAAAAATTTTAGTTTGACGTCAAAGTGGGTTTTCAATGTTAAAGCTTTAATCTTTGGATTTCAATGGTTGATTGATGATCTTTGATGATAGTTGAGTATGTATAGAAGTTCGTTTATGTTAGATGACGTCTCACGTAATTTTTTCACGTTGGTCATAAGTCACGTTTGTAAAGAGTTGTTAGTTTGTGATTAAGATTAGATGGCTTAAGTTTGTTTTTGAGTCATCTATGTTTGTTTAGTCACATGAGGCTTAGTTAAGTCTTGTTATATGTTTAGATGTTAAAGGATGCAATGACCCAAGTGTTCATAGACTATAGAGTCTTGAATATCAAGAAGTTATAGTCGTGTTGACGACTTAGATAAGATAAAGAATTTATCTTCTCGTTTGGCTCCTGGTATGCTTATACGCTACTTTATATTGATGAAGGACCAAGTTCAGAGAAGAAAGAAGCGAAGGAGATATGCACATCCACAGAGTGGTTATTGCGGTGGGTAAAATCTTTCTTAAAATGAGAAGTGATATGCTTTTGCATACAATATGATATGGTATGCATTTTATGAAAAGTTGACCGACTTACCAAGTTTTTGAGCATGATGCATGATGTATGTTGCCTATCTACGAGATGGACGATATCGGCCCTATCTTTGGACGAGTCGCCGTGAGGTTTGTGTACACAAAGTGATCGTGAGCTAAATGGCCGATCACGGTGTTTGAGAAGGAGGCCTACTTCTCAACACAAGAGTGCGTAGATATGGTTAAAGAATGAGATAATGTCTGCAGATGTATGTTTAATATTGCATCTTGATTATATGAACATGAAAGCAAGTAAGTTTATTTCAGAAGCATGCACAAGTTATTTAACTGAAAACTCCTGTGCATTGCAAATGTTATGGCAAGTCAAGTTTATAGCTCTAAGAGCAATGTTTTAAATGTTTTCGGCATATACCCACTGAGTGCATCTAGTACTCACGCCCTGCATATATTTCTAAATGTGCAGGATGAGCTCGAGAGGATGCTGGAATCGAATGTTGTGCAGAAGAGCTTCTCTAGAGGTTTTGTCTCATGACGATGTTGTTAATTTGTTAATGTCATATTTTGTTTGCCCAGTCTTATGTCATCATACATGATTCTCACCACACTTCTTATTGCGAACTTTGGCCTTTGGTTGTTTGTATCTAGAGATTTGCACGGTGACGCTTTTATTACATTGTTGGGATCTCGACATTTACATTAAGATGTCGATTTGCTTTTATGACTGTGACTTATCAAAATGATTGTGTGAAAAAAAAGATTTCCTTTTAAATACCCGAAATTGTTTGTCGGATCTATCTCTTTCAACAATAATTTATTCATTCATGATGAAAGTTGAGGTCAAATATTGTTTGACATGCATATTCCGTCGGAATTGTTGTTATAAATTATCAGAAGTTCTTTCTTAACCCACGTAACAGCCTAATTACTTAACTAATTGCTTGGTTAAGTAAGTCGGGGTGTTACAGAATGGTATCAGAGCAGTTTTTGTATTCTGAACCTATGAATCCTTGTGAATCTTTGTGAGTCTTGTGCAGCTTGTGCACCTTGAGCTTGTAAATTCTTTTAAATTGATTATGTTTTGAGAATCTAAGTTTATAGAGTCAGTTGTTTGACTCTATTTTGAGAAAATGAATTTATAGAGTCAGTTGTTTGACTCTGTTTTGAGAATCTGAGTTATAGAGTCAGTTGTTCTTAAGAAGCTCGACAATTCGATTCCATCATCTCTAGCTCACGGTAAGAGCTTATGATTATGATTATTATATATCATAATTGAGCATGTGCTTAATTGAATGAAGTGAGTTGATGTGGAGTATATGCCTTATTAAAAGAATTGCTACATGTGAATGTATGCTTGAAATGAGTTATTGCTTATTGAGCTAAAGTTAAGAAGAGATCTTAAGAAAAGGCAGAGCAACATGAGTATGTTTTACGCAAGTATTTGAGCATTCTTTTATCTAAGATGGTAAGGATTGTCCGAGCATTTCGTAAAAATACGAGTCGTTTATCACCCTCGGCAAGGATCGAGAGTGCTTACATTTGTTTATGCGGATGAGCGACTTACACGTGGGAGAATTTCTCGTTCAACTCCATCGCTTGTGGAGAGAAAAGGCATCTGAGCACGGCGTATCGGGATTAGATGGAATACTCCGATTGATTCGTTTATTGCCTAAGGAATGGCAAGATTGGGCTATTGCTATTGCCATTGATTAAATTGAGCCTGGTTTTGTAGCTTCTGAATAAACTGATTTTCCCAGACTCCCAACTACCATCAGTTCTCAGTATTTTGTGTACTTGAGTTTTCCTACTGGTTCATTTCCCCTATTCGATTTTATTTCACTTGTTCATCGACTTGATTGACCGGTGTCCTTCTTTTCCTTTTAATGATGAGGATCTCGAACGCATTGATGTTGATTCTTCTATTCCTGAGTATGAAGCTAGTGCCTCTACTCTAGAGATAAAGCCATCCTTATCAGATACTCAGTTGTTTATACCCGAGTCTAAATTAGATCCTACACAATTTGATTATTCTTATCTCGATACTGAGATGTTTCCTATTAACTTGGACTTGTATGATCATCATTTTTCATCTCCTGAGATCCCTACATTGATTAAGTCTATTCCTTTTCTTTCATGTTCCTGAGACTTCTTCTTTAGAGGTCCCAGAAGAGACTCAAGCTAGTTTATCAAGACCTTCAAGTGTCTCAAGATCTTTCATGTATGAACCTGAGTCTTTACCAGTTGTTGGCACATCACAGCTACAGCCCCTAGATATCAGTCAATTGTTTTTTTTGTGACTAATCTTGATATCCTTTATCCTGGAGTAGTTCCCTTGCACTTATTTCCCGAGCGTGCTATTGATCCGCCATCTCCTGAGACTGAGAAAGATGTAAAGATGCTAGACTCCAATGAAGTCGTTGATGGTAGTAAGGATGGAGTAGTAGAGATGGAAGAAGGAAATGATAATGATGATGATGACAGCTATGACAGCCCTTCGTGGACAGAGTGAAGTTAGTAGCAGCAAGAGTGAAGCTGGCAGTGTAGATAGTATTGATGCACATATATGTATATATATGTGTATATATAGACTAGTAATGCTTATAGATATCTTATGATGCGGTAGCGTGCTTGAGAAGCCGTACGGATATGTTTTTACCCGAGATACCAAAGCATCTATATGCCTGAAAACTTTCAATTTGAAAAGTTTTCCAGCTTTTGTGAATATCCTGAAGAGGAAGAACAAGAAAGTGCAAATTCTCCTCAAGATTCACCTGTGCCTTCTCCTCCTCAACAGATCGTAGAATTTCAGAGCTTTTTCTGCGTCAGAATCCTCCATCTTATAATGGAGTTGATAGTCCAGCTGATGCTGAAGAATAGGTTCGCCTTGTAGCGAATTTGCAAGTTTCGGAGTGCTCTTATCGAGAGTGACTCCTATGCATATCCTTCCAGTTAAAAAGGATCTGCAGATTCCTGGTGGGAATCACGTCAGAAAGTTCTTTCTCCTGAGCAATTGGAGAATTTTATGTGGGAACAATTCAAGGGAGAATTGTATGAAAAGTATATATCTTGAAGTTACCGCAAACAGAAAGAGATTGAAATTACGAACCTGAAGCAAGGCAGGAAGACTGAGGCAGAATATTATAGTGAATTCTATAGTCTAACTGTTATGCTCTTTTTAAAGTTGAGACAGATGAGAAAATGGTGGAATTGTTTCGTGCTAGATTACGCCAAGAGATCAAAATCATTTTGGCAAGCCAACCTCTAACGTCATATGCAGAACGTTAAATCATGCATTGAACATGGAGATGGAAATGCTACCAGACAAAGTGACGCCAGATCCAAATCCAGTACCTTTTTAGATTCAAACCTCGTCAAGATTTCTTCTTACAGATCAGAAGTAAAGAATTGGGAGAATAAGACCTTCCCAAATAAGAGACGATGGCAGAAGCCGAGTCAGTTATGCAGAGACAATCTTTCCCAAGCCAGTCAAGAATGCAAACGAGTCCTAAATGTAACAGAGTACATTTTGGAGTTTGCAGACGCGGAAGTAACAATTTTTATGCATGTGGACAAGTGAGCCACTATGCAAATAATTTCTGAACCGTTAGAGAACAGCTAGCGACGGAGGAAAGCAGAATCATCTGAGATAGATGCAATCAATGAAAGTCGTAAGTGGATATCCAAGGTCGCCGTTTCGTCAGATCGAGATGTCGCTACATCAACCGCAACCATCACCGTCGCCACAGCCGCAACCACCTTCGCCTCAACCGTACTAACCTCTATATCAAAGTACATACGCCCCCCCTCCCCTCTTAAAAATAACCTGAGAAGAACGCCAACGACTTGGCAGGTATAGGTACGTTGAAAGGTGTACCTATTAAAATCCTTTTCGATAGAGGAGCTTCGCATTATTCTATTTTGGCATCATGTGTAGATGTTCTTAAGATCAACAGCGAACGTGCCGCACAAGATTTAAATGTGCTTACCCGTTGGGTGGAGCTACCGTTATCATGCCTGTGTATTCTAACCTAGATTTCGAACTAGGATCCCTTAAGCTTAGAGCGAGATCGCTGCAGCTGTTGCCCATGAAGAACGCGGATCTTGTATTAGAAATAGATTCGTTGACAACTCGTTACGCAACAATATGATGAGCAAAAAGAAGAAATAGCATTTCAGCCACCAAGAAGAGAACCTACCTGTTTTATGGTATTGAGAAGGGAAGAAGCCATGTTCCGATGATTTTAGCCTTACAAGCCGAGAAGCTGATGAAGAACGAGGAAGCTTGTGCTTACCTTGTATATCTGAATGTCGATGTCAAGTCCGAGAAAAAGGTAGGAGATGTACCCGTGGTTAGAGAATTCCAGGATGTTTTTCCTGAAACATTACCAGGGCTACCTTCGGACAGACAATTAGAGTTTCTCATTGAGTTAGAACCAGAAACCTGTTTCAAAAGCACCTTATAGAATGGCCCCAAAAGAATTACAGAGTTAAGAATCCAATTGCAAAAAGCTTTTGGACCTAGGTTGTATTCGACCTAATATATCTCCTTGGGGAGTGCCAATTCTATTTATCAAAAGAAGGATGAAACTCTAAGGATTTGGATTGATTACAGAGAGTTGAACAAGTTAACCTTGAAGAGTAGGTATCCTTTACCCAGGATCGATGACTTGTTCGATCAGCTGAAAGGTGCCAGTGTTTTCTCGAAGATTGACCTGAAGTCAGGATATCATCAATCAAAGATTTGTCAGAAGGATATAGCCAAGAATGCTTTTCGAATGCAGTATGGCCATTACGAGTTCGTAGTAATGCCATGTGGCTTGATGAATGCACCAGCTGTGGAAATATGGATTTGATGAACTGTGTATTCCATAATTATCTCGATAAGTTTGTTTTGGTATTTATCGATAATATTCTCGTGCACTCGAAGAACGAGTAAGAACATGAAAATAGTTAAGAACCGTTCTATAGACGTTGAGAATAGAACGATTGTTTGCTAAGTATAGCAAATGTAAGCTTTGGCAAAGGAAAGTGAATTTCCTTGGACATATCAGTACAACAGACGAAATTAGAGTCGACCCCGCTAGAGTTCAAGCGGTACAAGATTGGAAATCGCCGACGACATAGACAGAGATTCGAAGTTTCTTGGGTTTAGTAGGACATTACCGAAGGTTCATAGAATGACTCTCCAAGATTGCGAGAACTATGACTCAATACCTTCGAAAAGGGAATTAAGTCCAAATGAACCCAAGAATGTGAAGAAAGTTTTCAAGAGTTAAAAGAACAGATTGACTATAGCGCCAGTTTTGGCGATACTAGAATCAGACAAATGGTATACTCTGTATACCGATGCATCAAAGAGTGGACTAGGATTTGTCCTGATGCAAGAAGCAAGAGCGATAGCTTATGTTTCACGATAGTTGAAACCTCACGAGCTCACATACCCTATACACGATCTAAAATTTGCAGATGTTGTTCACGCTCTGAAGAATTGGAGACATCTTTTATATGGATTAAAGTATGTGATCTTTACTGATCATAAGAGCTTGAAGTATTTCTTCGAGCATTAAGATTTGAACATGCGCCATAGAAGATGGCTTAAGTTGGTAAAAGATTATGATTGTGATATCGAGTTAAGATCAAAACGGAAAGGCCAAAGAATATCAAGAAGCTGGGGATAACGTGATCATGTTCAGAACCAGGAATTGCGTACCCAATGATGAATATTTAAAGAACGAGATTATGAGTGAAACTCATAACATGCCCTACGCCGCACACCCAGTAAGCACAAAGGTATATCAAGATCTAAAGCAAAGGTTTGTGTGGGTAGGAATGAAGCGAGATATAGCCTCGTTTGTTGAACGATGTTTAGCATGTCAATGAGTTAGAGCTTTGTGCCGCAGGCGTATGGTAAGTTGAAACCACTGGAGATTCCTCAGTGGAAATGAGATCACATAGCCATAGATTCGTGACTGATTTACCCAAATCAAAGCGTGGTAATACAACTATTTGGGTGAAAATCGATCGACTCATGAAGTGTGCTTATTTTATCCCGATCTCTATTATGTATAGAGCTGACAAGTTAGCTCAGATATACGTTCGAGAGATAGTACGTTTGCATAGAGTACCCATCCCAAATCACCCTAGACAGAGACTCCAAGTTTATATCTCATTTTGGACGAGTTTTCAACAAGAGATGGGTACAAGATTGAATTTCGATCTGACAAATAAGCACCCACGCATCGATGGGCAATCGGAAAGGACGATTCAAACACTTGAAGATGCTGAGAATAGTATTGTTGGATCGAGGTGCAAAGTGGGAAGATATTTTACCCCTCATTGAGTTTGCCTACAATAATAGTTATCAAGCGACGATTAATATGGCCCCATACGAAGCCTTATATGGAAAGAAATGTCGCTCACCGCTTTTTGGGATGAAATAGGTGAGAGAAGAGTTTTAGGGCCTGACACAGTAAGTGAGATGATTGAGATCGTCCGTCAAATTTGGCAACGGATAAAAGAAGCTCAAGATAGACAGAAGTCTTACGCTGATACGCATAGATCCGAGCTACATTTTGAATGAGGGGATAAAGTCTTTCTTAAAATCTCTCCATAAAAAGGAATTATAAGGTTTGGAGTGAGAGGAAAATTGAGACCCCGTTTTATAGGACCTTATGAGATCCTAGAAAGAATAGGCCCAGTTGCCTATAGATTGGCTCTTCCGCCAAGTTTGGGAAATGTATTCAGTGTATTTCACGTGTCACAACTAAGAAGGTACGTGTACGATCCAAAACACGTAATCCATCATGACAACGTGATCCTCAACCCAGATATGAGTTTCATCTGCAAACATATGGTCAATGCGAAAGGACCATTTAGACGCAAGAAGATATGATCATAAAATTGATATTAGATCAAGGAGATCGATGGGAGCGAATTCTACCATTGACTGAATTCGCATTCAACAACAGTTACTAAGCAACGATTGATAAGGCACTCTATGAAGCCCTTTGTGGCAGAAAGTGTAGATCGCCGCTTTATTTGAACGAAGTTGGAAAAAGAAAAGTTCTTGGACCAGAAGCGATTGAAGAAATGGTCGTAATCCTACGACATATAAAGAAAAGATCCAAGAAGCTCAAGATCGTCAAAAAGTCCTACGCAGATAAAAGATGTACGGAGCTAAGTTTCAAGAGTGAAGACCATAAACTCTTGAAAGTATCTCCTTCCAAAGGAATACATCGCTTTAGAATAAAAAGAAAGCTCGAACCAAGATTCTTTGAACCGTACGAGATTCTAAAGAAGATTAGGTCAATCGCCTATAGATTAGCATTGCCTCCAAGTTTCGGCAATATCCACAATGTGTTCCATGTGTCGCAGTTACGAAGATATGTGTTTGATCCAAAACACATCATATACCAAGAGATATTCAACAAAACCTAAGCTACAAAGAGAAGCCATAGCGCATCTTAGATCAAAGAGAAGAAAAACTAAGGAATAAATCAATTCATTTAGTTAGAATCCAATGGAAGCATCATGGTTTAGAAGAAGCGACATGAGAACTAGAAGATTAGATGTGAATTAAGTACCCTGAGCTTTTTGCAAAGGTACTAAATTTCGAGGATGAAATTTTTGTAAGGGGGTGAGAATGTAATACCCCGTATTCCTGTAGCAAAGATTAGCTCCTGATTAAGAGCTTCATAAGAAGGGCATTGCATCCTTAAGAAAGAGTTGTTTAAGTTAAAAGCTTTTATGTTAAGCTTTGAGTCGAGAAGATAGAATCTGAGATAGATTCGAGAAAGAATCTGAGATAAGATTCTTAAGTCTTTATTAACATGAGAAGATTTAGATTTCAAGAGTCTCGATATGATAAGATATGTGTTCATAGAAGTCTTGATCCAAGAGTCATAGAATTTCAGAGTCTTTCCTCTGTTTAATATATGTGTTTGCTGAATAAACTCAGATCAAGAGCAAATTTTCCAAAATGGTTTTTGAGACCAAAATTGCTTTTAACAGTCAAAATATGATGTTATTTTGGAAAGAGTAATTTATGAAAGTTTCAACTCATTAGAAATTTCCATATTTCTATTTGATTTATAATGATTTGTTAATTTCAAAAGATACATTATATCTCTATTTTAAGCTTATATAATAAGTTAAGGAGAATTCTAGAATTAAAGGCTTACCAAAGAAGCCATTTAAAGCTTATGTAATAAGCTAGGAAAATTCTAGAAAAACTTATGGCTTATTAAAGAAGACATGAATAGTATAAGGTGGTGTTTACTTTGCATGATTAGCATTTTGAAGGATTGACTATTTGATGGATTAAATGTGTGATAAGATAATTTTTATTTATCAATCATTTGTTTACTACAAAGGATTAGTGAAGGATTAAAATTAGGATAAATAATTATCCATTTATTTTGAGGATTATTTCAATCCTACCTATATTGGTTGGATTAAAATTAGTGAAGAACAATTCAAATGATTAAAATAATCCCGGGCTTTGGGATATCCTCAAATATTAATCCTTAAAAGTAAACACTTGATTAGGTTGGATTAATTTTATCTATCCAACCTAATCATGCAAAGTAAACACCACCTAAAGGTATATATATGTGTTTAGCTTCCAAAACACACTATTTTCCTCCATTCTTCACAAAATTTTCGAGAACACACACAAACACACACTGCAAGGTGAAAAAAAATTTCAAACTCATTTCTACGAAGATCTAACCGTTGAATTCACGATCCGTCTTCGCATAAAGGTAGATCTACATCTCTAGAACGTATTTATGGTTTAAAATTTCGAAAATCATGAAGTTTTGAGGCTCCTAATTTTCGGTCCTTTTGAGTATGTTTGAAGGAGCAAGTTTTGTTTGATTATCTCTTGATATTACGTTAGATCTAGCACCTATGAGTAGATTAATGTTTAATTTTCAAGCATGAGTTCATTCCTTGGAATCTTTGAAATTTTCGAAAATGAGGAAGCCTAGATCTTAAACTTATGTTGTTGATATGCTTGATATACTTTCATATATGTGTTATTGGGTAAATATAAACATGTGTTGAGCAAGAAAAACGATTAAAATCGAACCAATGTGAAAACCCTAAAATGGCGAATACTATGTCATACATGAGGTTGGATTTTTGATTTTATTTGACCATTTTGACTTTATATTTGGATTCTATGATATGAATAGAGCTTAAAATGATTTATTCGGATTTTTCGGCTGACGTATTTTAAAGATGAAAAATTTTAGTTTGACGTCAAAGTGGGTTTTCAATGTTAAAGCTTTAATCTTTGGATTTCAATGGTTGATTGATGATCTTTGATGATAGTTGAGTATGTATAGAAGTTCGTTTATGTTAGATGACGTCTCACGTAATTTTTCACGTTGGTCATAAGTCACGTTTGTAAAGAGTTGTTAGTTTGTGATTAAGATTAGATGGCTTAAGTTTGTTTTTGAGTCATCTATGTTTGTTTAGTCACATGAGGCTTAGTTAAGTCTTGTTATATGTTTAGATGTTAAAGGATGCAATGACCCAAGTGTTCATAGACTATAGAGTCTTGAATATCAAGAAGTTATAGTCGTGTTGACGACTTAGATAAGATAAAGAATTTATCTTCTCGTTTGGCTCCTGGTATGCTTATACGCTACTTTATATTGATGAAGGACCAAGTTCAGAGAAGAAAGAAGCGAAGGACAGATTGTACAGTCCACCCGAGTGGTTATTGCCAGGTGGGTAAAATCTTTCTTAAAATGAGAAGTGATATGCTTTTGCATACAATATGATATGATATGCATTTTTATGAAAAGTTGACTGACTTACCAAGTTTTTGAGCATGATGCATGATGTATGTTGCCTATCTACGAGAGATGGACGATATCGGCCCTATGCTGGACAAGCTGCCAGTAAGGGTTTGTGTACACAGAGTGATCGTGAGCTAAATGGCCGATCACGGTGTTAGAGAAGGAGGCCTACTTCTCAACACAAGAGTGCGTAGATATGGTTAAAGAATGAGATAATGTCTGCAGACGTATGTTTAATATTGCATCTTGATTATATGAACATGAAAGCAAGTAAGTTTATTTCAGAAGCATGCACAAGTTATTTAACTGAAAACTCCTGTGCATTGCAAATGTTATGGCAAGTCAAGTTTATAGCTCTAAGAGCAATGTTTTAAATATTTTCGGCATATACCCACTGAGTGCACTCTAGTACTCACGCCCTGCATATATTTCTAAATGTGCAGGATGAGCTCGAGAGGATGCTGGAATCGAATGTTGTGCAGAAGTGCTTCTCTAGAGGTTTTGTCTCATGACGATGTTGTTAATTTGTTAATGTCATATTTTGTTTGCCCAGAGTCTTATGTCATCATACATGATTCTCAGCCACACTTCTTGTTGCCGAACTTTGGCCTTTGGTTGTTTGTATCTAGAGATTTGCCTGGTGACAGTTTTATTCTGTTGTTGGGATCTCGACATTTCTGTTAAGATGTCGATTTGCTTTTATGACCAGGACTTATCAAAATGATTGTGTGAAAAAAAAAAGATTTCCTTTTAAATACCCAGAATTGTTTGTCGGATCTATCTCTTTCAACAATAATTTATTCATTCATGATGAAAGTTGACGTCAAATATTGTTTGACATGCATATTCCGTCGGAATTGTTGTTATAAATTATCAGAAGTTCTTTCTTAACCCACGTAACAGCCTAATTACTTAACTAATTGCTTGGTTAAGTAAGTCGGGGTGTTACAACTATTGTTAACATTAAATGGAATAAAACAAGGAATACACTCTAATTCATGCATACATCTCACGGTTCACACACATAACATTTGCAAGCCTTTTATTTTTGGTGACTCACTACTACTTTAATGACTCACAATATGACATAGTAAATGCACCTTACAACAATTAATTGAATGAAACAAAAATCCTCACTTTTTTTCCTCATTACATACGTCGGCCATGACAATTTGCACAAGGATGAGTTTTATTATTTTTGTCTTATACCAACAACAAATATCCTAAGCATTTACTACATGCAAGCCATCATCAAGCAAGAGTTCCAAAATTTCTTCCAACCTCATTTGATTCACTTTACACGGGTATGACCAAGCCATTGCACATCCCACTTGATTCATTCATTAATTATCTTGTTTTATGTGTAATAATATCTTACTACCATATTTACAATGCATGATGGAAA
Organism: Salvia rosmarinus; assembly: GCA_036937905.1. Classification (NCBI taxonomy): domain Eukaryota; kingdom Viridiplantae; phylum Streptophyta; class Magnoliopsida; order Lamiales; family Lamiaceae; genus Salvia; species Salvia rosmarinus. Next base: position 69,527,336 of record CM072819.1, on the reverse strand, counting down.
GATAGCAAAAATTTCTTCCATTTATTCCTAATATACAAAACTCACGGCACTTGTATACTGTAAGTGCTAAACATTTTATTTTCTTGCAATTAATAGCTATATAACACAATATAGGTCTTAGATCATATATTAAATCATAGGAAAAATTATTAAAATGATTCATGTGTCAAAACCCTAATTTTCGAAATTAGGGTTTTCGAAAATTGTTACTTTATTCAATATTTGTTCCTTAATTCTCTAGCATTTTTTTAATGATAAATAATGCTCTTATTACAGAAAATAATCATAGGAATTTAAATATTATAATTCCTCAATCGTTAGACTTAGTTTTCGATTCGTCTCTAAACGTTGACGTTCGAAACGTCTCAAAATGTTAATAATCGAACCATCTCAAAATGTTCGTAATAAAGTCGTAATCACTTTATTAATTCATTTCATTAATAAGGAAATTTAATTCTAAGCTCCGTCACTTAGAAAAATTTACGTAATATTAACTATCGATATTCAATCGACGTTAAAATATTACTACCGAAAGAATTATATAACTATATTCCTTAATTCACTAATCATTAGTGAATATGATATAAGAATTCATTATATCATAAATAATCGAAATCAATATTCGATAAATTACTAATCCAATTATCGAGGCGAAACCCTAATTTACGAATTTTATTGTCACGCCCCAATTCCCGAGGGAAGGCACGGATGCCGGGGTGTGATTAGGGATGGGGGTTAAGAAGCGGGGAAGAAGGGGGGGATACATATAACATACACGATAAGAAGATGTGACCATGAAATCGGGCAGCATCTCCTCTATAATTAGGACATATCCTGAAGGGGAGGGGTGCGCAAACAATCCACCAACCGAATAATATCGATGCCATAACCTCAATAAAACATGATCTTGGTTTATAATAGGTTATGCAAGAAAGCAAAATAGCATTACATCCTATTGACTAGACCGGTCAACCACATAGCATGCTCATATCGAGACTCACAACATAATAACATAATAGCAAATCTTGTTCCCAATCGAAAAGCAAAATAAGGGACAAGAATACATCAACATCGAATCGTATATAACCTGACATCGCTGAAGCATAGCATGAAGAACCCGCAGCTCCACCCCGGCGTCGCCGTCCGACCCTCCTCCATCTACGTGAAAAGATTTGAAAAAGAGTTTGGGGTGAGTACTAGCGCTTTCGGTGAGGTTTTATCATAAATCAAAAGAATCATGATGCCGTGTTGAGCACTTACCTTAGAAGGTTTTAAAACGTAAATCCACTTCTAAGTAAGCAAAATAGATTTTTCGTTTTTCGATACGATCCGTTATTCTTTGTTGTTCTCATCATAGAACCAAAGAACCACGGCTCGGAACGTATCCCGCCACACATCACATCTCATTCGGCCCGGAACGTATCTAGCCAGCCCATGCCCGAACATATCCGGCCGGCTAACTCGGTGTGGACTTGAGGTCAATCCGTCGTAACCATAACCACCTCATTACCATTTCGTGTGGACTTCCCGGTCTATCCCTTCAAGACCATAACCACGTGTTCTGGGTCTATCCCCTACGATCAATACTCAAGATGGTGATCAACCCACCGAATAGAGATCATGCACAACCACAATAGAACCACATCTCGGATCGTAGAACGAGAATAACTTCACCAAAACATTTTACGGCGTACATGTTTTATTTTGAAATATCACAGTAAATAACTCAAAATAAGCATATATAACCCAACCCGAATGCATAAAACGTCAACCGGGAGATATCTACGGATCCGATGACTTCACCGATCGTCTTGGTAGGTACACGTAACAAGACAAACAACTTTTGGGGTCATATCCCACAAAGCAAAGCAACATCGTGATCCAAACGAAGATCGTAGAAAAACTAGGGTTTTCGACTTTCTGAACCCACATTTGGCACTCTCCGGGTTTTCAAATCAACTCGATGCAGAAGGGAAATATATTCAGGGCATCAAGACCTATAATAGGGTACTTTCAAAATATGCATGCATGCAAGTTGACTCAAATCTTAGCAGCGAAGAAGCTTCAAAAATCGATGCCTATCCTCAGATCTAGGATAAACCATCCAAAATCGATGCATGAAAATGGAAACATAAGCAATATGCATAACGACGAACATGGAATGACAAACTACGCTGAAAATGGATAACCCGGGCATGTACTTCCTTTAGAAAACTCGAAGCAACGGAAAACATCCCGACATGCAGAAACGCGAAACACAGAAAAACGGAATCGGTACTTTAGTGGAATGCATAGCCCGGAATCAAAACCTAAAGGACCCGTAGCCAAAAGGTGGCCCGTTGACCACCAATCGGCGGCCAAGAGGGGCGACGGCGACGACCTTGGGCGGCGGCGGCGGTGTGGCCAAATCGGCCGGCCTCGGCCGTTTTCTCGCCTCGTCCCTTTAGGATCCCGAGTTCTATGCTATGCGATCTACTAAAAGGTGGAATCAAAACAAGAAAAGGACAAAAACAGAAAAACGAAGCTGCCGGGGAGGTGATCGCTCACTTTTCTACACGAAAAGGTGTAAGTATAGGGTAAGCGAAGTATCGTATCCACAGGGATTGTAATATGAAAAAGGAAGCTAGCTCAACGATGATTCATCATTATCCAAGCACAAAATAAGGGTGAAAGGTTTAAGGCTTCAGAATTTAATCCAAAGCAAAGGTAACCAAGCAGAGAAATAAAATAAAGCAATAAAATCTCAAAAGATAACTATGAAGAAAGACTAACCCTAGGGATGCACCAATCCTATCCACAACGATGTTTATCCTGCTTATTATTAACCGCTTTAATCCGCACAAGGCGGAAGATCACATATATAACCAACAACTTGATTCGACAATTGCGGCGAGCTGATTACTAATTTTCCTATCACGATTCGTCTCTAGAGGAAAATAAGCAACTCAAATGGATCACTAAGAATATGCTTCCTACGAATGTCCTATCTCGATTCGACTCGAGGCTTATTCGTATCATGCATTCAAGATCGATTGACAATTAATACGATTACGTCGTTAATCGGCAACTAGATATGCATCAAGATTGATCGAAATCAACACATATAAATAAGCACCATGAATCATGAATCAATGCACGGAAGGTAAATAACAATAGCGAGAATCACAACATATAGGATCGAATCATGCAAACCCTAGGATTAGAACAATCTAGCCATAATAAGCGGAATAAAATTTTAACCATAAAACGGAAATAAATATAAAAACCCGTGATGAGCGTTGGATGAACAATGGTTGGTCTTGAATCCAATCCCAAACGAAAGAGCGGAAAACAACAGCGAGCGATCGGACAAAACGTTCGATCGATAACGAATTGAAGAACTAAACTAGAACAATGCACCATTAACTCTAGAACTAAACTAAACTGAAACTAAAGCTCAAGAATGGAAAACCGAGGAAAAAGCAAGAAATTGAGCTCGGGACGTGCGGGGTGCGATGGGCGCAAGGGCTTTACCTATTTATAGAAAAGGGTGGAAACCACAATTTGCGCCTCTGCCGCCACGACTCAAGAACCACCCTTCGCGATCGCTAGGGCGGTCGCTAGGTATGTCTCGCGCGCTCTTCTCCGCCGCCGCCTCCTTCGCCGCATGGTACCTCGTGACCGCTAGCGGTCGCTAGCAATTATGAACTGGTCGCGAAATCGCCCATAAGCTTTCTCGTGGGCTTCGCCATGAACACGAGGTCGCGATCGCGACTCACCGGGTTCTCGCGGGTTGCCTGGCGGCCAGCCTAGCGACCGCTAGGCTGGTCGCTAAAACAGTCAGATTGTATATTTGCTCGTGCGTCGTTCCTTGCTTCGATTATCAACATATAAACCTACAAAACGTCAAAGGAACACCCAAGAGCAGTATCTTCTAGAAATAGATAAAACATTAAGAATCGATACATAAACGCACATTAAGCGAGCTAAACTCATCTTCAAATATCAACTATAAGCGTGTAAAATGCGCGCTTATCAAACCCCAAACTTAAAGCATTGTTTGTCCTCAAACAAAAGCGAATGTAAAGACACAACGAAAGATCAACGAGCGTAGCAAAGAGGATAACCATTATAAGCCTCAGAAACATATTAACGCCCAAAAACATTAGCGCACATGACGATGTTAAACAACTCAACACAAACAACCATTGAGGGCAAAAACTCATTTTATTCAACCCTCACAACGGCATGTGCGTAAAAATATAGGATATACTCAACTCATAAAGAAATGTAGAACGTGTATACACTCAACGATCAATGCAATGCAACATCTTACCATAGGCTTGCCGTTTCTCTAATATCTCTACCGCATCAAATGTGTTCAAATAAGGATCAAAGAGGTCTTTTCAGAGGTTATAATGCAGGCACATTGGTTAAGGTAGGATAATATATGGCTAAGTGACTCAAGTATACTCCAAGCACCACCATTTATACATTTCGACACATATGGACTTTGTCCATTTTCCTCTTCTCTCCCAACGTGCTAAATCAACGTTTAATGCCACAGAATGTACTTATACTTTGATTAACGACCCTTTATGCTCAAAACACATAGCGAACTTAACATTTTTCTTTTTCTTTTCTTTTCTAGAGCTTATAGGGTTTAACTTTCACAACAAAGGTACTATTCTTCACCACATATGTATTTTTCTACAAGAACTTTTCTCATCATAACTACATCAAAATTTCAACCCCTTTTGATTCCCATATCCATCCTCACCTCCTATCATCCGGTTAATTGAAAGAAAAAGTCTAATAAAGGCTCAAAGAAGGCGACAAATGGTATATATCATCGGGTTAGTGTTTGGGTGAATATGTGGTTAACAAAGATGACCTTTTATCCTTTCCAAATTCGAAACACATATTGCAGTCTCGACACAGAAGAACGGCAAGTTCTAGAAGATAATCACATGCATGATGTCACACAATTAAAAGAAACTATATCAAGATGTTTATACAGTGAAGCTCAAGTCTCACGGGTTAAGCAAATGGTGAAAAACAACAAGCCTAAGCTATTTCACGTCATTCATGCGTCATTTTCTAACATATCATGTGCACTATCATTAAATTTCACAAAAATTTTCTATCGTCATTGGCCACATGGATTAACACACTTCACTTAACTCGTTGATCGATAGACACAACACGAAAAGAAATACAAAAGACGACAAAAAGCAAAACAAACGAAAAACAAAACAAAACACAAAAACAAAACAAGAAAACGTTGGGTTACCGCCCAACAAGTGCTAATTTAACGTCTTTAGCTAGACCATTACTAACCTTTTTCAATCCGGCGTTTTTGTGGCAATAGACATCTTTCCCAACTTGTGGACCCTCCTAAACTTAGCATTCACGGATGACCACCACTGACTATGGAAGTGGCCCCCCCCAAACTTGAACGATACACTCGGAGTTCCATGCCGAGTCCACTTCTTCCTTCTCGCAGCTTCCTCGATCGACCGAGTACCCTAAACGCGAGGCGTGTGCGGCGGCGGCGGTCGTCGATCGGCGAGAATCTTCCTTTCCACCGTCGTGTTGCTTGATGGCGTCGATATGGAAATCTTGAGCTCCTCATCGTTAACACGAAGCGTGAGATTGCCTTCCGACATCAATCAACGCATCGACCGATTGCTAGAAAAGTTCTACCTAGGATTAGCGGTTGTTGTTTGAATTCGGGAATATCTAAAATCACAAAGTCGGCAGGAAAAACAAAATCCTGAATTCTTGCCAACACGTCTTCGACGATACCTTTAGGATATGTGACTGACCGGTCAGCCATCATCAGTGAAATCTTCATCGGTTTCATCTTTCCTAGGTGCAGCCGGTTGAATACGTTCAACGACATCAGATTGATGCTCGCCCCCAAGTCGCACAAAACATTTGGAAAAGTCTGCTCGGCGATCTCGCACTCTAACGTAAAACTGCCGGGATCCTTCTGCTTCAGAGGGAGCTTCCTTTGCAAGACGACACTGCATTCTTCGGATAGGTTAATTTTCTTAAATTTCCCCAGTTTCTTCTTGCTTGCAAGCGCGTCTTTTAAGAATTTCATGTATCCCGGCATGTTTCGCAGCGCTTCAAAGAGAGGCAAATTTATCTCAAATTTTTGAAAAATCTCTTTGAAGCGAGCAAACTCCTCGTCATATTCGACTTGACAAGTCGACTCGGAACAGGACCGGAGGAGTGTATGTGCGATGATTTGCTTCAGGGGCGCCTCATGGTCGACCTCGCGACCATTGGGAAGGTCGCGAAGTATCTGGCGGGTCTTGGACTCCGTCTTGGCGTCGCGACTTGCGGCGAGAGTCACATGTTTCTCGGCACTGCTGCGCTGCTGATCGCTCATGGGGTGGCATCTGCCTGGGTCGCTTCATGAACAGCTTTGGCGCGCACACTCGATGGCTCACGGTCGGGTCTTGTGACGCGTGCTCGGTCGCGAGCTTCGTGTAAAATTTGGACTCCCGCGATCGGGCTCGCGGTCGCGAGCTCGATCGCGAAGCTTCGCCTGAATGCTTTCTTGCTCTTCTTCCCGGTAGGGCTCGGGTGAAGCTTGTCCACCTCGTCGTCGGATGGCGAACCGATTCTTCGGGTTCACCTCCGTATTACTCGAAATTGGCCCGTCTTTTGTAGTGCATTCACTTGTGCGGCTATTTGACCAATTTGATTTTCCAACATCTTCATATGCTTCCCCATAGCCGTCACGGTGGACTCCAAATGATTTATCTTACGCGGTGTTGCTTATAAACAGTTACGTTCGTTGCCAATTGTTGGTTGCTTACAACCAATGCTGCATCATGTCTTGAGACTTGGCTTCTTCGGCTCTTGAATTACACCATTCGAACATTGAAGCTCACCGGAGGTTGTTGGAAATCGGATGATTCCTCCGATTGATGTGGTCGATGTTCTCTGTCTCAATCGACTCTTCAAAAGAGTGAACTTCTTCATGAGATCGTCATATTTTGAATCACTCTCAACAGCAGCTGCTTTGAACAATGGCGTTCTCTCCATTGGCCATTGATAGCTGTTGGCAGCCATCTCTTCTAAAATACGGCTCGCCTCGTCTACTTGTCGGTTCAATAGACAGCCCCCCGCCGACGCATCCACCATGCTCTAAATGCCCGCCATGTCACCACCGTAGAACTGTGTGATTTGTTGCTCCTTGGAGAACCCATGTTGTGGACATCGTCTCAATAGACCTCTGAATCTCTCCCATGCCTCGAATAGCGATTCGTCGTGGTTTTGGCAAAAATGAGAGATTTCGGCGATGATCTTCTGCGCTTTCGCGGCGGAAAGTATTTGAAAAAACTTCTCGCAAAGTTTCCCCAAGTGTCGATGCCGATTCGGTCCAAACTCTTGAACCAATCTTTACTTTGGTCACAATGAGAAACCGAACATGCGCTTGTCCGGATCGTGTCTTGTGGCATCCCATTCATTTGATGGTGTCACAAATATCGAGAAAGTTTCGAGATGCGCATTCGGTCTTCCGTGACTCCTCCCCAAACCGCTCTCCTTGGACCATCTTGATCGTACGGTTTTAGCTCAAAATTGTTTGCATCTACGTGCGGGCCCCAACCGCCTCCTTGAACTGCTCGTGGGATGTCGGTACATGTGATTCGAGAGGTCTTTCCTCCGGGCGAGGACAATAATTCCCATATTCGCCATCCGACGCTGCATCTCTCGCAAAGTCGGCTAGCATCGCTGACTTGCTCGGGATGAATGCCCCGATTCTCATGATCGGCCGCCATTGCAGCCCGTCTCTCTCTCGTCCTCTTCTCCTTTGAGAGCTTTCGATCTCGGGATCTAATAATACTTGTGAGGTCCACGAGATCTTATGCGATAAACTACCCGAGAAAAGAGAAATTTAGCACCGACAAAAATAAATAATAATATATATAACTTGAATTAATAAATCCAAATCGTCAAATTATTCCTATGCAATCTTAACAATCCCGACAGCGGCGCCTAAATTGATCGCTCACTTTTCTACATGAAAAGGTGTAAGTATAGGTGTTTAAGCATATCGTATCCACGAGGATTATGTCTGAAAACACGTGAAGCTAGCTCAACGATGATTCATCATTATCGAAGCACAAAATAAGGGTGAAAGGTTTAAGGCTTCGAATTTAATCCAAAGCAAAGGTAACCAAGGAGAAATAAAATAAAGCAATAAAATCTCAAAAGATAACTATGAAGAAAGACTAACCCAGGGATGCACCAATCCTATCCACAACGATGTTTATCCCGCTTATTATTAACCGTTTTAATCCGCACAAGACGAAGATCACATATATAACCAACAACTTCGATTCTGACAATTCGGTATTGATTACTAATTTTCCCTATCACGATTCGCCTCTAGAGGAAAATAAGCAACTCCAAACGGATCACTAAGAATATGCTTCCTACGAATGTCCTATCTCGATTCGACTCGAAGGCTTATTCGTATCATGCATTCAAGATCGATTGACAATTAATACGATACGTCGTTAATCGCAACTAGATATGCATCAAGATTGATCGTAAATCAACACATATAAATAAGCACCATGAATCATGAATCGATGCCTGGAAGGTAAATAACAATAGCAGGAATCACAACATATAGGATCGATGTGACAGCCCGCCTTTCCAAAGTACGGATTAGACGGGACTGTCATCAACTAAGCAGGGATTAAGAACATAATGACCAACAAACCTTCAAGACATCAAACTTTTATAGATAAACACACAACGATTTCATACAAACTAGACCAACATATCATTAACAAAAGGATTCAACTGATCTGGAGGTAACATAAGTAATATCCAAAATATAATAAAGTGTTTTGAGCAGTGGAAAGCATGTGAATGCATATATGACGATATACGTCCAGGTGAACTATTAACGACAAAAACTCCGATCGCTCAACACTTGTCCATCCTATCACAGCTCAACTCGCACATTTAAAACAAACATGCGGGGCTAAGTACAAGATTGCACTTAGTGGACTCATGCGAAAATCATTTCATAAAATTACATCGCCCGTAAGTATAACACGAGGATTTTAGTTGAAATAACTCGTGAATACCAAAATACTTTATCATTTCTCAAAAGATTAGCTGCTGCGGTATTTTCTCATTACGTATGATCCGTATCATTCACATAATTATTCATAACTGATCTCATAAACTGATCTCACGTCTGTAGAAGTAGGCCTCCTTCTACCGACGCCGTGATCGGCCGAAGATGTTGCTAACGGCTCCCAATCACATAGCCGGGGATTACTGATCCGACTAGGATCCACGACCGGCCGATGATGTTGCTAACGGCTCACGATCCAAAACGGTGTACACGTTAATCTTAGCCAGGAATTCTGCATCTGACTAAGATCCGATATCGATTTAAAATTGGGAGCGACCCAATAACTGATTCACATACATCGTTGGCTCGCCCAACAACATGATAGGATCCATACGTTAAAACATAAATATTTTGGGCATGTAATTGAATAACGCTTCATGATCATTTCTCAACCGAAGCTTGTAAATAAATACTTTTCAAGATAGCATCGTAAATAAAAGGGTTTTCGAGTAAAGCCCACCTCGTGCGTAGTCTTTATACTATGGTCTCTTTCCTGCGTCAACGCCTCGTCCACGTGTCGCCTTAACGTAAGAATTATTTTTAGTACGTCGGTCACGTTCGATAGAGACGAACATAGTCTATAACGTTCTACGTATCAAATAAGGCTAACGTCGGACTTATTTTGACGTTTCCTAATCGATTGATGTCGATTATGAAATTTCTTAACTTATAAGAGATATTCTATCTTTTTAGTATATAATGTACGTTTTAATGTACTTACGTAACGTAAGTAGCATTGTTACTAAACGTACTACGTCACATTGATCACGCATTATCGAATTGCGTGTCCGTTGACCTTGGTCAACGATTTTGGTCAACTATTTTGACCAAGTCAACCAAAAGTCAACAATTTTGACTTTGGTCAACGAAAAGTCAACATTTTGACTTTTTCAACTATTTATGAAATTCTTATCATTTTATGTGCAATTCTTGTTCCAAAAATTCTTATAAAATCATACTATGTCTAAAACATTATTTTAGATCATATTATGTTATTATTCTTGATAAAATAAATTTATAACATTAATGCACATAATATAAAGTTTTCGGTCACTATTAATTAAATAGCTTAGACTTGTGCAATAATTCTTATAAATTCACATGTCACACTATTTTATCATGTGATTAATAATATGTAATTACCTTAGTCGAATAAAATTTATACACCATGGTCTTTTAACCTATAGTTTTCGGTATTTCATAAATAACCCGTCAAATGATTTTAAAAATTCGATAAAATCATATCTCAATTAATCACCCTCAATTATGCTTACTACAACATAATTGTTATTTATTGTGACTTATTGAATAAAATTTACCTAAGTCATATTTGAAAATTTCAACTTAGGTCCAAATAATATTTATAAATTTCAATAAATTTCCACAACCATATATTATGAATCTACACACTTAATATGCTATTATATTACTTAAATATGAATTATATCACAACATCATAACATATACATATATTTTCGGTATTTATATAAATATAAGCTATAGTTTTCCAAAAATTCTAAATAAATTCATATAAGCATAATTAATACCCTAGATCATGATTTCATACTTAAATCAACAATTAAAAATTTAAATCAACAACATATATAACCCCTAAGTTTTCGGTCCCAACATTAAATTTAATAGCATGCTTAATTTCATGATATAATTAATATACATGCTTAATAACATCATATAAACATAATATCTAAACATTTTAGCATATGATTCAAAATTTTCGAAAATCATATATATAAACTAAGATCATAACATAAATTCTAACGGACGAAATTCGAAAATTCTAGCACGTAATCGAAGCTCGTAAAATTTCTAACCTTTTAATCGGTTTCGATTTTATTGTTGAAGGTTTATATGATCTAAGTTTGGGATGGAATTTGATGAACTCTCTTCTTTTTCTTCACTAAGGTTTGAAATTAAGGGCAAAATGGAGAAGTGGAGAGCTTAGGTTATATTTATAGATGTACACAAGTTGTAGCTTAATTATTACACTAAAAATATCTAATACACTTGCTATCCAATGTCAAAATAATCGCCACCTCCTTTGGCTAAAGACAAAATTTTGATCTCATCCTATACACAACAACTTGTTATCTTATCCCCAATTAATTACATTGGATATTAGTTGTCATTTAATTAATCAAACATATATATTAATGTGTGTGTGTGTGTCCCATATTCAATAGGCCTTAGGATTTATTTATTATTTTAATTACTATAATATATATTTTATTATACTATATAATTAATTTATAAATTTATGGCATAATTATCAAGAGTAAAATGAATTAATCACATAATGTCACATTTGTGACATTCTAAACTATCTTAGTTAAATAGGATAAATTTCTATTATTTTTATAATATATACTATATTATTACCATATTATTATTATAGTATAAAGTTGTTTAGAAAAGTCGAATATTTCAACTCCACACATGGCACTATTATATAGTATGAAATTAAATATTTTCCAACCATTTTTTCAACATTTTCGGCTCTCACAATAAATGAGCATTGGGTGATTTGTTTTATTAGCTAATTAATGCTACTTTACAACTAATACAAGATAGGATACAACTCATTACTCTCATTAATTGTTGTAGGATATTTATCGTAAAATCATACTAAAATCCTAAGAATTTTGCCACTTTCATGCAAGTGTGCTCTCACACTTGTGCAAATTGTATTACACCTCATTTAGTCCTTAATGACATCATAACAATATAATATTTATCATATATCATTAATTAGATAAGAGTTAAATATTAAATCATACTTTAAAACTCACAATTTTCGAAAATCATTAAGACATGCCCAACATTTTATTTCTTTGTATAAAATAGCTACTACACATTTATGTGACATATTATATGTCTTAGATAATAAATTTAATCATAGAAAAGTATTTAAAACAATTTAGGTCTTAAAAACCCTAATTTAAATATTTAGGGTTTTCGAAACCCATAAAATAAGGTACATTGCATTCTTAAATTTTCTAGCATTATTTAATGATAAATAATGTCCTTATATAATAATATAATTATAGGAATTTGAATTTTATAATTCCGAGATCATATGCTAAAGTTATCGCATTATCTCTAAACGTAGATGTTTGAAACGTCTCTAAATTCTCATAGCTTAATTATCTCCAAAATGTTCAAAATAAAGTTTGTTACAACTTTATTTATTCCTATAATAATAGGAATTTCGAAATTAAGCTTAACTGCTTAATAATACTGTAAGACGTAAACGTCGAATTTATTCAACGTTGAAAATTACGTTCGAAGGAATATTGAAAATTATATTCCTTATTCACTAAGGCTCCGTGAATCTCATACAGAAATTATCCAATTATGCTTGGTCAAAGTCAAGAGTTGACTAATTAAGATTTTAGTTATTGAATTAATAATGCTAATTACGTAATTAATTATCGTAATCTAGTATTAAAACTACGAGATATTACATTCTACCCCCCTTAAAAAAAATTTCGTCCTCGAAATTTGCATACCTCAAAAGAGTTCGGGGTATCGCTCTTTCATGGCATCCTCGAGTTCCCACGTAGCTTCTTCCTGTCCGTGGTGCCTCCATAGGACTTTCACTATTGGGATTGATTTATTTCTCAACTGTTGAACTTTATGGTCCAAAATGGCCACAGGTTCCTCTTCGTAGCTCATATCAGGATTCAAGACCACGTCATCATGGTGTATTACGTGTTTCGGGTCATACACGTATTTCCTCAGTTGAGACACGTGAAACACATTATGAACATTACCCAAGCTTGGTGGTAACGCTAATCTATAGGCTACAGGGCCTATTTTCTCAAGGATCTCGTAAGGTCCTATAAATCGTGGTTTCAACTTTCCCTTTACCCCAAATCTTACAATGCCTTTGGACGGAGAGGTTTTAAGGAAAACCTTGTCTCCACATTCAAATTCTAGCTCGGATCTACGAGTATCGGCATATGATTTCTGCCTATCCTGAGCTTCTTTTATTCTTTGTCTTATCTGACGCACAATTTCAATCATTTCCTCGACTGTATCGGGCCCTAAGATTTTTCTTTCACCAACTTCATCCCAGTAAAGTGGCGATCGACATTTTCTTCCATATAATGCTTCATATGGGGCCATGTTGATTGTCGCCTGATAACTATTATTGTAGGCGAACTCAATAAGTGGTAAAACTTGTTCCCAAGTTGCGCCTCGATCCAATACTACCGTTCTCAACATATCCTCTAGCGTTTGGATCGTTCGTTCTGATTGGCCGTCTGTCTGTGGATGAAAAGCTGTGCTGAAATTCAGCTTCGTTCCCAATTCCTTTTGTAAGCTTACCCAAAATCTCGAGGTAAACTTCGAATCTCTATCAGAAGTGATAGATTTCGGTATTCCATGCAGACGTACAATTTCCTTCACATATAGTTGAGCTAACTTGTCGGACCCATAGGTGATTCGTATTGGTAGGAAATGAGCACACTTTGTAAGGCGATCCACTACTACCCATATAGCAGTGTTTCCCTTTTGTGACTTGGGTAAACCCGTTACAAAATCCATAGCTATGTCGTCCCATTTCCATTCGGGTATCTCCAAAGGTTGCAGCTTTCCATATGGCCTTTGATGTAATGCCTTTACTTGTTGACAAGTAAGACAACGTTCGACGAATGAGGCTATATCTCTCTTCATTCCTTCCCACCAGAACTTTCCTCGTAGGTCTTGGTACATTTTGGTACTGCCTGGATGGGCGGTATAAGGAGTATCATGAGCTTCACTCATGATTTCATTTCTAAGCTCGTCATTGTTTGGAATACATAGCCTTTCCTCAAACAATATAAGCGTTATCACCGCTCCTCAAACCTTTACATTCTCCCTTTCTCACTTTAGCCCTTATCTTCTCTAGTTCCTCATCCTTTCTTTGTTCTTCTATGATTTTATTCCTTAAATCGGACATCATAGTAAGTGTACCAACATTATCCATGATTGTCCTTGGTGGTTCGACTATCTCTATTGACATCTTTTCAAACTCTTCAATGAGTTTTCCTTCCGTTGTCAAGAGATATCCAAGTTTTGATTGACCTTTACGACTCAAGGCATCTGCTACTACATTAGCTTTTCCTGGATGATAGTTTATGCCACAGTCGTAGTCTTTTACTAATTCGAGTCATCTCCTTTGTCTCATGTTCAGATCCTTTTGCTCGAAAAAGTATTTTAAACTTTGTGGTCGAGAAGATTTCACATCTTACTCCATAAAGATGATGTCTCCAAATCTTTAATCGTGAACCACATTGCCAATTCCAAGTCATGAGTCGGGTAGTTCAACTCATGTGGTCTAAGTTGTCGTGATCGTGGCTATTACCTTCCTTCTTGCATCGATTACACACCAAGTCCATTTTGGAAGCATCGGTATAGATAACATATTCCTTGTTTGAATGCGGGACACTAATACCGTGCAAGACCGTCGATTTTTCTTTTAACATTTGGAAACTTCGCCTCACACTCATCACCCACGTGAATTTGATCCCCTTTCGGAGTAGCTGTGTCATTGGCCTTGCTATCTTGGAGAATCCTTCAATGAATCTCCTATAGTAGCCAGCTAATCCTAGGAAACTTCGAATTTCATTTTGAGTGGTCGGCGCTTTCCATCCTTGCACAGCCTCGACCTTTGCCGGATCAACTTTTATTCCTTCCGCTGACACAATGTGTCCAAGGAATATCACTTCTTTAAGCCAAAATTCACACTTGCTGAATTTAGCATAAAGTTGTTCGGCTCGTGGGTCTCAACACATCGTTCTCAAGTGTTCTTTATGTTCCTTCTCGTCCTTTGAATAGATGAGAATATCATCTATAAAGACTAAGACAAACTTATCCAAGTATGAATAGAACACTCTGTTCATAAGATCCATAAACACGGCAGGTGCGTTAGTTAGTCCGAACGGCACTACTACAAACTCGTAGTGGCCATACCTTGTTCGGAATGCCGTCTTTGATATATCTTCTGGTCGTACCTTTAGCTGATGGTAGCCTGATTTAAGATCGATTTTCGAGAATACGCTTGCACCTCTCAATTGGTCGAACAAATCGTCTATCCTTGGTAGCGGATATTTGTTCTTAAGCGTCAATTTGTTTAATTCTCGGTAATCGATGCACATCCTTAACGAACCATCCTTTTTCTTGACAAATAGGACAGGCGCTCCCCATGGTGAAACACTTGGCCTTATAAAACCCAAGTCCAATAACTCTTGAATTTGGATTTTCAACTCTTGAGTTCCTGGGTGCCATTACGTAAGGCGCTTTTGACCTTTGGAGCCGATCCGGGCTCCGGATCGATTGTAAATTCCAATTTGCACGTCTGGGGTAGTCTTGGTAATGTCTCAGGAAAGACGTCTGGAAATTCCCGAACAATTTCCACGTCTTCGACCCTTACTTCCGTCTTTTCCTCTCCATTTAGATACACAAGGAATGCTTGACATTCCTTCTTGTTCATCATTCTCCGGGCTTGGAGTGCGGATATTATTGGGATTTTCTTTCCCATATTAATCCCATAGAAATTGTAGCTTCTTTTCCGGTGGTTGCATCAAATTCTTCTCTCCTTGCATAAGATCGTGGAATGGTTCTCGCCAACCAATCCATCCCTAGGATTATATCTACATCCCCATGGGTATTACGTTCAGTTATTTGCTAGAACCTTAATTGAGCCTAAGTTCAATTCTAAGTTCGAGCAAGCACGTATAACGGTCATAATACCTCCTATAGGTGATGAGATTCTCATTTCTGATTCGTTTCCTCGGGGTTAAGTTCTAACATATCAACGCATGCTTTTGAAATGAAAGAATCTGAAGCACCGTGTCGAGCAGTATAATAGGTATATTGCAAAGTAATCCCATACCCACTAGGTTACCTTGATTACGCTGCTTCGATGCCTATGTAGCACATAGGCTCGCCCGAGCTGGTTGCGACCGACGAGGTGCTTGCCTCTGTTGATTCAAATTTGTTCTTGCCATGATTCTTCTTGTCTCTGCGGCTTCCGCTGCATTTCATTCTTCTTCTTCTTCTTTGTGGTGGGGTTGGTCTTGAATGCCCTTAACGGTTGGGGTGGCTGCTGATTCGGCCTTCCCATGGTTATCTGGCGGATCCTGTGGCATTCATTTGCATAGTGGCCCTCACGCCACACTTATAGCAAATGGGATTCCTAGCCATGCATACCCCGTGTGCCTTTTGTTGCATTTTGGGCATGGCGAATCCTTTACTATCTCTTGGGTAGGTGGAGTAAATCACGGTCTCCTCCAACCTTGCCCTTGTGGAGCCATGTTATTCGCCATGGCCTCTTGTTGTTGTTGTTGAATCCTCCTTGGTTGAGGTTGTTGTTATTGGGACCTCCTTCCCATTTACGCTTTCCTTTGTCACCGACGCTTTGTGATCGGGTGTAGATTTCTTCGGCATTGCCACGATCGCTCCTTTTCGCACGTAAAGAGTGTAAATATAGGTAAGTGGCATCGTATCCACGTAGATTGTATCACGAAAACATAGAAGCTAGCTCAACGATTATTCATCATTATTCGCCACGATAAAGGGTGAGAGGTTTTAGGCTTCGAAATTAATCCAAAGCAAAGGTAACCAAACAGTAAATATAAATAACGCAATAAAACACGATAGAAGACTATAAAGAAAGACTAACCCTAGGGATGCACCAATCCTATCCACAACGATGTTTATCCTGCTTATTACTAACCGTTTTAATCCAGACAAGACAGAAGATCACATATATAACCAACAACTTCAGTTACGACAATTGCGGCAGTTGATTACTAATTTTCCCTATTACAGTTACGTCTCTAGAGGAAAAAAAACAACTCCAAATGGATCACTAAGACTATGCTTCCTACGAATGTCCTATCTCAGTTATGACTCAAGGCTTATTCGTATCATGCATTCAAGATCGATTGACAATTAATACAGTTACGTCATTAACCGACAACTAGATATGCATCAAGATTGATTAGAAATCAACACATATAAATAAGCACCAAGAATCATGAATCAATGCCCGAAGGTAAATAACAATTGCAGGAATCACAACATATAGATCGGATCATGCAAACCCTAGGATTAGAATAGAAAACTAGCCGACATCATAAACGGAATGAAATACGATTTAACCATAAAAGTAAATTAAATATATAAAACCCGTAGGGAAGCGTCGGATGAACAATGGTTGGTCTTGAATCCAATCCCAAGCGAACGAACGGAAAACAAAGGAAAACGATCGGACAAAAGGTTCCGATTGATAACGAAACAATAAACTAAACTAGAATAACGTAAAAAACAATACTAGAATTAAACTAAACGAAGACTAAAGACAAAGAATTGAAAAACTGAGGAAAACTGAAGTAAAACTAGGTCTGGGGCGTGTTAGGTTCTTTGGAGGCGCGGATGGCTTGCCCTATTTATAGAAAAGCGCGGAAACCACAATTTTTTGCCTCATCGCGCGCAACACGACCGGTCCTCGCGATCGCTAGGGCGATCGCTAGGTAATCTCGCCGCTTCGCTTCGCCGCTTTCTTCGCTCGCTTTGAACTCGCGACCGACTAGCGGTCGCTAGCCATTACGAACTGGTCGCGAAATCGTCCAGCTGAGTTCTCGACGCCAGTTTCGCTCGCGGGCACGAGGTCGCGATCACGACTCTTCCGGGTGCTCGTTGGTTTGCCTCATGACCAACCCAGCGACCGCTAGGATGGTCGCTAGAAATAGGTCGCTTGCTCGCTTTGCTCGTGCTTCGCTCCTTGCTTCGATTTTCAATACATAACCCTACAAAACACCAAAATAACACCCAAGAGCAATATCTTCTAGAAGAGATAAAACATTAAGAATCGATACATAAACGCACATTAAACGAGCTAAACACATCTTCAAATATCAACTATAAACGTAAAATGCGCGCTTATCAAACCCCCCAAACTTAAAGCATTGTTTGTCCTCAAACAAGAACATAACAGAAAGACAAACGAAAGATCAACGAGCATAGCAAAGAGGATAACCACTCTAGGCCTCCAAACATATCAACGCTCAAAAACCTTAATGCACATGACGAAGTTAGTCCACTCAACACAAACAACAATTTACTGGCAAAACTCATTTATTTCAACCTCACCAAGTGTGTAAAATATATATAGGATACACTCAAACTCATAAAGAAATTAAGGACGGTATACACTCAAAATCAATGCAATGCAACATCTTACCATAGGCTTGCTGCTTCTCTAACATCTCCACCACACAAATGTGTTCAAATAAGGATCAAAGAGGTCTTTTGATAGGTTATAATGTAGGCACATTGGTTAAGGTAGGATAATATATGGCTAAGTGACTCAATTATACCCAAGCACCACCATTTTTACTTTTCGACACATATGGAATTTGTCCATTTTCTCTTCTCTCCCAACGTGCTAAATCGACGCTTTATGCCTCATAAGGTACCTATACTTTGTTTAAAGACCCTTTATGCTCCACACTCATAGTGAACTTAACATTTTTCTTTTTCTTTCTTTTCTAGAGCTTATAGGGTTTAACTTTACTAACAAGGTACTATTCTTCACCACGTATGTATTTTTCTAAAAGAAACTTTTCTCATCATCACTACGTCAAAATTTCACCCTTTGATTCCCATATCCATCCTCACCTCCTATCATCCGTTAATCGAAAGAAAAGTCTAATAAAGGTTCAAAGAAGGCGACAAATGGTATATATCATCGGGTTAGTGTTTGGGTGATAAGTGGTTAACAACGATGGCCTTTTATCCTTTCCAAATTCAAACACATATTGTAGTCTCGATACGTAAACACGGCAAGTTCTAGAAGATAATCACATGCATGATATCACACAATTAAAAGAAACCGCATCAAGATGTTTATACAAAAAGCTCAAGTCTCACGGGTTAAGCAAATGGTGAAAACAATGCCTCCAAGCCATCTCACGTCATTCATGCGTCATTTTCTAACATATCATGTGCACTATCATTAAATTTCACAAAATTTTCTATCGCCATCGGCCACATGGATTAACACACTTCACTTAACTCGTTGATCGATGTATACCTAAAACGAAAAGAAAACAGAAGACGACAAAACAACACAAACGAAAGAAACGACAAAACACGAAAACAAAACAAAGAAAACGCTGGGTTACCTCCCAACAAGTGCTTTATTTAACGCCTTTAGCTAGACCATCACTAACCTCGCTAATGGGCGTTTTAGTAGCACTCGACATCTTTCCCGACTTGTGGAACTTTCTAAACTTCGCATTCACGGATGACCACCACCGACTATGGAAGTGGCCCCCAAACTTGAATGATACACTTGAGTTCCATGCCGAGTCCACTTCTTTCTTCTCACGGCTTCTTCAATCGGTCGAGTACCCTCTAAATTCGAGACGTGGCGGCAGAAGAAGCTATGATCGAGCAACAATCTTCCGACTTTCCAACGCCGTGTTGCTTGATGGCGTCAGATATGGAAATTTTAGCCCTCATCGCTAACACGAAACGTGAGGTTTCCTTCCCACATCAATCAACGCACGACCGGTTGCTAGAAAAGGTCTACTATGATTAGTGGTTGTTGTTTGAATTCGGAATATCAAGAATAACAAAGTCGCCAGGAAAACAAAACCCGATTCTTACCAACACGCCTTCGACTATATCTTTGGATATGTGACCGATCGGTCACCATCATCGAGATCTTCGCCGGCTTCATCTTTCCAAGGTGTAGCCGGTTGAAGACGCTCAATGGCATCGATTGATGCTCGCCCCAAATCGCATAAGACATTTGGGAAAATCTGCCGCGATCTCGCACTCTAACGTGAAACCGCGGGATCCTTCTCGCTTCAGAGGAGCTTCCTTTGCAAGACGGCATCAAGACTTTGGATAGGGAAATTTTCTCAAATTTCCCAAGTTTCTTGCTTGCAAGCGCGCCTTTAAGAATTTCATATAGCCCAAGATGTTTCGCAACGCTCAAAGAGAGGCAAATTTATCTCAACTTTCAAATACCTCTTTGAACGAGCAAATTCCTCGTCATATTTCGACTGACAAGTCGACTTAAACGGGACCGAGGAATGTACGTGGCGAGATTAGCCTCGGGTGTCTCGCGGTCGACCTCGCGACCACCGATGGTCGCGAGGAATATGTCAGGCTGCCGATCTCCTTGTTCGCGCGAAGCTTGCGTGTGGCTCATGAGCGCCGGGTAGCTCGCGAACCGCCTGGCGATTTCGCGATCGGGTTTGCGAAATACTGGTCGCCGCGAACAACTCCGCGTCGCGGATATTCGGATGACTCATGGTCGGGCGCGGGGCCGCCGGTCGCAAGGCGTCAGGACAAAATTGGGGTGGCTCGCGATCGGGCTCGCGGTCGCGAGCTCTGGCCGCGAAGTTTCGCGTCGTAATGTTCTCTTGCTCGCCTTTCTCGGTAGGGCTCGGGTGGCTCGCCCACCTCGCCCGAATGGCGAAACATCGACTCTTCGGGTTCACCTCCGTATTACTCGGAATTGGCCCGCCTTTGTAGTGCATTCACTTGTACGGCAATTTGACCGATTTGAGCTCCAACATCTTTATGTGCTTCCCCATAGCCATCATAGTCGACTCAAGTGATTTATTTTCCGCCCGTGTTGTCGATGAACGACTCGATTCAGGCCAATTGTTGGTTGCTTACAACCAATCGCTGCATCATGTCTTCGAGACTTGGCTTCTCGGCTCTTGAATCGAATTCGACTATTGAAGCACTTGAGGTTCTTTGGAAATTCGAGTGACTCCTCCGATTGATGTGGTCGACGTTCTCTGTCTCAATCGACTTTTCAAAAGAGTGAACTTTTCATTAGGTCGTCATATTTCAATCACCTCAACAAAGAAATGCTTTGAGCGATGGCGTTCTCTCGTTGGGCCATTGATAGCTGTTGGCAGCCATCTCTCTCAATACGGCTTGCTTCATCGATCGGGTCGGTTTAATAAGCAACCCCCGCCGACGATCTACCATGCTCCTCGCCTGCCATGTCACCACCCAGAACTGCAGGATTTGTTGCTCCTCGAGAACCCATGTTGTGGACATCGTCTCAATAGACCTCTCTCTCCCATGCCTCGAATAATGATTCGCCGTGGTTTTGGCAAAATGAGATTTCGCGATGATCTTCATGCTTTCCACGGCGAAAGTATTTCAAAGAAACTTCTCGCAAAGTTTCCCCAAGTGTCGATACCACCGGTCCAAACTTGAACCAATCTTTCGCTGGTCACAAGAATGAGAAACCGAACATGCGATCCGGATTGTGTCTTGTGGCACCCCATTCTGCTTGATGGTGTCACAAATGTCGAGAAACATCTCGAGATGCGATTCGGGTCTTCCGTGACTCCCCAAACCGCTCTCCTCGACCATACCGACAGTACGGTTTGAGCTCAAAATTGTTTGCAGACTACGCGGGCCCCAACCGCCTCCTTGAACTGCTCGTGGGATGTCGATACATGTGGTTCGTGAGGTTTATCCTCCGGAGCAGGGACAACGATTCCCATGTTCGCCATCCGACGCAGATTGCAAAGTCACTAACATCGTCTGCTACTGCTCGAGAATGCCCTGCTCGCTGGATTTGCCGCCATTGCGCCTGCCTCTTCTCGTCCTCTTCTCCTTTGAGAACTTTCGATCTCGAGATCTAAAAATATTTCGTGAGGTCCCCGAGATCTTGTACGATAAACCACCCGAGAAACGCGAGAATTTAGCACCGACAAAAATAAATAAAATAATATATATATATATAACTTGAATTAATAAATCCAAATCACAAATTATTCCTATGTGATCTTAATAATCCCCAACGGCGCCAAAATTTGATCGCCCTTTTCACACGTAAAGAGTGTAAATATAGGTGTAAGCGAGCATCGTATCCACGTAGATTGTATCACGAAAACATAGAAGCTAGCTCAACGATTATTCATCATTATTCGCCACGTATAAAGGGTGAGAGGTTTTAGGCTTCTAAATTAATCCAAAGCAAAGGTAACCAAACGTAAATATAAATAACGCAATAAAAACACGATAGAAGACTATAAAGAAAGACTAACCTTGGGATGCACCAATCCTATCCACAACGATGTTTATCCCGCTTATTACTAACCGCTTTAATCCGCATAAGATGTAAGATCACATATATAACCAACAACTTCGCCATTACGACAATTATGGCAGCTTGATTACTAATTTTCCTATTACGCTTACGCTCTAGAGGAAAAAACAACTCCAAATGGATCACTAAGACTATGCTTCCTACGAATGTCCTATCTCGCTATGACTCGCGCTTATTCAGATCATGCATTCAAGATCGATTGACAATTAATACAAGCTACGCCATTAACCAACAACTAGATATGCATCAAGATTGATTAGAAATCAACACATATAAATAAGCACCAAGAATCATGAATCAATGCCCTGAAGGTAAATAACAATTGCAGAATCACAACATATAGGATCGGATCATGCAAACCCAGGATTAGAATAGAAAACTAGCCGACATCATAAACGGAATGAAATACGATTTAACCATAAAATGTAAATTAAATATATAAAACCGTAGGAAGCGCTTGATGAACAATGGTTGGTCTTGAATCCAATCCCAAGCGAACTAACGGAAAACAAAGGAAAACGATCGGACAAAAGGTTCCGATTGATAACGAAACAATAAACTAAACTAGAATAACGTAAAAACAATACTAGAATTAAACTAAACGAAGACTAAAGACAAAGAATTGAAAACCGAGGAAAACTCAAGTAAAACTAGGTCCGGGCGTGTTAGGTTCTTTGAGGCGACGGTCATTTCTATTTATAGAAAAGGGTGGAAACCCTAATTTTTGCCTCTGTCGCCGTCATGACCGGTCCTCGCGATGCTAGGGCGATCGCTAGGTAATCTCGCGCCTTCTTCTCGCCCTACTAAGCGACCTCCGCCATTACGAACCGGTCGCGAAATCGTCCAGCCAGTTCTCGACGCTAAGTCGCGATCGACTCTTCCGGTGTCATTGAGTTGGCCAAACCTAGCGATCGCTACATCCTTTTGCTCTCCTTGCTCGATTTTCAATACATCCCTACAAAACACCAAAATAACACCCAAGAGCAATATCTTCTAGAAGTAGATAAAACATTAAGAATCGATACATAAACGCACATTAAACGAGCTAAACACATCTTCAAATATCAACTATAAACGTGTATCACCGCCTATGTCTAATGCCCTACTAAGAGCCTCCGATAAGTTAAGTCGCCGCGACCGCCAATTTTTCCCTCGACATTTTCATGTCGTTGTTCACTATATCCGGGCGATCTAGACATATCAGAGAACGCGCCTCGATTCACTGACCGACATCTTACCCTCGCTTTAAGGTGAAAAATTCAATCTCCTTTTTGTTCCGATAGCTTTTGGGAATGTACTTATCATACATTTCCGCCTTGAAGTCGTCCTGTAAAGTATTCCATTTGCTCCGGGTCGGTGTCTTTCTCCTCGCTTCCCACCGTGTCACCGGTCCGTGAGTTGAAAGTTACGCAAGATAACCTTTCTTGCGTAGTACAAACAAGGAAGTCAAAATTGCTCAATAGCCCCGACCCACTGCTCGCATCCTCGTGGCTTCCTTTACCATTGAAGGAGGCGGTTTACGCTTTAAAAGAGTTCTTCTACTCTACGGTCGGGCGGAGGTGGGGTGGCACCGATCTCCTCACTTTCGCCTGTGGTATCCCGCCTCTACCCCCGCCTCTTCCTCTTCCCCCGCTCTCACTTCCTTACCGAGGTGCACGTCTGGCGGCATTCTGTTAATAAAATGTAATTAGTATTTGAATAACGCTCATTGCAGCTTGAATATACGTAACATCTTTATAAAATCGAATCATAAACAACTTAAGCAGCCATCATTCTTAGTGCACAACTTGATGTTTATAAAAGCCCATCTAGGGTCATCATCATATATATGGAAAACTTTGCCTCGAAAGGACTATTCTGTACAAGTCATTAAGCGCAAAAGGAAACTAAGTACACACAGTACTACGATACTATTGTCAACTATATACTAGTTATAAGGCCCTCAAAATACTATGCTTCTATAACTTTGTTAACATCACTACTACATACTACCTATTACATACTACTCGAACACTAATATCCGCTTCGTCCATGTTTCGCCACGTCCCCATGGTTCTCCCGCAGGTTTCGCTCGCTTGATCCTCCTCGGGATCTTCTTCTTCTTCGGGTCCTCTTGGATTCCTCCTCCGAGCTTTCCTCTCGAGCACGCCTACGTGACGGTCCAGCCCTCTCATCCCCATGGCATACACATCGCGCATAGGAACATAACCTTCTTGATGATCATGTGCTTCCATGATTGCCCTCTCGTGATAGGGTGCCGTCATTGGTGGTGGAACTGGTGGTGCCGGTCGCGTCGGATGTCCGAACGTCATAGGTGGAAGAACTGGCACTCCCAACGACTGGGTCGCGATGCTCGCCACATGCTCGGCCGATCTCCGCTTCCATGAACCTCGCACCGCAGGTTGACCACTCGAGGAACTTCCGTATATAGCCATTCCGGTGTATCGTCCTGCCAAGTGTACTCCCTTGGTGGCAGATAGGGCCCTCTTGGTGCAGCCCTATATACACTTTAGACATATATGAGATGGCTGACGAACCTCGGCAAATCTCCAATCAGGTCATAGTCAATGCCCGCACGATAGATATAGTCGCCCGATATCTCTCTTGCATAGTCTTCCCAATCAACTGACAATCGAGTGAGTAATCGCTTGATGCCGTCATATCCTGTCACACCGTACTCATGGGCGTCCATCCATAATCGCAGATAACTCATAAGAAACTCTCCTAGACTGTCGCCCCAACCCATACTGTAAGTACGATAGGCTTGAAGTACTTCTCCTGGTGTAACCCTCGGCATCATCCTTCACCTTGGTGAGTAATAACGACTGGCCATCTATCACAGATAATACTAGCGTAAGTCAATCTATATCTGATAAGCAGATAGAAGAATAGAATATATCTGTTAAGCAGATAAAGCAAACACATCTGATAAGTAGATAAATGTTTACATCAAAGTTCCTATGTTCATCTTACATCACAATTTCACTTATGGAATCTCTACTTTTAACTTCTTAAGTTCTCTATTTTCAGCAAAAATTTTCAGTCTAACTTCAACTGTTCCTCACGAATTCTGGAGAAGGATTCAGGATTTCTGTCCTTCATATGAACTGAAGTTCGTTGAGATAAGAGTATGTGGGGAAAACCGTTTGCAAAACGGAGTTCAAACGAATGAGAACGGGTCAAAACAAAAACACTGCGCAGTGCAGTTTTCTGCCTGCGCGATTATGCGCCGAAAATCACTTCCTCTCGGACAATTGCGAGCTCGTGCCCCGCTTAGTACGAGATTTTCATCAAAATTTGTTTAGCTTTCACTGGTCCTTATCGAACCCATACGTCTTGTACCTTTGATCCTTTCTTTTGCTTTTGTCAGCTTTTCGTTGAAAACGCGAGTTCGTTTCCAATCGACTTTTCGTTCGTTCGTAAATCAATACTTTGCTATTGTTCTCGCAAAAGGGATCAAGCTCCTAGAATTCATACTTCTATGTTCAAGAGGTGAGCATGCTTCTTAGAGCGTCTATGTTCCTTTGGGAATAACATACCCATTTTCAAAACAAATTATAAACTTTGAATAAACATTTCAAAAATCGTAACATAACTTCTGTACTCATGCTTTCAGCAACTCAAACATCACTTTTGACATTATCATGTCAACTATTACTCATTCTTCGTAAATTCTGTCTCGTACCACTGATAACCCATTATCATATCACCTTTGACATAAAATTGTCAACTTTTCGCAAAACATTGAAAATTTCCTTTTGGAATACGTTCCAAAACTTTCATAACTTTCACTGCTTTCAAAATGTGCGTTCAATCTCATTTTCCAAAATTTCAAGTTCACTGTTTCAACTTTCAACTTTCAATATCAAAACTGAGAAAACAATTTACCTCTTTTCCCGGTTGAGCTTGATGTGATGGAGTGTTGAGCACAGTCAGCTAATTTCTAGAAGTCTAGTGACTCAATCTAGACTTAACTTTTGAAAGAAGGTTTTAGGGTTCAAAGGACGACCGCTCGATATTAATCGCGACAAACCGCCTTTCCAAAGTACGGATTAGACGGGACTGTCATCAACTAAGCAGGGATTAAGAACATAATGACCAACAAACCTTCAAGACATCAAACTTTTATAGATAAACACACAACGATTTCATACAAACTAGACCAACAGATCATTAACAAAAGGATTCAACTGATCTGGAGGTAACATAAGTAATATCCAAAATATAATAAAGTGTTTTGAACAGCGGAAAGCATGTGAATGCATATATGACGATATACATCCAAGGTGAACTATTAACGACAAAACTCCGATCGCTCAACACTTGTCCATCCTATCACAGCTCAACTCGCACATTTAAAACAAACATGCAGGGCTAAGTACAAGATTGCACTTAGTGGACTCATGCCAAAATCATTTCATAAAATTACACTGCCCATAAGTATAACACGAGGATTTTAGTTGAAATAACTCGTGAATACCAAAATACTTTATCATTTCTCAAAAGATTCGCCTGCGCAGGCATTTTCTGTTACGTATGATCCGTATCATTCACATAATTATTCATAATCGATCTCATAAACCGATCTCACGCCCAGAGAAGTAGGCCTCTTCACCGACGCCGTGATCGGTCAAGATGTTGCTAACGGCTCCCAATCACATAGCCGTGGATTCTCGTCGATCCGACTAGATCCACGACCGTCGATGATGTTGCTAACGGCTCACAATACAAAATCGGTGTACACGTTAATCTTAGCCGTGAATTTCGCATCCGACTAAGATCCGATATCGATTTAAAATTGGGGCGACCCAATAACCGATTCACATACATCGTTGGCTCGCCCAACAACATGATAGATCCATACGTTAAAACATAAATATTTTGGGCATGTAATCAATAACGGTTCATAATCATTTCTCAACCGAAGCTTGTAAATAAATACTTTTCAAGATAGCATCGTAAATAAAAGGGTTTTCGAGTAAAGCCCACCTCGCATACGTAGTCTTTATACTATGGTCTCTTTCCCACGCCAACGCCTCCGTCCACGTATCACCTTAACGTAAGAATTATTTTTAGTACGTCGGTCACGCTCGATAGAGACGAACATAGTCTATAACGCTCTCACGATCAAATAAGGCTAACGCCGGACTTATTTTGATGTTTCCTAATCGATTGATGTCGATTATGAAATTTCTTAACTTATAAGAGATATTCTATCTTTTTAAGATATAACGACGTTTTAACGCATTTCACGTAACGTAAGTAGCATTGTTACTAAACGCATTCACGTCACATTGATCACGCGTTATCGATCATGTGTCCGCTGACCTTGGTCAACGATTTTGGTCAACTATTTTGACCAAGTCAACCAAAAGTCAACAATTTTGACTTTGGTCAACGAAAAGTCAACATTTTGACTTTTTCAACTATTTATGAAATTTTATCATTTTATGTGCAATTCTTGTTCCAAAATTCTTATAAAATCATACTATGTCTAAAACATTATTTTAGATCATATTATGTTATTATTCTTGATAAAATAAATTTATAACATTAATGCACATAATATAAAGTTTTCGGTCACTATTAATTAAATAAACTAGACTTGTGTAATAATTTTATAAATTCACATGTCACACTATTTTATCATGTGATTAATAATATGTAATTACCTTAGTCAAATAAAATTTATACACCATGGTCTTTTAACCTATAGTTTTCGTATTTCATAAATAACCCATCAAATGATTTTTAAAATTTCAATAAAATCATATCTCAATTAATCACCCTCAATTATGCTTACTACAACATAATTGTTATTTATTGTGACTTATTGAATAAAATTTACCTAAGTCATATTTGAAAATTTCAACTTAGGTCCAAATAATATTTATAAATTTCAATAAATTTCCACAACCATATATTATGAATCTACACACTTAATATGCTATTATATTACTTAAATATGAATTATATCACAACATCATAACATATACATATATTTTCGGTATTTATATAAATATAAGCTATAGTTTTCCAAAATTCTAAATAAATTCATATAAGCATAATTAATACCTAGATCATGATTTCATACTTAAATCAACAATTAAAATTTAAATCAACAACATATATAACCCCTAAGTTTTCGGTCCCAACATTAAATTTAATAGCATGCTTAATTTCATGATATAATTAATATACATGCTTAATAACATCATATAAACATAATATCTAAACATTTTAGCATATGATTCAAAATTTTCAAAATCATATATATAAACTAAGATCATAACATAAATTCTAACAGACGAAATTCAAAATTCTAGCACGTAATCGAAGCTCGTAAAATTTCTAACCTTTAATCGATTTCGATTTTATTGTTGAAGGTTTATATGATCTAAGTTTGGGATGGAATTTGATGAACTCTCTTCTTTTCTTCACTAAGGTTTCAAATTAAGGGAGCAAAATGGAGAAGTGGAGAGCTTAGGTTATATTTATAGATGTACAAGTTATAGCTTAATTATTACACTAAAATATCTAATACACTTGCTATCCAATGTCAAAATAATCGCCACCTCCTTTGGCTAAAGACAAAATTTTGATCTCATCCTATACACAACAACTTGTTATCTTATCCCCTAATTAATTACATTGGATATTAGTTGTCATTTAATTAATCAAACATATATATTAATGTGTGTGTGTGTGTCGCCCATATTCAATAGGCCTTAGGATTTATTTATTATTTTTAATTACTATAATATATATTTTATTATACTATATAATTAATTTATAAATTTATGGCATAATTATCAAGAGTAAAATGAATTAATCACATAATGTCACATTTGTGACATTCTCGGCTATGCTTAGTTAAATAGGATAAATTTCTATTATTTTTATAATATATACTATATTATTACCATATTATTATTATAGTATAAAGTTGCTTTAGAAAAGTCAAATATTTCAACTCCACACATGGCACTATTATATAGTATGAAATTAAATATTTTCCAACCATTTTTTCAACATTTTCGGCTCTCACAATAAATGAGCATTGGGTGATTTGTTTTATTAGCTAATTAATGCTACTTTACAACTAATACAAGATAGGATACAACTCATTACTCTCATTAATTGTTGTAGGATATTTATGCATAAAATCATACTAAAATCCTAAGAATTTTCGCCACTTTCATGCAAGTGTGCTCTCACACTTGTGCAAATTGTATTACACCTCATTTAGTCCTTAATGACATCATAACAATATAATATTTATCATATATCATTAATTAGATAAGAATTAAATATTAAATCATACTTTAAAACTCACAATTTTCGAAAATCATTAAGACATGTCCAACATTTTATTTCTTTGTATAAAATAGCTACTACACATTTATGTGACATATTATATGTCTTAGATAATAAATTTAATCATAGAAAAGTATTTAAAACAATTTAGGTCTTAAAAACCCTAATTTAAATATTTAGGTTTTCAAACCCATAAAATAAGGTACATTGCATTCTTAAATTTTCTAGCATTATTTAATGATAAATAATGTCCTTATATAATAATATAATTATAGGAATTTGAATTTTATAATTCCGAGATCATATGCTAAAGTTATCGCATTATTCTAAACGTAGACGTTTGAAACGCCTCTAAATTCTCATAGCTTAATTATCTCCAAAATGTTCAAAATAAAGTTTGTTACAACTTTATTTATTCCTATAATAATAGGAATTTCGAAATTGCTTATCTCGCTTAATAATATCAGAAGACGAAACGCCGAATTTATTCAACGTTGAAAATTACGCTCGAAGGAATATTGAAAATTATATTCCTTATTCACTAAGGCCCGTGAATCTCATACGAAATTATCCAATTATGCTTGGTCAAAGTCAAGAGTCGACTAATTAAGATTTTAGTTATTGAATTAATAATGCTAATTACGTAATTAATTATCGTAATCTAGTATTAAAACTACGGGATATTACAATCGAATCATGCAAACCCTAGGATTAGAACAGAAATCTAGCCAGACATAATAAACGGAATAAAATACGATTTAACCATAAAAACGGAAATTAAATATATAAAACCCGTGATGAAGCGTTGGATGAACAATGGTTGGTCTTGAATCCAATCCCAAACGAAAGAACGGAAAAACAACGGAAAGCGATCGGACAAAACGTTCCGATCGATAACGAATTGAAGAACTAAACTAGAACAATGCACCATTTAACTCTAGAACTAAACTAAACTGAAACTAAAGCTCAAGAATGGAAAAACTGAGGAAAAACTGAAGAAATTGAGCTCTGGGACGTCTGGGGTCTGATGGGGGCGCAAGGGGCTTCTCGCGCGGGTTGCCTAGCGGCCAGCCTAGCGACCGCTAGGCTGGTCGCTAGAAATAGGTCGATTGATATTTGCTCGTGCGTCTGCTCCTTGCTTCGTTATCAACATATAAACCTACAAAACGTCAAAGGAACACCCAAGAGCAAAGATCTTCTAGAAATAGATAAAACATTAAGAATCGATACATAAAAGCACATTAAACGAGCTAAACTCATCTTCAAATATCAACTATAAACGTAAAATGCGTTTATCGGGAGGGCGATCGGCGGTGGTGGCGGCAAGAGGCGCAATGGCGCCGCCGCCGAGCCTCCCGGCCGATCCCCACTCCTCCAGCTCCGCAGCAGCACTGAGCTGCTCGGCTCTTCGTAAACACAGAGACGAAGGAAATGAACGTTGAAAACGAAGGCCCTAGCCTCCTATTTATAGGAAAGCGGTCACGCCACTGCTTCTTGCGGCCTTTTTTCAAAACGCAAAAAGTCGACGTAACTTTGCAAACGGACTCCAAATTTAGCAAACTTAGTACCCATGGACACGAAATAAAATACCGGACACAACGACTATAAACAAGATATGCTTTAAAAGACCCATGAAAAGTTCGGTTTTCGATAACTTCCCGAGTGCCAAACCTTCGTGGGTGGTCGAAACTCGTGATACTTAGTGTCTATGAATTCGTCATAAGACACTCTTCACAACGCCCGAGGTTTCGTGACGGTCGCATCACCGAAACAAAAATTCAACCTTTTGACCTTTCTCGAAAAACATGCCATATAAACCTGATGCTTAGGAAGGACGGGGTATTACATCCCTCCCTCCTTAGAAAAAATTTTATCCCCGAAATTTCAAACACGTGGAGAAAACTACTCAGGGTACTGAGCCCTGAACTTGTCTTCCAACTCCCACGTAGCTTCCTCTTCGCCATGGTGATTCCACAACACTTTCACCAAAGGAATCTGCTTGTTCCTCAACTCCTTGACTTCTCGTTCCAAGATAGCCACTGGCCTATCCTCGTAACTCAGATCCTGAGCAAGAACCACTTGGTCATGCTTGGTCACGTGTTTTGGGTCGAACACGTACTTTCTCAACTGATAAACGTGAAACATGTCGTGCACATCTCCGATGCTAGGCGGCAAAGCTAACCTATAGGCAACGGGGCCTATTCTCTCGAGAACTTCGAAAGGTCCAACGAACCTCGGTGGCAACTTACCTCGTTTCCCAAAACGAACGACTCCTCTCGTCTTGAGAAACCTTATGAAAACACGATCTTCGATCATGAATCAAGATCCGACGACGCTTATCTCGCATAGGACTTACGCCCCGAGCTTCCTTGATCCTTCGCTGATCGATCGATAACCTCGATCGTCTGCTGAACAATCTCGGTCCTAACATCTTTTTCGCCCACTTCCCCAATAAAGTGGCGATCGACACTTCCTTCCGCATAACGCTCATAGGAGCTATTCTATGGAAGCCTCGATAACTATTGTTATAGGCAAACTCCACCAAAGGTAGTATCTCTTCCCAACTTCCTCCTCTATCGCCACTACCGCCGCAGATATCTTCCAAGACCGAATCGTCCTTTCCGACTTACCGCCGGTTTGAGGATGGAAAGTCATCGAGATTCGCCTTGGTCCCCATGGCTTCTCGCAGACTCCTCCAAAATTCGACGTGAAC
The DNA here is from genome assembly GCA_036937905.1 of Salvia rosmarinus. Taxonomy (NCBI): domain Eukaryota; kingdom Viridiplantae; phylum Streptophyta; class Magnoliopsida; order Lamiales; family Lamiaceae; genus Salvia; species Salvia rosmarinus. The sequence continues at coordinate 69,494,996 of CM072819.1, read as the reverse complement.
CTCGGTCACGATCGACGAATCGATACCGTACACCATGTAACCGCATTTATTTCTCTAACGTAAAGTGAGCAAGCTTATCTAACCCGTCGTCATCCGAATCGGTAAGAAATGAGTGACTTCGTCGCCCATCGATGATAACCCATATATCGGTGTTTCCTCACACGACCTTGGAAAACTCACCACAAAATCCATACGATATGATCCCATTTCCACTTTGGGATTGGTAGCGGTTGCAACAAACCCGACGGACGTTGGTGCACTGCTTTCACTTGTCGACAAGCCAAACAACGCTCCACAAACGCTGGTTACATCCTTTTTTCATCCTTCCCACCAAAAGTTCCTCTTAAGGTCTCAGACATTTTGGTGCTTCCGGGATGAGTCAGAGATGGTGCCTCATGAGCTTCACTCATGATCTTGCCTCTCAATTCCCTATTGAGTGGCACACATAACCTTCCTCGAAATAATAGCGCGTTGTCTCTCGCTTCCGTGAACCCCTTGCTATCTTCTAGCCTTGCTTTCAAACGCATCTTTTCCAAGAACTCGTCTCCTCGCTGCGTGCTCACGATGGCTTCTCATGGACCCATCCTTCTTCTTCACGAACAGAACTGGCGCTCCCCACGGCGACATGCTAGGTCGGATAAAACCTAGATCCAACAGCTCCTGCAACTGCGCTTTCAGTTCTTGCAATTCTTTAGGTGCCATTCTGTATGGTGCCTTTGATACTGGTGCTGCTCCTGGTTCCAAATCAATGGTGAATTCCACTTGTCTATCAGGCGGCAAGCCTGGAAAGTCCTCGAGAAACGCATCCGGATATTCATACACCACCGCCCCTCTTGCAATCGTTTGCGCTCTTGACGTGTCCCACAAACTCACCCGTAAAGTTTGACACTTCCTTCCCGATCATCCTCACCGCCTTCCGGTCTTTGAGATCATTAACGCACGCCAACACCCATCCTTATGCCGTGGAAACAAACTTCCACTCCTTCGGTTGTTCGAAAAGCAACTTCTCTCTCGAGACAACGTATAGTTGCCCTGTGCTTTTCCAACCAATCCATGCCAAAGATAACATCGAAATCTTCCATTCCGATGACATGCAAATTGACAAAGACCTTCTGCTCACAGATTTCTACCTCCTGGTTCGGCATATCTCTTTTGCCTTTAGCACTTCCCGATGGGATGCTAATTTGTGGTATTCTGACTCCTGGGTACCAAACCCAACCTCTCACACACGATTCTCGAAACAAAAGAATGTGAGGCTCCTCAGATCAAACAAAGCGAAAACGGGTATATCACTCATATGGATTATACCTGCAAGATTTCCGGGAGCTTGAGCTGCTTGCTGCTGATTCAAGGCGTACACCCTTGCTTGTTGCGGTGGCCTTTGGTTTGCTGGCCTAGGGTGACCTCCTGCTCCGTTGTTTGTCCTCGACGGAGCTTGGTTCTCGCCTCATGAGCGGATGTCGCCTCACCGGCGGCCGACCGCTTGGACCTCCTAATGGACAATCTCGTGGGTGGTCGAAAACCTGCATACTTAGTGTCTATGAATTCATCATAAGATACTCTTCACAACCCCTGAGGTTTCGTGATGGTCGTATCACCGAAACAAAAAGTTAACCTTTTGACCTTTCTCGAAAAACGCGCCATACAAACCTGATGCTCAGGAAGGATGGGGTATTACATTTATTATCGTAATTAGGCTTTAAATCTTCGGGATATTACATTCTACCACCCTTAAAAGAAATTTCATCCCGAAATTTGCATACCTTAGAAAATTTTGGGGTATTGTTCTTTCATGGCATCCTCAAGTTCCCACGTGGCCTCTTCTTGTCCATGGTGTCTCAGCAGCACTTTCACTAGAGATATGGACTTGTTTCTTAACTGTTGAACCTTACGATCTAGAATAGCCATAAGTTCTTCTACATAACTCATATCTGGGTTGAGGATCACGTCTTCATGATGGATCACGTGTTTTGGATCATATACGTACTTTCTTAGTTGTGACACGTGAAAAACATTGTGTACATTCCCCAAACTTGGCGGAAGAGCCAATCTATAGGCAACTGGGCCTATTCTCTCTAGGATCTCGTAAGGTCCTATAAAACTTGGTCTCAATTTGCCTTTTACTCCAAACCTTATAATCCCTTTCGACGGAGAGACTTTAAAAAAGACTTTATCTCCACATTGAAAATGTAGCTCAGATCTACGCGTATCAGCGTAAGACTTCTGTCTATCTTGAGCTTCTTTTATCCTTTGCCTAATTTGACGAACAATCTCAATCATCTCACTTACTGTGTCAGGCCCTAAAACTCTTCTCTTTCCTACTTCATCCCAATAAAGCGGTGATCGACATTTCTTTCCATATAAGGCTTCATATGGGGCCATATGAATCGTCGCTTGATAACTATTATTATAGGAAAACTCAATAAGTGGTAAAACATATTCCCAACTTGCACCTCGATCCAACACTACTGTTCTCAGCATATCTTCAAGTGTTTGAATCGTTCTTTCCGATTGTCCATCAGTTTGTGGATGAAACGCTGTGCTAAAATTCAACTTCGTGCCCAATTCTTTTTGTAAGCTAACCCAAAATCTCGAAGTGAATTTGGAATCTCTATCAGATGTGATAGATTTTGGTACCCCATGTAGGCGTACAATTTCTTTTACGTACATGGGCTAACTTATCAGATCCATGAGTAATTTGAATTGGCAGAAAATGTGCACACTTGGTGAGTCGATCCACTACTACCCATATAGCAGTGTTCTCTCTCTTTGACTTTGGTAAACCCGTCACAAAATCCATTGCTATGTCATCCCATTTCCATTTGGGTATATCCAAAGGCTGTAACTTCCCATAGGGTCGTTGATGCAATGCCTTCACTTGTTGACAAACAAGACAACGTTCTACAAAAGAGGCTATATCTCGTTTCATGCCTTCCCACCAAAACTTTCCTCATAAATCTTGATACATCTTAGTGCTTCCTGGGTGGGCGGTATAAGGAGTATCATGAGCTTCACTCATAATTTCATTTCGAAGCTCGTTATTGTTTGGAATACACAACCTTTCCTCAAACAATAAGGCATTTTCTGACGCTTCTCTAAAATCTTTCAGCCCTTTAGTTCTTACCTTGACTCTTGTTCTTTCTAACTTTTCATCCTTCCTCTGTTCGTCTATTATCCTTTTTCTTAAGTCCGACGTCAATGTGAGTGTAGCAATACGACTCATGATCGTCTCTGGTTGTTCAATCATTTCTATTTTCATTCTCTCAAACTCCTCAACGAGTTTTTCTTCCTTTGTAAAGAGACATCCTAACTTGGATTGACCTTTACGACTCAAGGCATCAGCTACCACATTTGCCTTACCTGGGGGATAATTTATACCACAGTCGTAATCCTTGACTAATTCGAGCCATCTTCTTTGCCTCATGTTTAAATCTCTTTGCTCGAAGAAGTATTTCAAACTCTTATGATCAGAAGATCTCACACCTCACCCATAGAGGTGATGTTCCATATCTTTAGTGCATGTACCATCGCCGCTAGTTCCGTGTCATGAGTCGATAGTTCAATTCATGTGGTCTAAGTTGTCGTGATGCATAAGCTATCACTTTTCCTTCTTGCATCAAGACACAACCTAGTTCATTCTCGAAGCATCAAGATAGACTATATACTCTTTGTCCGCTCGAACCGCTAGTATCACTTGTTAACTTTTCCTCGAGCTTTTGGAAACTCGCCGCATTCCTCAAATTCAAGTAAATTTGATTCCCTTTAGGAGTAGTTGTGTTATCGGCTTTGCTATCTTAGAGAATCCTTCAATGAATCTCCGATAGTAACCAGCTAATCCCAAGAAACTTCTGATTTCATTTTGGGTTCTTGGCGATTTCCATTCTCGCACCGCTTCTACCTTGCCGGATCCACTTTAATTCCTTCCGCGACACAATGTGTCCAAGGAACATTACTTCCTTGCCAAAATTGATTTGTCAATTTAGCAAAAGTCGCTCGATCTCAAGGATTGCAAAACCGTTCTCAAATGTTCCTTATGTTCTTCCTCATTCCTTGAATAGATGAGAATATCATCTATGAAGACTAAGACAAATTCGTCTAAGTATGGATGGAACACTCTATTCATGAGATCCATGAATACTACCATGTAATAACCCAAAAATTAAAACCTTTTATTAGTGATGTTTAAATCACTTATTTTTGGTTCTTAGACCTTAATTATGTTTAAGGTAACCAACGAAATGAATTAGAATCGATTCGGAGATCGAAAACTAGAGAAATCGAAAACTAGTGACTAATCCTACCGAATTAGGGTTTTCTGAATAGCCTGAACATAGAATGAAAGATCGAGATTGAATCTTAACAAAAGGATTTCATTTCTAGAATCCTCTCGTGAAAACATATGAGAAGCCAAAGAATGAGAATTTTTGGGCATACTTGCCCGGTCAGTCTTAAAAGCACTATTTACGAGCCGGATCAACTTCCAGTCCGTGCTAATCATGATAATTAATGATAACAATTAACATCATGAAGGAATGTATTTTTATGAATTTAGAAATTTTAAGAATCAATTTCTGAAAGAAATTCCTGAAGAACTTAACTGAATGCCGGGAAAAATATACCGGGAAAATGCTAAATTGATCCGAACGATCTGAAACTCGAACCAAGGGTCTAAATCAATAAAATATGATTTATAAGACTCAAATTAATTATGAAATCTCAAGAGTTCAATAGAAGTTTTGAATGAGCATAATTTAATCGCCAAACGCCGTTTTTCCGCGATAACTCGAATTGACTTATCGGACGACGTCCGAACTTCATGAAATTTTTATAATCATTGAAATAAGCCATTTGGAGGCTATTTAATAAAATAAAACCTTAAGGTTCCGAGAAATCAATCGAAAGCGCGTTAAAACTTAAAGAGCTCAGATTAACACGCCAAACGGGTAATTTGACCAATCCACCTCCCAACTACCACCAAGACCACTCCCAAATGGGAAATGACAGCCCTTAGGTCTGCCAATACAGTGGGGAGACATCCCATTGCAGCCCATTCACTTAGAACCCTTTTTGCTCTCAAATTTTCAAATTCTCTCTACACTCTTCAAGCCTTGAGCCTTTAATCCTCCTTCCAAACCCCTCCCACACTCAAATAATCTTTCTAAGACCATAGGAAAGTATTATTCATCATATTTTTCCATGCTAATGGAGTGAAATTTTTGTTTGATTTTTTTTGGGTTTAAAAACCCTAGTTTGCTCCTCATTTTTTTCGTGACTTTAGAGCCATCAAATGCTCTCAAGCCATGAACAAAAAATGTTTAGAATAATGTTCTAAGGCTACTGTAAAAATTTCATAATTTCGGAGCATGTTTGTTTTTTTTTCGATTTATGCTTTATTTCTTTTTATATATGATGAAGCATGATTTTGTGAATATTATTTGATATTGTTGCTTGTTAATGTATTATAAGCATGTAGTAAAAATATCATAATTTCCAGAATAGTTTTGGAATTTTTTTATAATTACTGTGAGCTTAGAGGCTTATTTAAGCCATGATTTGATTTTTCTTTTGAAAATAGTTGAGATATGGTGTTTAATATATGATGTGAACATCATATATAAATCTTGGGATTTTGAAACACATCTCCTATTTTATTTTATTTTGGCCGATACATATATATATATATATATATATATATATTTTAGAGTATCGTTTGATTTTTGTTTGTTGAAAATAGTTGAGATATGGTGTTTAGGGTATGATATGAACATCATATATTAACATTGAATTTATTCAAACACCTCTCCTATTTTTGAGAAAAGAACCGTGAGCTATATTATATATATATAGTGATTTATTAGATTTTTGTTGTTGAAAATAATAGGATGTGTGATATTATGAATATTGGTTAATGTTTGATGTTAATATTACATGTTATTACATATATAACCATATTGTGCAAGATTGGAATTTTTTGAATATGTATATATATATATATATATATATATATATATATGGAATTAACGAAAGGTTTTAAGGGTAGAAGGCATGGGTTTAAATTTTTAATGCATGATATGAAGTGATATTTCATGTTTAGTATATGGTATAAGCATGATATAAATTTTTGAAATTTATCAACACCAAAACTATTGAATTTGGAATTACCGAACTTTAAGAAATTTTAACCTATGGTTTAAAATTTTATATGATGATATTGAGTTGATAATTAAATCCTATAGTATGATAGGAGTATAACATGATTTTATTGGAATTTATTGGATACATATGCTAATTGTTGCTAATTATCGAAAACGTAATAAAATGGCTAAGTATGAGTTTAATTCTAATGTTAAATGATGCTATGATAGTGAAATTATGTTTAGAAACGAATGGTTGTGATTATGGTAAATGAATGGAACACTTATGCACACATACACAATGATTGTGTATTATGTTAGAAATTAGGGTTTTCTAATGCTTTAGTGTAGTTCATGTCAGTATGGTATTGTTTGGTGTCAATGTTTATGTTTATATTGTGCCGACAAACCAAAGCCCCAAACGTAAACAACATAATACTATACGCATAAGAATCCAAAAGAAATCGACCAATTTCGATAACTTGAGAAGGAATTAACGAGAATCGGTTAGACACAAATTAGTGGTTTTCTATTTCATAAAAGGATACTCGAACGCGAGTTCCTAAGTTAGAAAACCAAAAGCCGAGCTACAACGTTAGTACTCAATAACGATAACCCAATACGATATTAGTTGAGGGTTAAAACAACTCGATGACGAACAACAATTATACGACATATGTAATCTTCGACGAGTTAGGATAAACAAACAATGTCGTAGTGTGCAAGCAAAGATTCGAACATAAGATGTCGATCCTTATGTCTCAAAAGTCGAGTTAATATTCCCAAATACTTCATTTATTCTTAAGTACTTACTTACATGATAGCATGTGTTCACTTGAATCATAAGTCAATACTCCTCTTTAATTATCGTACACGACAAGTCGTCGACATAACCTACTAGGGCGTAGCTAAAATTGCTAAGTCTAGTTAGTGGCTTGAGAGTTTCCTAATTTATCAATCATAATTTGATTACCGACAACCTATAACGTAATAACGTTATAATAAAACTAAGGTTAAGAGTCGAGGATAGACTCGGAATATGTGATTCATAATTGAAGTTCACCTATGAACGATAAAGTAATATAGCTTGGGAATTGAGAATGTAAGATAATAGAAATTATCTTAAAACAATCACATAAAATCATAACCGTGTGGACTTCCGGGGTCTATCCCCTTCAGAACCATAACCACGTGTTCTGGGTCTATCCCTTCGATCAATACTCAAGATGGTGATCAACCCACCGAATAGAGATCCGCACAACCACAATATAACCACATCTCGGATCGTAGAACAAGAAAACTTCACCAAAACATTTTACGGCAAGACATGTTTTTATTTTGAAAGATCGAGTAAATAACTCAAAATAAACATATATAACCCAACCCGAATGCATTTAAAATGTCAACTCGAGATATCTACGGATCCGATGACCGCACCGATCGACCGGTAGGTACCGTAACAAGACGGAACAACTTTTGGGGTCACATCCCACAAAGCAAAGCAACATCGTGATCCAAACGAAGATCAAGCAAAACTAGGTTTTCGACTTTCGAACCCATATTCGCACTCTCCGGTTTTCAAATCAACTCGATGCGTATGGAAATATATTCGAGCATCAAGGCCTATAATAGGGTACTTTCAAAATATGCATGCATGCAAGTCGACTCAAATCTTAGCAACAAGAAGTTTCAAAAATCGATGCCTATCCTCGATCTAGGATAAACCATCCAAAATCGATGCATGAAAATGGAAACATAAGCAATATGCATAACGACGAACATGGAATGACGAACTACGCTGAAAATGGATAACCCGGGCATGTAATTCCTTTAGAAAACTCGAAGCAACGGAAAGTATCCCGACATACAGAAACGCGAAAAACAGAAAAACGGAATCGATACTTTAGTGGAATGCATAGCCCGAAACTCAACACCTAAAGGACCCATAGCCAAAAGGTGGCCCATTGACCACCAATCGGCGGCCAACAAGGGCGACGGCGGCGGCCTTGGGCGACGGCGGCGGTGTGGCCAAATCGGCCGGTCTCCGGCCGTTTTCTCGCCTCGTCCCTTTAGGATCCCGAGTTCTATGCTATGCGATCTACTAAAAGGCGGAATCAAAACAAGAAAAGGACAAAAACAGAAAAACGAGGCTGTCGGGGAGGGGTTGATCGGCGGTGGTGGCCGGCAGCAACGCAATGGCGCCGCCGCCGAGCCTCCCCGGCTCGATCCCCACTCCTCCAGCCCTTCCGCAGTGTACCTGGAGCTGCTCGGCTCTTCCGTAAACACAGAGAGACGAAGGAAATGAACGTTGAAAATGAAGGCCCTAGCCTCCTATTTATAGGAAAAGCAGGGTCAATGTTATGCATAAGCGGCCCTTTTCAAAACGTAAAAAGCGACGCAACTTTTGCAAACGGACTCCAAATTTAGCAAACTTGGTACCCATGAACACGAAATAAAATACCGGACACAACGACTATAAACAAGATATGCTTTTAAAAGACCCATGAAAAGTCCGGTTTTTCGATAACTTCCCCGGAGTGCCAAACCTTCGTGGGTGGTCGAAAACCTACATACTTAGTGTCTGAATTCTTCATAAGACACTCTTCACAACGCCTGAGGTTTCGTGATGTTCGCATCACCGAAACAAAAAGTCAACCTTTTGACCTTTCTTGAAAAATGTGTCATGCAAACCTGATGCTTAGAAAAGACGGGGTATTACATCCCTCCCTCCTTAGAAAAATTTCGTCCCCGAAATTTCAAACACGTGGAGAAAACAACTCAGGGTACTGAGCCCTGAACTTGTCTTCCAACTCCCACGTAGCTTCCTCTTCGCCATGGTGATTCCACAACACTTTCACCGGTGGAATCGCTTGTTCCTCAACCTCGACTTCTCGCTCCAAAACAGCCACCGGTCTCTCCTCGTAATCAGATCCCGAGCATGAACCACTTGGTCATGCTTGATCACGTGTTTTGGGTCGAACACGCATTTCTCAATTGAGAAACGTGAAACACGTCTTGCACATCTCCGATGCTAGGCGGCAAAGCTAACCTATAGGCAACGGGGCCTATTCTCTTGAGAACTTCGAAAGGTCCAACGAACCTCGGTCGCAACTTACCTCGCTTCCCAAAACGAACGACTCCTCTCGTCGGGCAAACCTTAAGGAAAACGCGATCTTCGATCATGAACTGAAGATCCGTACGACGCTTGTCTGCATAGGACTTCTTCCTGTCCTGAGCTTCCTTGATCCTTCGCTTGATGTGATCGATAACCTCGACCGTCTGTTGAACCATCTCCGATCCTAACATCTTTCTCTCGCCCACTTCGTCCCAATAAAGTGGCGATCGACACTTCCTTCCGCATAACGCTCATAGGGAGCCATTCCTATGGTGGCTCGATAATCTGTTATAGGCAAACTCCACCAAAGGTAGTATCTCTTCCCAATTTCCTCCTCTATCGCCACGATCGCCGCAAAGATATCTTCCGAGACTGAATCGTTCTTTCGATCGACCGCCGATCCCGAGGATGGAAGGTCAGACTTGAGATTCAGCTTGGTCCCCATGGCTTCCTGCAGACTCCTCCAAAACCTTGACGTGAACCTCGGGTCACGATCTGACGTAATCGATACCGGCACACCATGTAATCGTACGATCTCTCTAACGTAAAGCTGAGCAAGCTTATCTAACCCGTACGTCATCCGAATCGGTAAGATATGAGCTGACTTCGTAAGTCTATCGACGACAACCCATATAGCGGTGTTTCCTCACGCTGACTCACCACAAAATCCATACCGATATGATCCCATTTCCACTCTGGGATTGGTAGCGGTTGCAACAAACCTGACGGACGTTGTTGCACAGCTTTCACTTGCTGACAAGCCAAACAACGTTCCACAAACGCGGCTACATCCTTTTTCATCCCTTCCCACCAAAAGTTCCTCTTAAGGTCTCTGTACATTTTGGTGCTTCCAGGATGAGTTGTATATGGTGCCTCATGAGCTTCACTCATGATCTTATCTCTCAATTCCCTATTGAGTGGCACACATAACCTTCCTCGGAATAATAGTGCGTTGTCTTTCGCTTACGTGAACCCCTTGCTATCTTCTAGCCTTGCTTTCAGACGCATCCTTTCCAAGAACTCGTCTCCTCGTTTCGCACTCACGATGGCTTCTCTCAGGTCCGGTTCAGCTGTCAAAGCTGCGACGAATCCTTGCACTGATTCCGGCGGGTGAATCACTTCCAGGCTGAGCTTCTCAAAATCTCGAATAAGCTCTTTCTCTTGCGTAAGAAGATATCCCAACTTCGCTCTCGATTTGCGACTAAGGGCATCTGCTACGACATTGGCTTTCCCCGGGTGATAGCTAATAGAGCAATCATAATCCTTTAGCAACTCTAGCCATCTCCTTTGCCTCATGTTCAGCTCCTTTTGTTCAAAGAAATACTTAAGGCTCTTGTGATCTGTGAAGATCTCACACTTAACTCCATAGAGATAGTGCCTCCAAATCTTCAACGCATGAACGACTGCTGCTAACTCCAGGTTGTGAGTTGGGTAGCTCAACTCGTGTGGTTTCAACTGACGAGATGCGTAAGCTATAACCTTCCGCTCGCATAAGAACACAACCTAAACCAAGCTTGACGCATCGGTAGACCACAAACCCATCGCTCCTTCCGCACGGCTAACACCGAGCGGTTGTTAGCTTCTTCTTCAACTCTTGAAACTTGCTTCACAAGCTTCGACCATGAAAACTTGATCCCTTTCCCGAGTCAGTTGCATCACCGCCTTGCCAACTTCGAGAACCCTTCGATGAAACGCCTATAATATCCCCGCCAAGCCTAGAAAGCTTCAACCTCATTGGCATTAATCGAACCTTCCAGCTATTTACCGCTCAACCTTTACCGGGTCGACTTTGATATCTTCTGCAGACACGATGTGTCCAAGGAACATCACTTCTTCGAGCCAAAACTCGCACTTACTATACTCATGATAACCTCTCGCCGTAACGCTTCCGTATGGCACGGAGGTGTTCTCTATGCAACTCGCATTCTTGGAATAGATGAGTATATCATCGATAAAACCAAGATGAAACTATCCGTAATCGATGGAAAACTCGATTCATCGATCCATGAAAATCGGCGGCGCTGGTCAAACCAAACGGCATCACGATGAACTCAGTAGTGTCCATACCTCGCTCAACGCCGGTCTTCGCAACGCCCTCTTTCCCGATCTTCACCGATGGTAGCCGACCTCAAATCGATCTTAGAGAAGACACTCGCCCCTCGAGCTGGTCAAATGATCGCCGATCCTGGAAGAGGATATCTGTTTGATCGCCACTTATTCACTCTCGTAGTCAATACACATCCGCATCGACCCATCCTTCTTCTTGACAAACAGAATCGGCGCCCCCACGGTGACACGTTAGGTCGATAAAACCTAGATCCAACAACTCCTCGCAATCGCGCTTTCGCTTCTTGCAATTTTTAGGTGCCATTCGATGGTGCCTTTGATATCGGTGCCGCTCCCGGTTCCGCATCAATAGTGAATTCCACTTGTCTATCAAAGCGGTAAACCTAGCAAGTCCTCGTGAAACACGCCGATATTCACACACCATCGGCTCCTCTTGCAACTACTTGCGCTTTCAGCAGCGTCTCTCGTCAAACTCACCAAGAAAGTTTGACAGTTTTCCTTCCCGATCATCCTCACCGCCTTCAAGGTCGAGATCATCGCACGCAAACACCCATCCTTATGCCGTGGAAACAAACTTCCACTCCTTCGGCTGCTCGAAAAGCAACTCTCTCGAGACAACGATAGTCGCCTGTGCTTTTCCAACCAATCCATGCTAAAGATGACATCGAAATCTTCCATTCCGATGACATGCAAATTGACAAAGACCTTCGCTCACAGATTTCTACCTCCGGTTCGGCATATCTCTTTCGCTTTTAGCACCGCCTCGATGGGATGCTAATTTCTGGTACTGTGATTTCTTGGGTACCAAACCCAACCTCTCACACGCGATTCTCGAAACAAAAGAATGTGAGGCTCTCAGATCAAACAAAGCGAAAATGGGTATATCACTCATACGGATTATACCGCAAGATTTCCGGAGCTTGAGTCGCTTGTCACGATTCAAGCGCGCACACCCTTGCTTGTTGCGGTGGCCTTTGGTTTGCTGGACTAGGTGACCTCCGCCTCCGTGGTTTGTCCTCGGCGGAGCTTGGTTTTGCCTCATGAGCTGGATGTCGCTCACCGGGCCGTGACCGCCGACCTCCTAATGGACTATCTCGAGCGTAATGTCCAAACTTCCTACAACGATAACACTCGACGTTACCTTGCCTGCACTCGCCTAAATGATTCATCTGGCATTTCTGGCACCAAGGTTTTTCCCCACCCTGCCGCATGGGTTGGAAATTCCTTCCCAAGGTTGCCTTTCTCTTCCTCGAATACCCGATTCCTCGGAATCACCGACCGCCTGGTTCCTCGACCACCCGATCGCTTTCCCCGATCTTCCCATTTCCTCTTACCTCTTCCTCTCGTCACCGGCTGTCCGGTGGCATCGTTTTCCTGGGCAACATTGACTCAATGTTTAAAGCCCGGTTTAAGGATCGCGATACGCCAAATCTCCCCGATCGACGAGCGAAATTCGATTTCCGATCGAGTCCTCTCCTCGAACTCGTCTTCCCCGGTAGCCTCGCGTCACTGTGCACGTAGCATAACACGATGCATTTATTGAACGAGCGATCGTATTTCGGTGACCGCCCTTCTCCTCGACGAAGATTCCGTAACTCGTTTTTCTTCTCTCCGTAGAACGCCAGCACGTATTTTTCCATGAGTTCTTCCTCGAAATCTTCCCACGATACCTTCCCATCGTCACCGGTGTTGTGGTTCTCTCACGGATTCCCACCGTAAATCGCCTCATCGGTTAGTCGAAAGATCGCGCATTCAGCTTTTCTACGCCTTCGCAATGATGTATTCAAGATCCTTTCGTGGATCGTATCCACCTCAAGATCGATCGGTTCACCGAGACCGCCGAACGTAGGGATTCTCGCGCGAAAACTCTCGATCGCATGTCCAACCAAAGGCGGTTCTCGGGCTTCTTCCACGTTATTGTTTCTCCGGTCCTTTGTTCTCGGCATTCGCATCGACGCTTTGAAACATTAGAAACACTTTCGCATAGATAACCGGTATCATCGCATAACATATATCATCACCCATAACCACATATCATCACATATGCCACATATCACGATCACATATAAACATGCAACCTGCCAACACATCATCGTTATGTATTTCACATAACATCATCATCACACATCACATAGATCATACATCATCATGGCATAGCTCATATCACATATAAGCATCAAACATAAACATCCCGCCATAGACAAATGTTAGTATCAAGATTGTCCATGAAGGATCACAAAATACAAGATCAAGGTATGTCACCAAAAGGTCAAATATGAGCAAAAGAATCGACTCGTCATCGCAAAAGATGCCGCCTCGTCTATGCTTATAGCGCATCATGCGATTGTCATCGACACACCGACTATCCGCATCTCTCACTCCATATCCGCCCACTACTCTCTCGCTTGTTTCAATGGTTCCATTTGCCTTTCCTCATCCTCTCTCCCTTCCTATCGTGGTCAATTGGCCGCCGCTTGAAAGCGATCCCGCATGGAAGCAAGTCTCGTGGGTATGATCTCATCCAAGCTGCGCCTCGATTGCTCGAGTCTCAGTGAATGTTGTTCCCGGTTCCAGCCTCGGCGCTGCTCTTCCTCAACATGCTCAACCTCATCTCGAGTCATCTCGCTATCCGATCACCGGTCCTCTCAATCCTCACTGCCCTCCTCGCCCTCCTCCGGTCTTCCTCCTCCTCGTAATCTCCTTCCCGAGGCCAACCCGACATCGCTCGGTGGTACTATGATTCTCGATTCGGGCCTCTTCCCTGCCACAGTCGGGTGGATCATCTCTCTCACCTAGGAGGGTCCTACCTCGAAATCATTCCTGGTCCGTCTGAAGGTGAGGATCGTAGATGGAGGTGTAGTGACTGGTGTATCCTGATGAACTGGCGATCGTCTATGCGATGGTTGCTCTTCCAAAGGCTCTTCGGGAACATAATCCCTATCATCAACTGATCGATCCTCGAGGTGCCTCGCGATCACATCTCGCCTCGATGGTATGCCTCGATGATCGGTCCACCGCTCCATACTCTAGCAATAACTCGTGAAATCCAAGGTAAGGTGTCCGCGATAGGATCCCACGAACATCACGCACTTTGCTTTCGCCCATGGTTGCCAACCCGCCGGTAGCCTTTCGTCATCCGATAGTAAGCCTCGCACTCGGATACATTCCCACTATCTCAAATCTTTCTCCACAAACCAACAAATCTCCCGTAAACACTCCCAACGGCTCATGGACATTCCCCGTACATTCCCGAACTTACGGATCCGCTCATCCATCCCGGGATCTTAACCAACGTTGTCCGGGCCATCAATATCCATAAACCTACATGTTAGTTCATCAAAATAACAACAAATATTCACGCTTCCTTTTTCTGCCCCAGTCATCTGGGTAATCATGTCTTGAGACACATATTTTCACTTTCAACACATATCAACATCGATATGGATATTCATAACAATAATAACGTAAGCAAATACATGATTCACTTACAAGCACTCGTTTATCAATATAAACAAGATTTTCAATCAATCACATATTTCTATGTAAGCACATAGATTCACATCATCCATTTGTGATCATATCAATCACATCATACCACATCAATGGTTCCCATATCACAGCCACACAGGCCCTTTTTGTCTCATCAACAATCACTTCCATATCCACATCACCATCCAACCATATCTCATCCACATCACGTTTACATCACGTAAACTCTTACCAGGCCAAAACACATGAAACCAAGATCATATCAAGCATCACGTAATCACATAAAGCATCAGCAGATAAACACATACCTCATCGCCTTTTTATAGGAGACGGCCTGACGGTGAGCTGAGGGTAGCTGTACCTGATAAACAGTTTAGAAGAACAAGTTCTAAACACTCAATTTCAAGAATGTACATGATATAAAGCAAACGAACTGCTTTGATATCAAACAATATAGACACATACCCAAAGCCGAAATCGCTCGATACCAAGTCGGTATCGATAACAAAGATAGATGTCGTGGCCAAGAACATTGCTCGACACTGTCACACGCCCAATTCCCAAGGGAAGGCACGGATGGGTGTGATTAGGGATGGGGTTAAGCGGGGGAAGAAGGGAGGGGATACATATAACATACACGATAAGAAGATGTGACCATGAAATCGGGCAACGATCTCCTCTATAACTAGGACATATCCTGAAGGGAAGGGGTGTGCAAACAATCCACCAACAGAATAATATCGATACCATAACTTCAATGAAACATGATCTTGGTTTATAATAAGTAAAGCAAGGAAGCAAAATAGCATTACACCCTGTTGACTAGACCGGTCAACCATATAACATGCTCATATCGAGACTCACAGCATAATAACATAATAGCAAATCTTGTTCCCAATCGTAAAGCAAAATAAGGGACAAGAATACATCAACATCGTAGTACGATATAACACAACATCGCTGAAGCATAGCATGAAGAACCCGCAGCACCCCTCGCGCGCCTCGTCCAAATTCTCCTCCATCTCGTGAAAAGATTTGATAAAGAGTTTGGGGTGAGGACTAGCGCACTCGCTAGGGTTTTATCATAAATCAAAAGAATCATGATGTCGTGTTCAGAGCACTTACCTTAGAAGGTTTTAAAACGAAATCCACTTCTAAGTAAGCAAAATAGATTTTTCATTTTTCGATACCTGATCCGTTATTACTGTTGTTCTCATCATAGAACCACGGCTCGGAACGTATCCCGCCATCCCATCACATCTCATTCATTCGGCCCGGAACATATCCAGCCAGCCCACAATATCTCGGCCCGGAACATATCCAATGCCCCCATGCCCTAACGATCCAAATGGCTAACTCGGTGTGGACTTTAGGGTCAAATCCGTCGTAACCATAACCACCTCATTACCATTTCCGTGTGGAATTCCGGGGTCTATCCCCTTCAGAACCATAACCACGTGTTCGGGGTCTATCCCCTTACGATCAATACTCAAGATGGTGATCAACCCACCGAATAGAGATCCGTGCACAACCACAATAGAACCACATCTCGGATCAGAGAACAGTAATAACTTCACCAAAACATTTTACGGCGCACATGTTTTATTTTGAAAGATCAGAGTAAATAACTCAAAATAAGCATATATAACCCAACCTGAACAGACAAAAACGTCAACCGGGAGATATCTACGGATCCGATGACCGTGATCGATCGACCGGTAGGTACCGGTAACAAGACGGAACAACTTTTGGGGTCACATCCCACAAAGCAAAGCAACATCGTGATCCAAACGAAGATCAAGTAAAACTAGGTTTTCGACTTTCAACCCATATTCGCACTCTCCGGTTTTCAAATCAACTCGATGCGTATGGAAATATATTCGTGGCATCAAGGCCTATAATAGAGTACTTTCAAAATATGCATGCATGCAATTGACTCAAATCTTAGCAACAAGAAGCTTCAAAAATCGATGCTATCCTCGATCTAGATAAACCATCCAAAATCGATGCATGAAAATGGAAACATAAGCAATATGCATAACGACTAACATGGAATGACAAACTACGTTGAAAAGAATAACCCGACATGTACTTCCTTTAGAAAACTCAAGCAACGGAAAACATCCCGACATGCGTAAACGCGAAAAATGTAAAACGGAATCGGTACTTTAGTGGAATGCATAGCCCGAACTCAAAACCTAAAGGACCAGAGCTGTGCAGGTCCGCTGACCACCGAATCGGTGGCCAACACCACGACGGCGGCGCCTTGGGCGGCGGTGATTTGCCAAATCGGCCTGCCTCCGACCGTTTTCTCACCTCGTCCCTTTAGAATCCCGAGTTCTATGCTATACGATCTACTAAAAGGTGGAATTAAAATAAGAAAAGGATAAAAACAGAAAACCGGGGCTGCCGGGGATGGGCTTATCGACGGTGGTGGCCGGCAAGCAATGAATGGCGCCGCCGAGCCTCCCGGCCGATCCCCACTCATCCATCGCCCGCAGCTGCACTGAGCTACTCGGCTCGTCCAGAAACACGAGAGACGAAGGAAATGAACGTTGAAAAT
Source organism: Salvia rosmarinus (assembly GCA_036937905.1). Lineage (NCBI taxonomy): Eukaryota > Viridiplantae > Streptophyta > Magnoliopsida > Lamiales > Lamiaceae > Salvia > Salvia rosmarinus. The sequence goes on along the minus strand of CM072819.1, from coordinate 69,477,628 downwards.
GAAGGCCCTAGCCTCCTATTTATAGGAAAGAGGGGTCACAAGTAGCCGCTATGCAAGCGGCCCTTTTTCGAAAACGCTAAAATACCAGACACAACGACTATAAATAAGATATGCTTTTAAAAGATCCATGAGAAGTCCGGTTTTTCGATAACTTCCCCGGAGTGCCAAACCTTCGTGGGTGGTCGAAAACCTGCATACTTAGTGTCTATGAATTCGTCATAAGACACTCTTCACAACGCCTGAGGTTTCGTGACGATCGCATCACCGAAACAAAAATTCAACCTTTTGACCTTTCTCGAAAAACATGCCATGCAAACCTGATGCTTAGAATAGAAGGGGTATTACAGTACTGATTCATTTTTCTCGTTTTTTGTGTTTTTACATACCTGGGTGTTTTTCGTCGCTTTGAGTTTCTAAAGGAAGACATGCCCGGGTTATCCATTTTCGATATGGCTTGTCATTCTATGTTCCTAAAATTGCATATTGCTTATGTTTCCATTTTCATGCATCGGTTACGAATGGTTTATCCTAGATCTGAGGATAAGCATTAAGTTTTGAAGCTTCTTCGTAGCTAAGTTTTATATCAACTTGCACGCATGCATATTTTCAAGTTACCCCTTTATAGATTTCAATGCCCTAAACAATTTTGCCTTCTGCATCAAGTTGATTTGAAAACCCGGATGTTGCCAAATATGGGTTCGAAATGTCGAAAACCCCCGTTTTGCTTCGATCTCCGTTTTGATCGCATTATTGCCTTGCTTCGTGGAATGTGACCCCAAAAGTTGTTCCGATTGTTACTGTGTACTTGCCAACATGATCGGTATAGTTGTCGATCTCAGAGATCTCTCCCAATAGACGCCGCGGGTATAGGTGGGTTATATTTGTAGGAAAATCTGATTTTAACCTCTCCCGAGGATCTATCTCGATGTTTAATTCACCATACATTGATTATACGCCTAGCATGCACCTATATAATTAATTGCAACACGTAAGAGTTTTCTCGTGTTTACCGCGAATCTGTCGGGAATGAATAGATCAAGACTCGTGCTTTGATCTTCCGAATCAGATCCCTGCTGCCTAATCTCCAATGTCGAGTGAGGATGCCTATGGAGAATGCTATAGAAAATCACCATCATTCTTCTTCTTAATTTTCAAAATTCTCACTATAATACTATACTAATTTCTAAAATATGGAACGAGGATTAGCCTTGATTTTCTCTCACCTTATATTTATAATGCAATCCTAAATCCTATCTAGATAGGATTTATGCATATCTAATAAATATAATAATATCCTTTAGGATAGAGAGGATCAAGTCGAGTCCCAAGAGGATCGAGAGAGACGGGCTAAAATCACCTTAGCTACAGTCCCTGACGGGCCACCCAGTGGATCAAATGCAGGAATAAAGACGGGCCTCAAATAAATTAATTATCTTATTTTCAGCCCGTAACAAAAATTAATTCATAAACATTCATTCATGCCACTAGAGAATAAATGTCGACTTACCCCTTTATTACCAAGTTGAGTCGGGCTTGCACTTAGACTTTACGAATCCCCGTATTTAAGATATCAGACGTCCATTAATTATTTACGCTGCTCGATCGCTTAAAATAATTAATATCTTTAATTCCTTAAGTAGTACCACTCAACCTTATTATTGTACTTGAGATAACTCAACCGCAGGTTTAGTACAATAAACCTTTGAGCTCCTTAAGGGCCGCCATCATCCTAAACGGATATGGTGACTCGAAATGTAACTAGCATGACATACAAGATCGCCACCACCCAAGATGCAGAGAATCTGGTTATCTCATGTAACCTCACCCATAGCAAGTCAAAGTGATGGTCAAGAACTCATACTCACCTAATACCTTATCGAGATTTAGATCAACGTAAGTCTCCGAGATCTAGGTTCTTCACGACGGTCATATAGAAGAACTCATCTCACCGTGATCCATCAATACGCCGAGACGCATCAAGATAGACAAACAACCAAGTCAAGTCACTTCTTATCTACACCGCAGCTCATACCGACAACTCGTCCTCAAGTTGTCTCGCCAGATACTTTTATATCTCATTGCTTGACCAATCATACGCACTTCGTGATCTACAACACACCGTATGATCTAACTTATATATGAGATAAAGGCACATACATATGCAATCAAGTAAACAATTCGATAGGAGATTGTAATAGTGGTAACAGAAACATTGTATACAAGCTCAACCAAACCGCTTCTTCAAGATACAACCAACATGCAAGCCACGCGTGTGGGCGCCATACACGAACCCCCGACTGCACTAAAATAAACCTTTAGTCGCTTAATTTCAATCCATGTCAACTTATCCTTATGACAAATGAAATTAATGATCGACCTTACTAGACCACATCACTATCGCAAGAAGGGACTTCATGGAAGTTGTACTTGAGGTGATGTCTAAGCAATGACCACAATTTTAACAAAGAAGATGAATTCTTAGAATTGGCATACTCACTAGACCATACCGCCCAATCCAAATTCCTTGTTATCTCATATTAAATCTATCTCTAGAGAACTTATGAAAATCGCATATGCAAGCCACGCGTGTGGGCGCTACACTGAAACTCCCACTTCTCAATAGATTAAAATGTTTTATTTAGAAATCTCATCTAACAAACTTATGACAAACACTGCAAGCAAGCCACGCGTGTGGACGTTTACTCACAATGCGTATCACTTTGTTTAGAGATCAAAAAGTGGAGGTCTTGACATTTTAATTTAAAAAATTAATATGTCGGGTTACTTGCTTAGTCTTTTATTTCAAAAGGTTTGTCCATGCAGATCACGTAATCCTAGCATGCTTTTCTATAGAACTCAACATGTAAAACATGCTCGCAGACTTCTAAAATATGCTTGAAAAACGCGATAAACCTAGCATGCTTACTATGCGCATCCAATCACGAAAATATATAACATGTTTATCTACGTAATTAAACATACATAGCATGCTTCTGCATAATTTAAATATCCATGACATGCTTTGAACGATAAAAATAAAATAAAATCGTTCATCGCGGCTATTCGTGGACCCTGTACTTCCCTGCCTAATTTATTACATAAAAATTGCAAAGTATAGATCTTCAAACTCGAAAACGGGCCTCGCGTGCACTGGCACGGACCGGATTCGTCAAAACTGGATTTGGGCCAAAATTTGAAAACAGGCCAGATCATAGGAATGGGCCGGATCGGGCCAAAAATCTAGAATCGGGTCAAAAAAATCGGATCTGGGCTGAAAAACGGGTCAGGGTCGGATTTGGGCCGGGTCGGCCCAAGATGGGCTGGGCCGCGCACTAGGGCACAGCCCATGCGTGAGCCCAGCCTTGCGCGCCGCCCCACCTCACGCATCGTTGCCCAGCCGCCGCCGCCGAGCCCCGCCGAGGAACGCCGCACGCCCAGTAGGCGACGCCGCCGAGGCCATCGCCGGGTGTTGCTGGCGCGATCGAGATCGCTGCGCGCGGCTGCCTAGGGCGCTGCGCGCCTGGCTCGCGCCGCCGAGCGCCCGAGCGCCATCGCGGCGTGCACATCTCGCACGCTGCCGCCGAGAGCCGCCGAAAAGCCGCCGGATGTCCGCGTGAAAGTCGCACGCCCCGGGTCACCTAGTGCTGCCGAACACGCTAGCACGTTGAGGTTTCATCGCGCGCCGCATCGAGGTGGCCGAGCACCGCCGGCGCTGCGCGTGCATGCCGCCGGTGCCGGCGCGCCGCGCGCGCTGCCCATTACTGCTGCAGCGCGCGCGCTGCGCTGCCTCGATCGCTGCCGAGCCCACGCGACGAGACCGCCGAAGCGCCGCCGAGGCTTTGCACGAAAATCGCACGCCCGCGCCGCTCGATGGTCTCGCCAAGACCGCGCGCTCAACGACGAGGCGTGCTGAGGCATCTGCACGAGAATCGTGCGCCCCACACGCCCAGGCCGCCGATGTCGCTGAGACTCCCTCGCACATTTTTACGCGCCACGCCTGCTCCTGTCCGCCCGCCTTCGACCTACCGAGAAACGCGCATCGCTGGGCGGCGTGTCTGCGAGCACCGCACACGCTCAGCGTGCCATCACCCGCACGCCGTCCGCCGTGCGTCCGGTTTCTGGTAGTCTCCCGTCGTCTCGTTCTTCGTGCTTTCGCCTTCGTTCTTCTTTTACAGATAAGATTTACAAAAAAAATCTAATCTAACCACGGATTTTCTCGTGGTGAAAAACAAAATCCGACAAAAAAATAAAACGAGCCACGATGAATGACAGATTCACAATTAATTAATTGCGCACGTTATAATCAAACGTGAATTAATCCAACAGAGCCAAGATACTGAACCTGGCTCTGATACCATTTATAGGGAAATCTGATTTTAACCCTCTCCCGATGATCTATCTTGGATGTTTAATTCACCATACATTGATTATATGTCTAGCATGCACCTATATAATTAATTGCAACACGTAAGAGTTTTCTCGTGTTTAACTGCGAATCTGTCGGGAATGAATAGATCAAGACTCGTGCTTTGATCTTCTGAACTGTATCCCGGTTGCCTAATCTCCAATGTCGAGTGAGGACAGTCTATGGAGAATGCTATAGAAAATCACCCTCTTTCTTCTCTCTTAATTTTCGAAAATTCTCACTATAATGCTATAGTAATTCTCGAAAATATGGAATGACGATTAGCCTTGATTTTCTCTCTCACCTTATATTTATAATGCAATCCTAAATCCTATCTAGATAGGATTTATGCATATCTATTAAATATAATAATATCCTTTAGATAGAGAGGATCAAGTCGAGTCCCAAGAGGGATCGAGAGAGATGGGCTAAAATCACCTTAGCTACAGTCTCGGACGGGCCACCCATGGATCAAATGCAAGGAATAAAGACGGGCCTCAAATAAATTAATTATCTTATGTTCACCCGTAACATAAATTAATTCATAAACATTCATTCATGCCACTAGAGAATAAATGCCGACTTACCCTTTATTACCGGTTGAGTCGGGCTTGCACTTAGACTTTACTGAATCCTCGTATTTAAGATATCGACGTCCATTAATTATTTACGCTGCTCGATCGCTTAAAATAATTAATATCTTTAATTCCTTAAGTAGTACCACTCAACCTTATTATTGTAATTGAGATAACTCAACCTCGGGGTTTAGTACAATAAACCTTTGAGCTCCTTAAGGTGACGCCATCATCCTAAACGGATACGGTGACTGACATGATAACTAGCATGACATACAAGACCGCCACCACCCAAGATGCAGAGAGTCTTGGGTTAAATCATGTAACCTCACCCATAACAAGTCAAATGATGGTCATCAACTCATACTCACCTAATACCTTATCGAGGTTTAGATCATCGTAAGTCACCAAGATCTAGGTTCTTCACGACGGTCGATAGAAGAACTCATCTCACCGTGATCCATCAATACGCCGAGACGCATCAAGATATAGACAAGCAACCAAGTCAAGTCACTTCTATCTACACATGCACTATACCGACAACTCGTCCTCAAGTTGTCTCACACCGTGATACTTTTATATCTCATTAAGCTCGACCAATCATATACACTTCGTGATCTACAACACAATCGTATGATCTAACTTATATATGAGATAAAGGGACATACATATGCAATCAAATAAACAATTCAGATAGGAAATTGTAATAGTGGTAACAGGAAACATTGTATACAAGCTCAACCAAACTACTTTCAGTATACAAATCCAACAATATTTTGAGTACTTATCTTGAGTTATTAAGCTCGATATTTCAAAACAAAATGTCAATGTCCATGAAAATATTTTGGCGCATCTCTATCTGCTTAATGCTCTCTGTAAAGCAATTGTGGCTTTTAGTGGGTCTAACACACTTACTAAGGGGTTGTACACGAGTCCGCATCGCCGTGATTTATCCTCCCGCGCATCGACATATGATGTGGCTTCGGGTTCTCGCCTGCCGCCGCCCGGTGATTTATCTCAAAGTGTGGTTCATCCCGAGTCTCACCGGGTTATGTTAATATGATCTCAAGTGTGGTTCGTCCCGAGATCTTACCTTAGAGTAATAATGGAATGCGCTTAACGGGCCCCAAGTAAAGGTTTTGGTTTCATGGAAGTGGATTTATGTTTTAAAACCTTCTATGTTTACCGTATAACATGGACTTTCTTCGCTTTGTTTATATGAATCTGCTTATAAAATGCACGACCCAATCGAGTGCGCTAGTACTCACCCAAAATCTTTTAAAATGTTTTCGTGTTAATAAACCAAGGACGTGATAAGCGGTGAGGCGGGTTGGTCGTTCTCTATTTTTGTTTTAAGTATGTTACGTTCACCGACGCCTTAAGTGTGTATGTTTTGTTGCTATCGCCTAGAAACTCACCGAGTTCTATGACTATTATATTTGAAGTATTTTAAGTTCGATTGGTTACCGTGATTTCTCTACCGCTTTCTTTATTGCTTTTGATGGAGAGTGCAGTAGTCGGCCCTCTCGACGCCGCAAAGCCCTCATGTAGTACTCGAGATAGTTACGACCTCGTGAGCAGAGCTGATCGGCCAACTCCTTTTTGGCGAGCCAGCTCTCGATACCCCATCATTTACTTGACTTGAGGTGTAGTAGGATGCCCTACCCCAATAATTGTTATTGGTTGTCCGAATCGCTCAGCCCCGTGATTGTAGTCGGTTGTATACGACCAATGTGGCGTCTGAGCTTTTCGACACCAATGTTGAAAATATGTGTTTGTTTGCTTATTTTCGCTTCGCTTTTTTTGATTTATGCTTTTATAGAGGAGATGCGCCCAACTTTAATGCAAGTCGATACACATCATTAAGTCTCCACAATTGTTGCATTTCCACTTCGCCCTCGATCGAGCTTTGAGCCCGCTGACATATCTCGCCACAAGTTGATCTTCTGATTCTTGGCTGCTGAATCTTGCCATTAATTTGTAATACTCTTCAAGATAATCATCACACTTTTGCCACTTGTTGCAAAGTATCAATTGCACAAAATATTTTGAGCAAAGTCTGCGGAAGGAAATTCTCACGAAGCCTCGGCTTTCATTTTCTCCCAAGAATTAATTTTTGTTTTCCTTTATGCAACCTCATCTCTTGCGATTATCCTACCAAAGTGATGCATAACCTCGGCCGAGTAGCCACGAGCTTGACTTTCTCGATAATCTATGATATCCTTGTATTCAAATAATTTCTCTACGGTACTAAGCCAATCGAGAAATTCATCCGGGCGAGAAACTCAGTATAACCATCTTCACAAAATCAGAGAATGAATGAACCTTGAGAAGTTGTTAGCTCCTCCGCTGGCGAAAGGATTCACATACTCCGAGTTATCACCGAATAACCATGGCGTATAACCATCTTCCCGACGCCAAGACGTATGGTTAGCTCCTCGACTTGCCTCGAGTGCCTCGAATTACAAACATCTCGCTCATCTCCGGAATTTCCATGTTGCCCTTACCACGTTCGCCTCTTCCTCTTCTTGCTGCCATTGCAAAAAGATGAGAATGCTAAGAGCGTACGTTGGCCTGATACCAAATGATAAGGGAAGGCTTCAATGGAAAGAGGAAGTGAAACAAAATGGAATGCTAAATTCGACTTCCAAGTTGGGATGAAGGAGAAGTGAGAACTTGATTCTCAATTTTGATAAATGATCAATACAATATTCAACTATGATTTAAACTCCTCAATACCACAAGTATAAATAGGAAAAATAGTAAAATGACTTGATAAAAGAAACAACTTTCAAACTTCCAAATTAAAGAGACTTTCAAACTTCTGGTCGTGACTTTAAATGGCCATAACTCTTCCAATACGTTGAATCTGATGGTCCATAATATATTGATGGAAAGATAATCGAGATGTCTGTTCAATGCTACAAACGGTGCATGAATCTGATCCTTGTAGAGAAAGTTATGACTTAAATACTAAGCTGCGACAGGTTCAGTGAATTGCACTACATCAACAAAGCCGAGAATCCATACCAACCTCACATTCCTTTTTCGAGCAGATTGAGAAGTGAGAAGAATGATCAACAATTCTTGGAGTTCTACAAGGTACTCGCTAAGATGAACATGAACTTGCCTCTCCTAGATGTAATTCTTAATGTGCCCGTATATGTCAAATTCTTCAAGGAGTTAGCATCGAAAAAGATGAAGTTTGCCGATGATGAAAAGGTTGTTCATCTTCAGCACCAATTGCCACCCAAGCAGCACGATCCAGGAAGTTTTATAATAAAGATTGCTTTGGGAAATGGAAGGGAAGCTACATGCATGCTCGATCTAGGTGCATGTATTAATTTCATGTCTCACTCTATTCCATTATCTGAAACAAAATTTTAAAAAAATTGGTTTTTGAGCAACTAGAATTAGTCAAAGTGGGTGGGTTGATCATTCATGTTGATTTTTTTGTTCTTGATGTAGGTGATGTCAAAGAAAACGTAGAGAGCACAAAATTCTTTTAGATAGACCTTTTATGGCTACCACCAACACGTTGATTGATGTTAAGAATTGAGTATTAAAAATGACAATGTTGAGAGAGACTATGTCCTTTTCTGTTCGAGATAGCACTATTGTACCATCTTTTGATTTGATTGATAACTGTTCTTACATAGATGCTATTGATGATGCTTTGGTCGAGACATGCGTATTGTAGGGAAACCTCATAGAAACCTTTCTTGTAGGTTTAGATGAGGAAGAAGAGAAGCTATGTCTGGAGAACAACATTGCGGAGGAGGACCAGAAGGAAGAAGTGGAAAGATTACCTCCGGAAGGAAAGCCAAACCTCAAAGCGTTACCGGACACCTCAAGTATGTCTACCTCGAGGAAGGTAAGCAGAAACCTGTCATCATCTTTGCCGGACTCAATGAGGTAGAGGAAGAACAACTAATCGAGGTACTGAAGAAGAATAAACAGGCTATTGGATGAAGTATGTACGACATTCAAGGGATAAGCCCAGCTATGTGTATGCATCAGATAGTACTTAAAGAATGGACTAGGCCAGTTCGAGAAGGACAACGAAGGTTGAATCCAAACCTTATGGAGGTAATCATGAAGGAGATTCTAAAGCTCCTCGTAGAATGACTCATCTACCCCGCAGCAGACAGTCAATGGGTTAGTCCAGTTCATGTAGTACCGAAGAATGATGGTATCACATTGGTGGAGAATGACAAATGAGAGCTTGTGCCAACAAGGACCACTACCGGATGGCGGATGTGCATCGATTATCAAAAATTGAATATCGCCATGAGAAATGACCATTTTCCTCTTCATTTCATTGATCTGATGCTAGATAAGCTAGCCGGACATGAATATTATTGTTTTCTTGATGGTTTGTCTGGTTATTATCAGGTGGCGATTGCTCCGGATAATCAAGCCAAAACAACATTTACATATTCTTTTGGCACTTTCACGTGGAGGAGAATACCTTTGGGTTGTGCAATGCCCCTGGGACATTCAATGATGCATGACTTCTATTTTTTCAGAAATGATAGGGAATTTCATTGAGGAATTTATGGATGATTTTTCAGTTTTTGGTTTATCTTATGAAGTTGGATCTGGTTCTTACACGTTGTATTGAATGCAATCTTACTTTAAGTTGGCAAAATAGTCATTTTATGGTGACTAGTGGGATTGTATTAGGATATGTGGTGTCGAAAAAGGGAATTCAAGTTGATAAGGCAAAAATTGATGTGATTGAATAATTGCCATGACCAATTGATGTTAGGGGAATTAGAAGTTTTTTAGGGCATGCTATTTTTTACAAATGATTTATTAAGGATTTTTTTAAAATAAGTCAACCTTTATGTAAATTACTTGCCCAAGATGTTCATTTTTTGTTTGATGAGAGTTGCTTGCATACTTTCAATGCTTTGAAGGAAAAGATTTTCTCTACACCTATTGTTATTGCCCCTGATTGGTCGTTGCCGTTTGAGATTATGTGTGATGCATCGAACACGGCAGTAGGAGCTTTCTTAGGTCAGCGTATTGATAAAATGTTGCATGTGATTTACTATGCTAGTTTAACTCTTAACTATGCGCAAGTAAACTACACCACTATAGAAAAAGAGCTTCTAGCAATGGTTTTTGCTTTCGACAAGTTTAGATCTTATATTTTAGGTCTATAACTATTGTGCACATTGATCATGCAGCTCTTCAATACTTGATGTCTAAGCCTCAGCCAAACATAGACTAATTAGGTGGATTTTATTGCTATAAGAATTCGATGTGGAGATTAAGGATAGGAAAGGTAGTCTGAATGTTGTGGCTGATCATTTATCTCGTCTTCCCTTTAATCCTCAATCGGATAAATTGCATCAATCTGGCATAAGTGAAAAATTTCCCTTTGAGCATGCATTTGAGACATCCATCATTCCTTGGTATGCTGATATCTATAATTATCTTGCTAGTGGAAAATTACGTCCTGGCATCTCTTCTAAAAAAAAAAGATTTATGTCATCTTGCTGGAACTACTATTGGGATGACCCTTATCTTTTTTACCTTGGTAAATATGAGGTTATCCAAAGATGCATTCTAGTGGAAGAGCAACAAGAGATCCTTGCATTCTGTCATGTTTCGTATTGTGGAGGACATTTCGAGGGTCACAAGACCGCCTTTAAGGTTCTCCAATCCAGATTTTATTGACCTTCAATGGCATGATATGAGTGAGAAATGAGATGCCCCTTAACATAAATCTGCCTGTGGAAATTTTTTATGTGTGGGGAATCGATTTTATGGGGCCTTTTCCCAAATCTTGTGGGTTTGAGTAAATTCTTCTTGTTGTAGATTATGTGTCCAAATGGGTGGAAGAAATTCCTACCCTGATCGAGCTAAAAACACACTCAAATTACTCACAATCGTACGAGGTAATCGTAGCGTGATAAGTTAACACGAGTCGTCTCTCAAGGAAAACTTAACAGGGCCATTGTTTGTGTTGTGCACAGAAAGCGATTAAATCCTAAACACTCTAATAACAACGGGGGTTGAACATGCAAGAATTGAAATACGGAAAATAAACAGCGATCCTAAGCTGGGGGTTGTCAATCCCGAGCAAAACTATTAAAACAATAAATCTAAACCAGGGGTTGTCAATCCCTAGTTGAACTACGAAAGCATGATAAATCAAAGCGGTAAATAAAAGCATATGCAATCATATTATTCATAGGGTTTGTCAATCCCTAATCTAAATCTAATTGCAAATAAAAACATAATCATCAATCATTCTCCAAGAACAGGAATTAATCGAAAGCAAGAAATCATTAAGCAATGTAAATCAACGGAACATGAAAATCCAATCCACTCTCACTATGGAATTGAATTCAACATAAATCATCAAACCAAACACTATGAAATTGGTTCCACAAGAACTGATAATCTAAAGCATAAATTGATAATTTAAATATTCAAATGATGAAACTAAAAACATGAATCAAAGCTAATGATTATCTGTTGTGTCGATCTGCTGAAGAATTCCTGAAGAATCCATGGTGAACAGGAGCAGCCGCGGTGTGAAGAACCCAAAAAATCAGAACTGAGAGCGGAGCCCTAAACGCGTATATATATATTAAATGAAAGTGAGCCGGCGTTCAAAATGAACGCAGGTTCAAAATACATTCTGCCTTGAATATGAACGCCAGCTGTGCGTGAACGCCGGCTGAGGAAATCATTCTGCCTCACAAATGAGCGAGCGTTCATGATGAACGCGCGAGGAAAATTTGGAGAACGCGCTCGATCGAGGTTGGCTGAAGGAGCTGGTGCGGAGATGGCGGCGCGGGTGATGGGGTGACGCCGAGGCGCGAGGCGTCGATGGAAGGAGAGGCGCTGGCAAAGCCGCCACGGACGAGATCGAGCGGCGCTGGCGAGCGGGCAAGTGCGGTTCGCGGCGGGCGCTGGAGAGCGGGCGGACGCTGCTCGGCGCCGGGCGAAGCACGGGAGTGCAACGCGAGTTGAGTTCGAGCGATGGACGAGGCGAGACGGGCGCTGGGCGCTGGGGTGATCTTGGCTGGGCGGGCGCGGGCGCTAGGGCGGCGTCTTAGCGCTCGAGCGCCGGGCGCTGGAGTTGGTGGAAGGCCACTCGAGCGCAGGAAATTGGCCGCGTGCTCGGAGCGAGCCGGGCGCTGGCGGGCGTGTGTGGCGGGCGTGCGGGCGTGGCCATGCGCGACGGGGTGCCGTGGCGCGACTTTGGTCGTTCGACCCATTCTCCTTCGTCTGAACTCCGATTTACACACGGTTTTCGCCTATATTTGATTCTTGGCAGATCCAATTCATCTTATTTTCTGCCGTTTTCCTACAAAACATCGAAACGAACGAAGTAAGTCCGAATCGATAAATATTAATCGAACCAAAGGCATAAATAGGACAAACCATAGAAAATGACATGTAAAACAATACCAAGAATCATCACAAAATCATATCAAACAACTCCGCCACACTTATCCATTTGCTTGTCCTCAAGCAAAGTCTATACTAATAAGAATAGGGAAGATAATTCATGCAACTTAACTCTTATTCTAATCAATCAAATCTCTTTTGCAATTCCCGCAAACATGATGAATACATAATCAAAGACAACGTGAAACAAATCTAAGATTGCGAAAATATCAAATAAACAAATAAGTTATTTTTGTTCAGACCCAACTCTCCGCTAGAGGTGAATTAACTAAAATGGTTACCTTTAGCAACAAGTTTCCTTTGATAACATAGAAGGTATTAACAGATTTGGAACAATGTTCGAAAGGTGAACTCTCGATGAACTCGAGTCTCCTAACGTGGTTTCCCATGTCCATTTCTCAATTTACGAGAAAGAGGGACATAATCCCATCCTCCATTTATACAATCTCAACAACATTGGAGTTTTAATTCTCCTTATTTTCTTTTTCACACATATTTTTCTTTTTTATTCTTTTTTTTTGTTTATTGAAACGAGTATAAAGGTAACCACCCTGTTAACACTTCCCCTAGCATTAGCCGGACAAATCACGTCAATAACCACCGATTTAAAATCAATTCACACAACCCCGTCAATTCACATTGCACTTTAATCACATGACATCAAGATAAACGAGAAATACATCAAGGTCCGATCAATACCACAGAGTTCAGTTGCACAAATCAAAATCCTAACTTTACGAGCATAGATAAAGCTTAAGTCCAAACAAACAAAATAAGCATACGGGCACAACATTAAGCAAACTATATATGTCACACCCACAAAACCAAAATACTCTCTCCCCCACACTTAATTCGAGCACTGTCCCCAGTGCTCAAAACATAAATAACATAAAAATAGCCGATAGAGGAGGAGGCTTCCCTGATAAAATATGGCAATGGCGGGGTTGGAATGTGGCGTGTGCGCGCGTAACCGAATATCAAGGCTTCACCTCACCGCCGACGAAGTCCCACTTCGAGCAACACTAACATAGAGACAACAGATAGATCAAAGAAAAACAGGAAACCAAACAAAAAAGAAAGAAAGGAAAAGAATAGAAAAAACCGTGGGTAAACTCCCACGTAGTACTCAATTTAACGTCGTGAGCACGACGTGTTCCGGTAAACAACGGACTATCCATAGTCCTTCACCTGCAGGAATACCATCTTGGCCAAAGCATCAGTATGAACCATACAAGAACAGAGGACAGTAAAGAAAACAAGTAATGCACAATTTAAGCTCAAGTCGAACATCCTATTCTCCAAAAATAAAATAAATACTTCAATTCCCAAAGTACAAGATTTTGGTGAATTAGGATGTTGACAAATAATTGATGTTACCTCAACCTTTGTCCTCGATTTGTCCTCTTCTGGGATCCCGTACTCCAATTGTTGAGGCAGTGCAATCACTTCCAGAGCGGGTTTTGGCATTCGAGTATCTTCAAGTGCCCACTCTTTCTCCATACTTTCTTCATCCTCCTCCACGTGCTTGGGTAGTTCTATCACCTCCAGAGTGGACGTTGGCATGCTATTCACTTCATTTGCCCACTCTTCCTTGTTTTTCACCTCCTCAGTTGCAAAGAGCTCATCAGAGTCTCTCCCACCCCATTCTCAACAACCGGTCACTTACAAGAAAAGTGACCGTCCGAGTCCGATCCGGTTGGTGTGGGAGGCACGACTTCATCACTTTCTCATTTTCCACCTCAAGTGGCTGCAACGGCTCTTCCGGTGTCTCTTCCACCCAATTCTCAATAATTGGGTCACTTTCTAAACAAAGGATCGCTGGACTGATCGGATTGGATTGGGGTTCCTCCATTGTCGCAATGACTCTTTAAGCGGTGAACATGCCCCGCTTGCGTCTCCAAACGCCGAGACGAGGTGTTTGCAAAGATCCATTTTGTTAAGTAATGATCCATTCGTGGGGTGAACGAATCCTCAAATGATGACCTCGAGGTGGTGATGCGTGTGGTGGTGAATAATACCCTGCCGCGGGTCGTACCATCGTTCTTTGTGGAGGCGTGGCCGTGGATCACACCATTCATAACCAAGTTGTGGATTCCAATATTCCGGGTCGGGTTGTGGTTCCCACCATTCCGAACTGGACTGAGGGGGTTGCTGCTGCTGCTGCAGGTAGGAATATTGAGGTGGAGGTGGTTGCTCTGAGTATGAATATTGCGGCGGAGGTGGTTGCTCCCAGCATGGATTGTAGGCTTGATCTTCATACACCGGAGGAGGTGGTTGGTCCCAGTAGGGATCATCGGTTTGCTGCTCATGCCCTGAAGGATATCCCTCAGACTGGTCGAACTGGGCTCCTTCTTCATAAGAAGAATTTGCCCAAAACGACGAACTTTCCTCCCCCAGCCTGCTTGACCATACTCATATTGCTGGTAACCCTGCATTAACAGATACCAACAACAAAAACAAGATCACACGCACCAGGGGGGGAAAATAACCAAAATTAACAAAAGAAACACAGAAAATAAACAACACAAACAATATATCTAAAGTTTTCCCCGGCAACGGCGCCAAAATTGATCGAGCTAAAAACACACTCAAATTACTCGCAATCGTACGAGGTAATCGTAGCGTGATAAGTTAACACGAGTCGCCCTCAAGGAAAACTTAACAGGGCCATTGTTTGTGTTGTGCACAGAAAGCGATTAAATCCTAAACACTCTAATAACAACGGGGTTGAACATGCAAGAATTGAAATACGGAAAATAAACAATGATCCTAAGTCGGGGTTGTCAATCCCGAGCTAAACTATTAAAACAATAAATCTAAACCAGGGTTGTCAATCCCTAGTTGAACTATGAAAGCATGATAAATCAAAGCGGTAATAAAGCATATGCAATCATATTATTCATGGGTTTGTCAATCCCTAATCTAAATCTAATTGCAAATAAAACATAATCATCAATCATTCTCCAAGAACAGAATTAATCGAAGCAAGAAATCATTAAGCAATGTAAATCAATGGAACATGAAAATCCAATCCACTCTCACTATGGAATTGAATTCAACATAAATCATCAAACCAAACACTATGAAATTGGTTCCACAAGAACCGATAATCCAAAGCATAAATTGATAATTTAAATATTCAAATGATGAAACTAAAACAGAATTAAAGGTAATGATTATCTGTTGTGTCGATCTGTCAAGAATTCTCAAGAATCCATGGTGAAAGTGAGGCGGAAGCGCGTGAAGAACCCAAAAATCGAATCGGAAATGAGCCCTAAACGCGATATATATATTAAATGAAGTGAGCCGGCGCTCAAAATGAACGCAGTTCAAAATACATTCGCTTGAATATGAACGCCACCGTGCATGAACGCCTACCGAGGAAATCATTCGCCTCACAAATGATCGAGCGTTCATGACGAACGTGAGAGGAAAATTTGGAGAACGCGCGCGATCGAGCGCCGGTTCTCAAGGAGAGCTGGCGTGGAGATGGCGCCCGAGTGATGGGTGATGCTGAAGCGCGAGGCGTCTTGCTGGAAGGAGAGGCAGCTAAGCCGCCGCCGGACGAGATCGAGCGGGCGTTGGCGGGCGGGCAAGTCTGGTCTGCGCGGGCGCGAGTAGCGCGAGCCTCGGCGGGCGCTTGCTCGCCATCGGGCGAAGCGCGGAGTCAACGCACGAGGTGAGTTTGAGCGATGGACGAGGCGAGACGGGCGCCGGGCGCTGGGTGATACATCATGCGGGCACGGCGCTGGGCGAGGCGCGGTGCTGCGGGCGCAGCACGGCGTTCGAGCGCCGGCGCCGAGTTGGTGCGCCACTCGAGCGGAGGGAAATTAGCCGCGCCGGAGTGAGCCGACGCCGGGCGGCGCGTGTGGCGGGCGTGCTCGTAATACCCCATCCTTTTAAGCTTCGCTTTGATGGCACATTTTTCGAGAAAAGGTCAAAAGGTTGACTTTTTGTTTCAATGTCTGACCGTCACGAAACCTCGTGCGTTGTGAAGAGTGTCTTATGACCAATTCATAGACACTAAGTATGCGTGTTTTCGACCACCCATGAAGGTTCGCACTCGGAAGTTATCGAAAACCGGACTTTTCACGGATCTTTAAAAGCATATCTTGTTTATAGTCGTTGTGTCCGTATTTTATTTCGTGTCCATGGGTACTAAGTTTGCTAAATTTGAGTCCGTTTGCAAAGTTATGTCATTTTTGCATTTTCGAAAAGGATCTTATGCAAGCGTATCATGACCCGCTTTTCCTATAAATAGGAGGCTAGGGCCTTCATTTTCAACGCTCATTTCCTTCGCCTCTCGTGTTTACGGAAGAGCCGAGCAGCTCAGTACGCTGCGAAGTCAGGAGAGTGGGGATCGAGCGGGGAGGCTCGGTGGCGCGCCATTCATACTGCTGCAGAGCCACCACCGCCGATCAACCACCCCTGCAGCCCGTTTTCTGTTTTGTCCTTTTCTTGTTTTGATTCCGCCTTTAGTAGATCGTATAGCATAGAACTCGGGATTCTAAAGGGACGAGGCAGGAAAACGGCCGAGGCCGGCAGGTTTAGCCATTACCGCCGCCGCCAAGGCCGCCACCACCGTGGCTGTTGTCACGATTTGGTGGCCGACGGCCACCTTATGGCCACGGTCCTTTAGGTTTTGAGTTCCGGCTATGCTTTCTACTAAAGTACCGATTCCGTTTTACGCTTTTCGTTTCGCATGTCGGGATGTTTTCCGCTGCTTGAGTTTTCTAAAGGAAGTAAATGCTCGGGTTATCCATTTTCAACGCCGCTTGTCATTCCATGTTCGCCGTTATGCATATTGCTTATGTTTCCATTTTCATGCATCGATTTTGGATGGTTTATCCTAGATCCGAGGATAGCATCGATTTTGAAGCTTCTTCACGCTAAGATTTGAGTAAACTTGCATGCATGCATATTTTGAAAGTACCCTATTATTGGTCTTGATGCCTGAATATATTTCCTTCTCGCATCGAGTTGATTTGAAAACCGGAGAGTGCCAAATGTGGGTTCGAAAAGTCGAAAACCCTAGTTTTTCACGATCGTCGTTTGATCACGATGTTGCTTTGCTTTGAGGGAAGTGACCTCAAAAGTTGTTTCGCCTTGTTACTGTGTACCTACCGTGCGATCGGTGAAGTCATCGGATCCGTAGATATCTCCCGGTTGACGTTTCTGCTCGAGTTGGGTTATATATGCTTATTTTGAGTTATTTACTCGATATTTCAAAATAAAAACATGTGCGCCCGTAAAATGTTTTGATGAAGTTATTCTCGTTCTACGATCCGAAATATGGTTCTATCATGGTTGTGCACGGATCTCTATTCGGTGGGTTGATCACCATCTTGAGTATTGATCGAAGGGATAGACCCCAACACGTGGTTATGGTTCCGAAGGGATAGACCCCGAAGTCCACACGGAAATGGTAATGAGGTGGTTATGGTTACGATGGGATTTGACCCAAGTCCACACCGAAAGTTAGCCGGTGGATACGCTCCGGCATGGGTGACCGGATATGTTCCGGCGAATAAATGACATGTGATGGGCTGGCGGGATACGCCCGAGCTGTGGTTCATGGTTCTATGATGAGAATAACAAGAATAACGGATCGGTATCGAAAATGAAAATCTATTTTTCTTACTTAGAAGTGGATTTACGTTTTAAAACATTCTAAGGTAAGTGCTCTGAACACGGCATCATGACTCTTTTGATTTATGATAAAACCCCAGTTGAGTGCGCTAGTACTCACCCCAAACTCTTTTTCAAATCTTTTCATAGATGAAGGAGGGCTGGATGGGCGACGCTGAGGGGTGGAGCTGCGGGTTCTTCATGCTATACTTCCGCGATGTTGTGTTATATACGTACTCTGATATTGATGTATTCTTGTCCCTTATTTGCTTTCTAATTGGGAACAAGATTTGTTATGTTATTCTGCTGTGAGTCTCGATATGAGCATGCTATGTGGTTGACCGGTCTAGTTGACAGGATATAATGCTATTTTGCTTTCTTGCATTACTTATAATAAACCAAGATCATGTTTTCGAGGTTATGTTATCGATATTATTCTCAGGATTGTTTGTGCACCCTCCCCTTCGTGATATGTCCTAGTTATAGAGGAGATCTTGCCCGATTTCATGGTCGCATCTTCTTATCGTGTATGTTATATGTATTCCCCCCTTCTTCCCCGCTCCTTAACCCCCATCCCTAATCACACCCCGGCATCCGTGCCTTCCCTCGGGAATTGGTGCGTGACAGCTTTGTATCAGAGCAGTGTTCTTGGCCCTGACATCTATCTTTCTTATCTGATACCAGCTTGGTATCAGAGCAATGGTTCTTGGCTTTTATCTCTAGCTTTGTTATCCGATATCAAAGCAGTTTGTTTGCTTTATATCTTGTACGTTTGAAATTGAGTGTTTAGAACTTGTCCTTCTAAACTGCTCATCGTGTCTGACTACCCTCACCACCGTCAGGCCGCCTCGCTTAAAAAGGGACGAGGTATGTGTTTATTTGTCGATGCTTTATGTGGTTACGTGATGCTTGATATAATCTTGGTTTCATGTGTTTTGGCACGGTAAGAGTTTACGTGATGTAAACGTGATGTGGATGTTGAGGTGAGATGGATGTGGTATGGTTGGGTGTTGATGTGGACGTGGAAATGATTTGTCGATGGGACGGAAGGGCCTGTCGATCGTGATGTGAAAATCGCTTATATGATATGATGTGATTGATGTGATCACGTATGGTTGATGTAAGTCTATGTGTTTACATAGTAATGTATTGTTGATTGAAAATCTTGTTTATTTTGATAAACGAGTGCTTGTAAGTGAATTACAGATTGCTTACGTGATTATTATGATAAATATCGATATTGATATTGATATGTGTTTAAATGAACATGTGTTTGAGACATGATTACCCGGATGACCGCGTAAAAAGGAAACGTGAATATTTGTTGTTATGTTGATAAACCAACATGTAGGTTTATGGATATTCATGGCCCGCATAACGTTGGTTAAGATCCCAGGATGGATGAGCAAATCCGTAAGTTCGTGGAATGTACCAGAATGTCCATGAACCGGGGGAGTATTTCTGGGAGATTTGTTGGATTATGGAGAAACATCCGAGACAAGGGGAAAGTATCGAATATGAGGCTTACTATCGGTTGACAGAGAGGTCGCCGACGGTTGGCAACCGTGGGCGAAAGCAAGGATACGTGATGTTCGGGACGATCCTATCACCGTGCACCTTACCTTGATTTCACCGAGTTCGCTGCTCGAGTATGGAGACAAGGGACCGATCATCAAGGTATACCATCCGAGGAGGATGTGATAGCAAGGCATGTTCGAGGACCAATCCATATTGATGATAGGGATGATGTTCCCAAGAGCCTTTGGGAGAGCGACCATCGCCGACGATCACCAATGCATCAGATACACCAGCCACTACACTCCATCGACGATCCTTACCTTCAAGGACCCAAACGATTTTGAGGCGGGAACCTCCCAAGCGAGAGATTATCCATCCGATAAAGGTGGAAGAGGCCCAGATTAGAATTTTCAGCCACCGAACGCATCGTTGGCATCCAGGAAGGAGACTCAGGAGGAGGACCGGATGAGAATGAGGAGGACGGTGAGGACTCAGAGGACCGGTGATCTAGATAGCCAATGACTCACGATGGTCGGGCATGTTGAGGAAGGGCAAGCGCCGAGACAGGACTCAGCACGGCTTTCACCGATACTCAGCGATCGTGGCACGCTTGATGGGATCATACCCACGAGGCTTGCTTCCATACAGATCGCTTTTACAGGCACCAATTCAAGCCCTGATAGGAAGGGAAAGAGAGGATGAGGAGAGGCAGAATGGAACCGTTGGGACGAACGGGGAGTAGTGGACGGATATGGAGGACAGGGATCTAGGTAGTCAGTGTGTACAGTGACAGTCGCAGAGTCTGCTAGAAGCATGGACAGAGCGGCATCTTTTGACAGTAACCGGAGTCAGATTCTTTTGCTCATATCTGACCTTTTTTGACTGACATACCTTGATCGTGTATTTTGACAGTCCTTCATGGACACTGAATATTACTGATACTAACGATGTCTATGACAGGATGTTTAAGTTTGATGCTTATATGTGATATGAGTTATGCCATGATGATATATGATCTATGTGATGTGTGATGATAATGTTATGTGAAATGCATAACGATGATATGTTGACAGGTGTCACAGCCAGGTTTGGCTAAACCTTACCGGACCGCGACTCGGGTTCGGGTTAAGTGAATATGACAAGAATAAGGTTTTCAACTCATTTCATCTATGAAGAAATATAGATGTTTCAAACAGAGACGAGAATCACGATGGATCAAAATAGCTTATATATATATATATATATAAGATGGTTCAGAGTTCCTACGTAACAAAGAGCTTTGCAAAGCTTAACATAATAACAAAAAGATAACAGAGTCTCAAGAGTTTGGCAGCGGAATGAACGTGTGAGACATGCATGTGAAGATGCATTCTCAAGGTGAACCAAAAATACTTCATACTTCAAAAAGATTTCCGCCAACTCCCGCCTGCTCCATCACCCGCCAACCCGCATATTTAAAAACAAACATGCGGTGAGTACAAAATTGCACTCGGTGGACACATTGCCGAAAGCATTTTACTTACTTAAATATTGTACGCCTCATCACAAGAAGACACAAGGGTTTTATTTGAAAAAGGCCTTGTTCTTACAAAATACATTTTCAATATTTTCAAAAGTCGATCGCCGGTCATTTTCATTTCACAAAACCACAACGTATATTCCAAGTCGGCTATGGATAAACGCTACGAGGAGGCCTCACTTCACCGGACGCAATCGATCGCAACCAATGATTCGTAAAATTGATCGCAACCATGATTCAAAGAAATGATCGCAACCGCGATTCGCCTAATGTGTACACAACCCTAGCTGGAATTTCTACTTACACCTCCACCTGGGATCCGACTCGTAACATCCTCGCTGCCTGTGCAACCCGAATGGACATAT
This sequence comes from Salvia rosmarinus, assembly GCA_036937905.1. Lineage (NCBI taxonomy): Eukaryota > Viridiplantae > Streptophyta > Magnoliopsida > Lamiales > Lamiaceae > Salvia > Salvia rosmarinus. Next base: position 69,456,184 of record CM072819.1, on the reverse strand, counting down.
ACAAAACATAAAACATTTTCTCGCGCACAATATCGTATCCCAAAATTTTCAAGAAACAAGACAAGAATAATAAGAAACATTTTTCAAAAAGCTCATAAAAGGTTTTGGTAAGAAAGCCCACCTCGAGAACTTAAAGTTCTTAGGTCACTTAGGGTTTTTACTTCAGTTTTCTCCTCTCATTTGAGTCAAACCTTATCAATGTAAGAAACGAAATTTTAGCATATCATCATGTCAAGATAAGATTCTTCGATCCAACCAACGTACGTCTATCCGTCCATTCATTCCTTTGTTCAAATCGCTCGACAGAGACTAACATAGTCTATAACGTTCTACGCGTCAAATAAGGCTAACGGACTTATTTTGACGCTTTCTAATCAATCGATGTTGATTATGAATTTTCTCAATTTATAAGAGATATTCTACCTTTTTAGTATATAATATACGTTTTAATGTACTTACGTAATGTAAGTTACATTGTTACTAAACGTACTACGTCACATAGATCACGACATCGAATTACGTGTCCTTCGACCTTGGTCAACGTTTTTGGTCAACTATTTTGACTTAGTCAACATTTAGTCAACAATTTTGACTTTGGTCAACTCAAAGTCAACATTTTGACTTTTTCAATTTCTTATGAAATTCTATCATTTTATGTGCGATTCTTGTTCTAAAAATTCCCATAAAATCATACTATGTCTAAAACATTATTTAGATCATATTATGCTATTATACTTGATAAAATAAATTTATAACATTAATACTCATAAGTTATGATTTTCGGTCATTATAATTAACCAACTAAATATTTTTCAAAAATTCCAATAAATTCACATAATACTTAATCACCCTTAATTATCCTTATTATAAAATAATTGTTATTTATTATGAGCTATTGAATTTAATTTACCTAAGTCATATTCGAAATTTTTGACTTAGGTCCAAATAATTTTTATAAATTTCAATAAATTCACACAACCATATATTATGAATCTACATCATCAATATGATATGATAACACTTAAATATGGATCATATCTCAATATCATATCTTATATTATAATTTTCGAAATTCATGAACTTAGGTACCAAAGTTTTTCAAAAATTCTACATAAATTCATATAAGCATATTTAATACCCTAGATTATTATTCTATGCTCAAATCAACAATTAAAAATCAAGATCATCAACCTATCACACTCCTAAGTTTTCGGTCCAAATTTTAAATTTAATAGCATGCTTAATTTTGTGATATAATTATCCCGCTCGGGTTAACGGGGTGGCGGACTATTAATAGGAATGTAGAACTTAAGATTTAACATACACTTATACAATCTAGTTAAAAGGGCTTAGTCAGCGGATCAAAGATATAATGATCGAAAGACTTCATAGTTCACTTTGTTATAATAATCAACATGAAAGTAAAGCAGTTCGAGTTGCGGCGGAAGAGTGTGAATACATATATGGCGATATGTATTGAGGTTATCCATTCTAATGAACATGAAGGACACATGGCTTTCTCGACATTTCTCCATCATCGACAACCGAGCTCATGCACGTTTAAAACAAACATGCGGGGCTAAGTACAAAACTTGTACCCGGTGGACTTATGCGAAAACATTTTATTTTCATTTAATTACTACTTGATATAGTAGTAAGACCTGAGGGTTTTATTTGAAAAATATGCCTTGTGCTTACTAAAATATTTTCTTGAGTTTATAAAAGTCGCTTGGCGAGCATTTTCTTGGTGTCGTGATCCATATCCCTTATTATCATGTCATCACATTATCATAGTCGAAAGTCGTGAAGGAGGCCTCGCCTACGACCCGTGACCGACCGTGGTGTCCTTACGACCTGCACGGTCACCATCGGTGTACCGTTAATCTAGCCGTATAAGCCTTCCGGCATAGGATCCGATATCGATTTTCATTCATAAGTTGGGAATAACCCATCAACATCACATTATACATGGATAGGATCGATACACAAAGCGTAAACATTTTGGCGGTAATCACTTAAAAATTTGGTGTTGTTGAAAATCGTAAACAAAGTCGATTGAAAAAGCGACAAAGTTGTTCCATTTTGGTAATAAAGCCCACACAGAAATTATTGTTCGTCTTTATCGTTTTCCTTACTCGTCGGCGTCCGGTGGTGCGTCGGCGTCCACGCTTTATATAAAAGGATGCTTTTAGTACGTCGTTTACGTAATTCGAGACTTATCAAGTCTTATAAAATAATTCGATATTTCATATCGGCGAATTAATTCATAATGAATTTAATTCGTTTCTTAAACAGCGTATCAATTTACACTTCTCGTTCTTGATAGAAGCGAGATATGTGTTATAAATGACCAATTACCCCTCTTAGTAAATGGTCCAGCGTTTTCTCACGTCTTTCGATTTCATGACTTTAAACATGAAATCCTTTCATATTAACAAGATATCATTAGCAAATGATCGTTTTACGCATATTCGCGTATTTATCGAGCGTCTTTAAATGCGTTGATTTCAAAAGTCGACAATTTTGACTTTTCTTAGTAATTAATTACTAAGTCTTATTTTAATATTAAATTCTTTGAAAATCAATTTCTAATTGATTTCTTTTAATAAACTGTTTTAATATGTTTAAAATAATTTTAAACATATAATTCATTATAAATAATGAATTTAAGGATTTAAAATCCTTATTTGAAAATAAAATAGCTCACGGCTATTTTGATTTTAACAATCTATTATTTTGAAATTTATCAATAATTTCCAAATATGTCTAAAATAATATTAGACATATATTTTATTAATAAAAATGATTTAAAAGTTAAAAATCCTTAAAAATTCTTAAATACTTTCGGTAATTGTAATAAATTACCAAATGATACTTAAAAATTTTTCTAATAATATATAGTGTATTAATATACACTATGGTCATTAATATGCCATAATATCACTCAACCATTGTTAAATCATCACTTAAATTTTAATACTAGGTCTCGGCATTTATAAATAAATGCTTAATAATTAGCTAAAATTCCAATAAATTAACACAAGGTCCAAACATTATTCTATAACATATTTATATCACATAATCACTATATAACAATGATATATCATGTAATTGACCTCATAGCTCTCGGTATTTTCATAAACTTTAACAAATAATTTTGTAAAATTTTCCAAAAATCACAATATGTTCATAAACTATAGTGTAACAATGTGACACTATAAAATACATCAAGAACAATTTTATTCATCACCAAACATAGCTCAAGGCTTTCGGTTTATTTGAATAAAAATTGTAATTGATTTCTAAAAATTCAAACAAAAGCATAGGATGCATAAAACATACTCAACATTAATAATATAACATTGCATGTTACAAAATAAAATCACACATCAATATATACATATATATATGCTTGGTATTTCTTAAAATAAATTGGTAGGATTTTCTAAAAATTCTCAATTAAATCATAGGGACCATAAATCATACTCAAGATCAATTATATGTTCTTGCATGTCATCAAATAAATTGATTCATTAACATATAAATATATATATGTTTGACTTTTTTAAAAAAAATAACATAGATTATTCTAAAATGCCAAATAAATTTCTATGTACTCTTTGTACATCATAGATCAATAATTCCACATTGCATGTACAAATCAAAATCATAAATCCACTTATATATTTTATATATATCTTGGTTTTATGAAATAAAATAGGAAGGGTGTTTTAAAATTCTCAATTAAATCATATGCACTCTCAATACATCATAAATCAATAATATCATTTTGCATGTATAAATAAAAATCATAAATCCACCTATTTATTTCTTATGCTTGGTTCCAATAAATAAAATTAGAAATGGATTTTTTCTAAAATTTTCAATTAAATACCATGAACACATATAACATTATAGATCATAAATTCATGCTCAAATCATCCTCTCAAGCTCTCGGCCATTTCAAATATTTCTCATACATTTTAAATAAATTCTTAAAATATGAAACAAGCTTTTAAAATAGCATGCTATACATTATTAGAACACAACATATTCATAGATTGAAAAGATGTTCATGTTAGATCATACATGCAAGTTATTTTAAAACAAGAACACTTGTTTAACATTCTCTCATCATCAATACACATACAATAATTAAATCATACAAACATGAATCATCTAGAACACATGCGATAGCTAGACCATTTCTTGAAAATTTTGAAAGCTTCATGAACCAAACAAGATCCTATTCAACTCCTACCTTGTGCTATGGATGGATTGAACAAAGTACAAGGTTTTAAGGTGTTGTATGGAGGTGAGAAGAAAAATTGAGGCTTGGAGAGGAGAAGAAGCTCGGTGCTTGAGAAAAATGGGGGAAAAGATGAAGTTTTGGGAGAAAATGGGAGGATTGAGAGAGAATGAGGGTGTAGAGTGTTTAGGTGTTTGAGTGAGGAGAGAATGAAAAAATCTGAACAAGACCCCCTATAGCCTTATGTCTGCCTCTCTCTCTCTCACTGAGGGAGACCTTGACTTTTAATACTAGTTTAATCACTAATGGGTTCCCAATCATTAGTGTCTTACACTCTCTTGGAAATAGCTAGAATACATCATTAGAGGAGATTTGTTGTTATAAAATCTGAAATTATACATACATACATGCAAAGTGAGATAAATGAAACAATTAGGATTTATATATATACATATGTAGTTCTCGACTTTTGGAAGAACTATAGGATAAAATTCATATTTCATGCTAATCTTAGATATATAGATCATAATATATAATTTAGATGATATTTAATATCATAGGTTAATTAAATAGTATAAGAGAAGAAAGAAATTCAACTTATGTACAACAAAAATAGCTATCGGCCATTTAATTAAACCATAGGTTAAAATTTTTATTTCACGACACTAATAGGTATATACACCTTGGTATATGATTTAAATAAATAATCATAGCATAGGATAATTAAAAGGGCAAAATTTGAAGAAAACCTAATTTCATAATATTAGGGTTTTGAAACTAAGTTGAGCCTTATTACTCATTCCTATGTTCACGCATTAATTAAATGCTTATTAGTACTGTAATATCATAAAAATACCATAAGAAATAATTTCCTAAAGTTTCTTGATCATTAAAACCATCGTTCGTCTTATCTCTAGCGTTGGCGTTTGAAAGCGTCTCAAAGCGTTACGTGTCGACTCATCTTTAAAATGGTCGTAAATACTAGTAATCTCATCATAAAAATTATTCCATTAATAATGGAATATAATTCCAAACTTGATTGCTTAAAATTATCATAACATTTCAATAGTCGATATCGTTCGGCGTTAAAAGCGTATTGTCGATAAAGGTTAATATTTTCGATTTCTTTCATTCACTAACCCGGTGAGTGTGTAACGAAATATTCCTTGTAAAAGATGAAATCATGTTCGACTTCATATCGATTTAGTTTCACGGCAAAATTTTATTTCACGGGTTTTAAAGACCGTAATTAGGTTTTAAAAACTACGGGTTATTACATCCTACCCCTTAAAAGAAATTTAGTCCAAAATTTGTATACCTTCAAAGAATAATCGGGGTATCGTTCCTTCTTTGTATCTTCTAGCTCCCGTGGCTTCTTCTTGTCGTGGTGATTCCATGACACTTTGACCGGTGAAATTGATTTGTTCCTCGGTTGTTGAACTTTATGGTCTATTATTGCGATAGGCTCTTCTTCATAACTCATATACGGATTGAGAACTACGTCGTCTTGACGGATCACGTGTTTTGGATCGTATACATATTTCCTTGGTTGAGATCGTGAAATCGTTATGCACATTTCCCAGTTGGGCGGAAGAGCGACTTATAGGCTCTTGAGCCTATTCTTTCTAGGATCTCATATGGTCCTAGGTGGCGGGGTCTTAGTTTTCCTTTCACACCAAATCTTGTGATCCCTTTGATGGAGAGACTTTGAAATACCTTGTCTCCAACTTGAAATCAGACTCCGATCTCGGCGTATCGGCATAGGATTTACATCTATCTTGAGCTTCCTTGATTCTTTGCCTAATCGGCGGACGATTTCAATCATTTCATTCACTTTTACGGCCTATTGTTTTCCTTTCACCTACTTCATCCCGATAAAGTGGTGATCTACATTTCTTGCCATACAAAGCTTCATATGGGGCCATATCAATGGTAAACGATAACTATTATTGTAAGCAAACTCGATAAGAGGTAAGATGTCTTCCCATTTGCCCTCGATCTAGTACCACGGTTCTCAGCATATCTTCTAGGGTTTGGATTGTCCTTTCTGACTGCCCATCAGTTTGTGGGTGAAATGCTTTGTCTTGAAGTTTAACTTTGTTCCCAATTCTTTTTGTAGGCTCATCCAAAATTTTGATGTGAACTTGGAGTCTCTATCTGATGTAATAGATTTTGGTACTCCATGTAGTCGTATCACTTCTTTTACATATATTTGGGCTAGTCTATCGACTCCATATGTATTTTGAATTGGTAAGAAGTGGCGCACTTGGTGAGTCTATCCTTATTACCCATATGGTAGTGTTTCCTTTTACGAGACTTGGGTAAATCCGTACTGAAATCCATCGTTATTTCGTCCCACTTCCATTCGGTATACCCAGCGGTTGTAACTTCCCATAGGGACGTTGGTGTAAAGCTTTTACTGTTGGCAAACAAAGCGGCGTTCTCTGAAAGAAGCTATGTCTCGTTTCATGCCTTCCCACCAGAATTTCTCTTTTAGGTCTTGGTACATCTTCGTACTGCCTGGGTGGGCGGTATAAGGTGTATCATGAGCTTCACTCATTATGTTGTTCCGAATTTCAACATCGTCAGGAACACATATTCTTCCTTTGAACATTAAAGCATCATCTGATGCTTCCTGGAAATTTTCCAATTCGCCAGTTCTTACTCTTTCTCTTATCTTTTTCAACTTTTCCTCAATCCTTTGTCTCTCAATGATCCTTTTTCTTAGATCGGGTGCCATGGTGAGCGTAGCGATACAATTCTTGATCGTCTCTGGCTGTTTAATCAACTCAATTCTTAATTTGCTGAATTCCTCGACAAGTTTATCTTCTCGTGTCAAGAGATATCCCAATTGAGTTTGATTTTTACGACTCAAGGCGTCAGCTACTACATTAAACTTTACGGGTGATAGTTAATACCACAATCGTAGTCTTTTACTAGTTCGAGCCATCTTCTTTGCCTCATGTTTAGATCTCTTTGCTCGAAAAAGTATTTCAAACTCTTATGATCTGTATAAATCTCGCATCTCACTCCATAGAGATGGTGTCTCCATATTTTCGGTGCATGAACCCTTCTTGCTAACTCTAAATCGTGTGTTGGGTAGTTTAGCTCATGTGGTCTAAGTTGTCGTGATCGTATGCTATTACTTTTCCTTCTTGCATCAAAGCATCCTAGTCCATTCTTGAGGCATCGGTATAAACCACATATTCCTTATCGATTAGGAATTGCTAACACCGGTGCACTTGTTAACTTTTCCTTGAGTTCTTGAAAACTTCGCCTCACATTCCTCGGTCAAGTGTACTTAACTCCCTTTCGAGTAATTGGGTCATTGGTCTTGCTATTTTGGAGAATCCTCAATGAATCTCCTATAATAACCATTAATCCTAGAAAACTCGGATCTCATTACGAGTTCGCGGTGATTTCCATTCTTGTCTTCTTCCACTTTGGTGGATCTACTTTGATTCCATCTGCGGACACGATGTGTCCTAGGAACATTACTTCCTTTAGCCAAAACTTCGCATTTCTTGAACTTTGCAAACAATCTTTCATTTCTCAAAGTTTGTAACACCATTCTTAGATGTTCCTTATGGTCTTCCTCATTTTTCGAATAGATGAGAATGTCATCTATGAAAACCAGTACAAACTTGTCTAAGTACGGATGAAACACTCGGTTCATGAGGTCCATAAACACAGCTGGTGCATTAGTTAATCCAAATGGCATAACTACAAATTCATAATGGCCATATCTTGTTCGGAATGCAGTTTTAGCTATATCTTCAGGTCGTACCTTGAGTTGATGGTATCCTGACTTGAGATCGATTTTTGAAAATATGCCTGCTCCTCTCAGTTGATCAAACAAATCATCGATTCTTGGTAAAGGATATTTATTCTTGAGCGTCATCTTGTTCAACTCTCGGTAGTCTATACACATCCTTAGGATCCATCCTTTTCTTGGCGAACAAGGCAGGCGCTCCCAGGCGATACACTAGGTCTAATGAAACCTAGGTCCAGCAGTTCTTGGGTTTGGATTTTCAATTCTTCCAATTCCTTTGGGGCCATTCATGGGGTGCTTTTGATCTTGGGCGATCACGGTTCCAAGTCGATGGTAAATTCAATTGTCTATCGGGAGGTAATCTGGTAGATCCTTAGAAATACATCGGAAATTCCTTAACAATTTCTATGTCTTCTACCTTGATTCGGCTTTTCTTCTCCGTTCGGTAAGCGAGAAAAGCATGGTATCCTTCTTATTCATCATGTTCCTTGCCTTGATGCGGACACAATTGGGACTCTCTTTCCCGTGCGATTCCATGGAAATCGTTGCTTCTTGCCGGAAAATGAAATGATATTTTCCTTTCCTTGCAAAGAATCGTGGGTGGTTTGCGGCTAACGATCCATTCTAGGATTATATCTCGTCACCCATGGACATTATGTTCAAGTTATTTGCTAGAACCATAGTGATCCTAAGTTCGACTCTAGGTTCGAGCAATGCGTAACGATCATAATTCCTCCTATAGGTGAAGAGATTCTCATATCTGATTTGCCTTTATTGCACTAAGTCCCAGCGGATCTCGCATGATTTTGCTATGAAAGAATCTGAAGCTTTGTGTCGAATAATACTATAACGGCATGTTGAGAAGGATTCCCATACACCGAGGTTTCCACAGGTCTGTTCGTTTTGTTGCGGTCTGCAAAGCATCGCCTACTAACTTGAGGTAGTTGCGGTGACGTGGTGCTTGCCTTTCTTTGAGGTTATTCTTTGTTATGCAGGCTTGTTGTTGCGGCGTTGCCGTTGTGGTTGTTGTCTTCGTTCTTTGGGTGGTTGCCCTTCTTTGTTGTGATTTGTTGCCATTGTTGCGATGCGATTCTTTGTTGAGGTTGGGGCTGAAATTGGATAGCCCTCGGTTGGACATTACTGGGTTGGTTCGGCCTTACAATTGTTTCGAGCGTATCCACGGACGAAGTTTGCGTAATGTCCTCTCATACGCACCTAAAGCAGTTTCCTTGCCCGCCATGCACATTCTGTGTGCATCTTTCGGCACTTTGGGCATGGAAGAGCCCTTGTTTGCTCTTGTGGTCCCACAGTTGGAGGGATAAAAGTGGCTTCTCCATCCTTGCCCTTGGTTTCTTGAGTTCCCACCCCTCTTTGTTTGTTACCCTTGTTTTCAAAGCTTCCTCTGCTACTATTTCCAAAACTAGCATCCCTTTCTCTTTCCTCATCCATAGTATTACGCATCATCTTGATGCGACCTATCATCTGGCATTCTTTGCCTCAATGTCAAAGCCCGTGTAAGAGCCTCGATTATAAGTCATGTCTCCAAGACCGGTGAGAGACATTCTTATTTACGGCCTTAATCGATCTAAATTTCTCGGCCATCTTTAAATCCGTGTCCACTTGATCCAGTGCATATCTAGACATTTCGCAAAAAGTGCGATCGTAATCGATGACCGACATCTTTTCCTGTTTTAACAAGAAAAATTCATGTTCCTTTTTCTTCTTGTAACTCTTTGGTACATACTTATCATATACTTCCCTTTTGAAATCTTCCCATGTCAACTCTTCCATCTGCTCTGCTGTGAAAGTTTTCTTTCTGGCCTCCCACCAGAAATCAGCAGGCCCATTTAACTGGAAGGCTACACACGATAGTCTTTCTTGGGTTGTGCACCTTAGAAAAGTGAAAATTCTCTCGATGGTTCTCATCCACTGTTCAGCATCCTCGGGACTACCTTTCCCGTTGAAAGTTGGAGGGTTTTGTCTTAAAAACAATTCCTCTATCCTGCGGTCAGGTTGAGGTGGAGGTGGTTGAGTGCTGACTTGTTCCTCTGTTCGGAGTTCTAACTCGTCTCCTAGGTCTGCCTCTGCCTCTTACTTCTCGTTCGGGGTCTTGTCTAGGAGGCATTCTGTTGTGTAAAATATATCATTAGCATCATGTATCATTTTTATAACATGAATATGTGCAAATTCATTTCTTTGCCTTTTTAGAATCGATAACTTAAATAAAACATTTCATTCTTGTCATACATAAATTTGTTGTAAAAGCCTTCTTGGATCACACATACATACAATTGCAAAAGCACCATAGATAACGTACTTTGCAAACATAAGTTCTTACATCAAGGATTACTTACATACTTGCTTCCAAAATGTTTCAAAAGGAAAAAGACCATACACATACCGGCCTTAAGGCTTTACAAAATTCAAGTCCAACACACAGCGGCTTTATAGCCTTACAAAATTTTGTTTTCCCCATTCAAAGTTTTCAAAAGCATAAATAAAACATACATAAAATAGATAACATAATCCTTCAACTTTACATCAACATCACTAGCTACATCAACTCCTAGAATCTTCCTCATCTTCTTCGGATCCTCTTCCTCCTCATCAGAGTCATCAACTGGCCAAATGCTCTAGAGGTCCGCTCCATTACTCTCTACCATCGGGATGTCACGCGATGGACCATAATCCACGAATCGGGCTATAGGCGTCGTGGATGGGATTATACCCATCAAGTACTGTCACACTAATCCGTCTTTGTCGTGAAACTCTCAGCGGTGGTAGGGGTGCGCCATCGGTGGTAAAGCGGTAGTGGTGGGCCTTGGGATGTCCAAAATCGAGAGGTGGGAAAGCAGGGGCTCCCAATGCTCTAGGCTGGCTGCTCAAATGCTGCTGAACAAGTCGCCCTCGTCGATCCGATATCGTGGTACCACTGGGTCAACTATCAGTGGAACCTCGGTATCTGACCACTCGGTGACTCGTCACGCCATGTATATTCCGTGGAGGAGATAAGGTCCTCTCGGTCTTGCGCCATAGATCTATATATCACGTCGTCAGTGGTGATGAACTGGGTAGATCACCTATCAAATCATATCCTCGATCATTGCGGTAAATGTAATCTCCGGAGACCTCACGAGCATAGTCTTCCCAATCACAAGGAAGTATAGTAAGAAGGCGGCTTAATGCCGTCATAATCCGTCACGCCATAAACTCTCGCATTCCTCCACGGTCTAAAGTAATACATCAAGAACTCTCCTAAATCCTCACGGCACATCCGGCTTTCCCGGTGAATCTGAATAGTCTCTTGAGGGTCGGGTTAGATCTATCCTCCTCCTCGCAATATAACGCATCTCCTCCATACATCACGATCAAAACTAACCGTTAGACACTACTAATGCCTAATAGCAAATAGGGTAGCTTAAGACTTTAATTAATCAACTAGGATAAACTATTCAACCTATAGTCAAACATTCTTAACTCGTCTAATAAACAAAACTCCTATCGCTATGTTAAGCTACACGGTATTATAGATTCCTCATTCTATCTAAAACTCAAACTGAACTTTACCCAGACTCTACTGTATTTGGGAGCTGGAAAAGAGATTCTGTCCTTCATAACAAATGAAGTTCAGAACGTTAGGAATCGCAGGCGAAAACCATGCGTAAAGCGAGTCTTATCGAGAAATGCGGTTAAAACAAATTTACTGCGCGTGCAGAAAATTTTCGCGATTATAACGATGTTTCGAGAAGATGCCAATAATGACAACATCGGCGCTATGACTCTGCCGACTTAGTATAACGATTATATCCACGCCTTCTAATTGAAGCTTGTTGTTCGAAGTCTCGGTCCACGGTCACGCAAGTTGAAAATTATAGTTATGATTGCTCACTTTGACTATGATAAGCATCCACCTTCTTCGTTCTTCGTAGTCGGCGTCGTTTCGATCATCTTTCGTTCCACTTTAGTCGTTCGAAATTGAAATTAAAACTCATTCATACTTCCTATCATTCTTTTGTTTTCTTTTATTATGGGAACATACTTCCTATATCGTCTCGTTCTTCTCGAGAGAATAGCATACTTTGTTATCGACATAGATTTCATAAGTCATAAACATAACATTCAAACAACATCATACTTCATTCATACATTCGTCATTAATCATCATGATTCGTTTCAAACATACTTTTCAACTTAACCACCCATTATCATTGCTATCAACTTTCAAAATTTAGAATTTTTTTTTGAAAATTTTCATTCATAACTCATCATTTCAATCATAATCACATTCCAACTTTCTTTTTTTTTTATTTCAAAATCTTTTCAAATTTGATCATCATATAAAGATTTTCACTTCATAAGCTCAAAAGCGATTACCTTTTTCGGTCGAGCTCGATGTGATGGAGTGTTGAGAATAGCGATAGATTTTCTAGAAGTCTAGTGACTCAATTCTAGACTTAGTTTTAGAAAGAAATGGGGTTTGAAAGAGCAACGCTCGATACCACTCTGTCGCGACCCGCTCGGGTTAACCGGGTGGCGGACTATTAATAGGAATGTAGAACTTAAGATTTAACATACACTTATACAATCTAGTTAAAAGGGCTTGGTCAGCGGATCAAAAGATATAATGATCGAAAGACTTCATAGTTCACTTTGTTATAATAATCAACATGAAAGTAAAGCAGTTCGAGTTGCGGCGGAAGAGTGTGAATACATATATGACGATATGTATTGAGGTTATCCATTTCTAATGAACATGAAGGACACATGGCTTTCTCGACATTTCTCCATCATCGACAACCGAGCTCAACTGCACATTTAAAACAAACATGCGGGGCTAAGTACAAAACTTGTACCCGGTGGACTTATGCGAAAACATTTTATTTTCATTTAATTACTCTTATATAGTAGTAAGACCTGAGGGTTTTATTTGAAAATATGCCTTGTGCTTACTAAAATATTTTCTTGAGTTTATAAAAGTCGCTTGGCGAGCATTTTCTTGGTGTCGTGATCCATATCCCTTATTATCATGTCATCACATTATCATAGTCGAAAGTCGTGAAGGAGGCCTCGCCTACGACCCGTGACCGACCGAATTGTCCTTCGACACACGGTCACCATCGGTGTACCGTTAATCTAGCCGGTATAAGCCTTGGCATAGGATCCGATATCGATTTTCATTCATAAGTTGGGAATAACCCATCAACATCACATTATACATGGATAGGATCGATACACAAGCGTAAACATTTTGGCGGTAATCACTTAAAAATTTCGATGTTGTTGAAAATCGTAAACAAAGTCGATTGAAAAAAGCGACAAAGTTGTTCCATTTTGGTAATAAAGCCCACACAGAAATTATTGTTCGTCTTTATCGTTTTCCTTACTCGTCGGCGTCCGGTGGTGCGTCGGCGTCCACGCTTTATATAAAAGGATGCTTTTAGTGCGTCGTTTACGTAATTCGAGACTTATCGAGTCTTATAAAATAATTCGATATTTCATATCGGCGAATTAATTCCTTAATGAATTTAATTAGTTTCTTAAACAGCGTATCAATTTACACTTCTCGTTCTTGATAGAAGCGAGATATGTGTTATAAATGACCAATTACCCTCTTAGTAAATGGTCAGCGTTTTCTCCGTCTTTCGATTTCATGACTTTAAACATGAAATCCTTTCATATTAACAAGATATCATTAGCAAATGATCGTTTTACATATTCGGCGTATTTATCGAGCGTCTTTAAATGCGTTGATTTCAAAAGTCAACAATTTTGACTTTTTCTTAGTAATTTAATTACTAAGTCTTATTTTAATATTAAATTCTTTTGAAAATCAATTTCTAATTGATTTCTTTTTATAAACTGTTTTAATATGTTTAAAAATAATTTTTAAACATATAATTCATTATAAATAATGAATTTAAGGATTTAAAATCCTTATTTGAAAATAAAAAAAATAGCTCACAGCTATTTTGATTTTTAACAATCTATTATTTTCGAAATTTATCCAATAATTTCCAAATATGTCTAAAATAATATTAGACATATGTTTTATTAATAAAAATGATTTAAAAGGATTTAAAAATCCTTAAAAATCCTTAAATGCTTTCGGTAATTGTAATAAATTATCAAATGATACTTAATAATTTTTCTAATAATATATAGTGTATTTATATACACTATGGTCATTAATATGTCATAAGATCAATAAAATATTGTTCAATCATCACTTTAATCTTAATACTAGGTCTCGGCACTTATAAATAAATGCTTAATAATTTGCTAAAATTCGATAAATTAACACAAGGTCTAAATATTATTCCATAACATATTTATATCACATAATCACTATATAACATGATATATCATGTAATTGACCTCATAGCTCTCGGTATTTTCATAAACTTTAACAAATAATTTTATAAAATTTTCCAAAATCATAATATGCTCATAAACTATAGTGTAACAATGTGACACTATAAAATACATCAAGAACAATTTTATTCATCACCAAACATGAGCTCATAGCTTTCGGTTTATTTGAATAAAATTTGTAATTGATTTTAAAAATTCTAATAAAATCATAGGATGCATAAAACATATTCTAGGCCAACAATATAACATTGCATGTTACAAATAAAATCACACATCAATATATACATATATATATGCTTGGTATTTCTTAAAACAAATTGGTAGGATTTTCTAAAAATTCTCAATAAATCATAGGGTGCATAAATCATACTCAAGATCAATTATATGTTCTTGCATGTCATGAAATAAATTGATTCATTAACATATAAATATATATATGTTCGACTTTTTAAAAAAAAATAAATAGATTATTCTAAAATGCCAAATAAATTTCTATGTACTCCCAATACATCATAGATCAATAATTCCACATTGCATGTATAAATCAAAATCATAAATCCACTTATATATTTTATATAAGCTTGTTTTATGAAATAAAATAGGAAAAATGTTTTAAAATTCTCAATTAAATCATATGCACTCTCAATACATCATAAATCAATAATATCATTTTGCATGTATCAAATAAAAATCATAAATCCACCTATTTCTTTCTTATGCTCTCGGTTCCAAATAAATATTAGAAATGGATTTTTTAAAATTTTCAATTAAATACCATGAACACATATAACATTATAGATCATAAATTCATGCTCAAATCATCCTCTCAAGCTCTCGGCCATTTCAAATATTTCTCATACATTTTAAATAAATTCTTAAAATATGAAACAAGCTTTTAAAATAGCATGCTATACATTATTAGAACACAACATATTCATAGATTGAAAAGATGTTCATGTTAGATCATACATGCAAGTTATTTTAAAACAAGAACACTTGTTTAACATTCTCTCATCATCAATACACATACAATAATTAAATCATACAAACATGAATCATCTAGAACACATGCGATAGCTAGACCATTTCTTGAAAATTTTGAAAGCTTCATGAACGAAACAAGATCCTATTGAACTCCTACCTTGTGCTATGGATGGATTGAACAAAGTACAAGGTTTTAAGGTGTTGTATGGAGGTGAGAAGAAAAATTGAGGCTTGGAGAGGGAGAAGCTCTCGCTTTGCGAGAAAAATGGGGAAAAAGATGAAGTTTTGGGGAGAAAATGGGAGGATTGAGAGAGAATGAGGGTGTAGAGTGTTTAGGTGTTTGAGTGAGGAGAGAATGAAAAAATCTGAACAAGACCCCCTATAGCCTTATGTCTCGCCACTCTCTCTCTCTCACAGGGAGACCATGACTTTAATACTAGTTTAATCACTAATGGGTTCCCAATCATTAGTGTCTTACACTACTCTCTGGAAATAGCTAGAATACATCATTAGAGGAGATTTGTTGTTATAAAATCTGAAATTATACATACATACATGCAAATGTGAGATAAATGAAACAATTAGGATTTATATATATACATATGTAGTTCTCGACTTTTGGAAGAACTATAGGATAAAATTCATATTTCATGCTAATCTTAGATATATAGATCATAATATATAATTTAGATGATATTTAATATCATAGGTTAATTAAATAGTATAAGAGAAGAAAGAAATTCAACTTATGTACAACAAAAATAGCTATCGGCTATTTAATTAAACCATAGGTTAAAATTTTTATTTCACGACACTAATAGGTATATACACCTTGGTATATGATTTAAATAAATAATCATAGCATAGGATAATTAAAAGGGCAAAATTTGAAGAAAACCTAATTTCATAATATTAGGGTTTTGAAACTAAGTTGAGCCTTATTACTCATTCCTATGTTCACGCATTAATTAAATGCTTATTAGTACTGTAATATCATAAAAATACCATAAGAAATAATTTCCTAAAGTTTCTTGATCATTAAAACCATCGTTCGTCTTATCTCTAGCGTTGGCGTTTGAAAGCGTCTCAAAGCGTTACGTGTCGACTCATCTTTAAAATGGTCGTAAATACTAGTAATCTCATCATAAAAATTATTCCATTAATAATGGAATATAATTCCAAACTTGATTGCTTAAAATTATCATAACATTTCAATAGTCGATATCGTTCGGCGTTAAAAGCGTATTGTCGATAAAGGTTAATATTTTCGATTTCTTTCATTCACTAACCGGTGAGTGTGTAACGAAATTATTCCTTGTAAAAGATGAAATCATGTTCGACTTCATATCGATTTAGTTTCACGGCAAAATTTTATTTCTGGGTTTTAAAGACCGTAATTAGGCTTTTAAAAAAGCTACGGGTTATTACGATGATACCGGTTATCTATGCGGCGTTTCTAATGTTTCAAGCGTCGGTGCGAAATGCGAGAACAAGGAACGGAGGAACAAAAACATGGAAGAAGCCCAAGAACCACCTTTGGTTCGGTGACATGCGATCGAGAGTTTTCGTGGCGAGAATCCCCTACATTCGACGGTCTCGGCGAACCGATCGACGCGAGGCGGATCGATCCACGAAAGGATCTTGAATACATCGGTGCGAAGAAGCGAAAAAAGCTGAATGCGCGATCTTTCGGCTAACCGATGAGGCTGATTTACGGTGGGAATCCGTGAGAGGACCCCAACACCGTGACGATGGGCAAGGTATACGTGGGAAGATTTCGAGGAAGAACTCATGGAAAATGCGTGCTGGCGTTTCTGACGAGAGAAAGGCAAACGACTCGGAATCTTCGTCGAGGAAGAAGGGCGTCACCGAGTACGATCGCTCGTTCAATAAATCGTCACGTTATGCTACGTACTGGTTGTACGAGGTTGCCGAGGCGAGCGAGTTCGAGAGAGGACTCACTCGAGATCGAATTTCGCTCGTCGATCGGGGAGATCGGCGTATCGCGATCCTTGAACCGGGCTTTAAACATTGAGTCAATGTTGCCCGGAAAAACGATGCCACCGGACAGCCGGTGACGGAGGAAGAGGTAAGAGGAAATGGGAAGATCGAGGAAAGACAATCGGTGTTCGAGGAACGGGCGGTCCAGTGATTCCAAGGAATCAAGGCATTCAAGTAAGAAAAGCAACCTTGGGAAGGAATTTCCAACCCATGCGGCGGTGTGGAAAAACCTTGGTGCGAAATGCTAAAGGAATCATTTCGGCGAGTGCAGGTAAGGTAGCACCGAGTGCTATCGTTGTAAGAAGTCTGGACATTACGCTCGAGATTGTCCGTTAGGAGGGCCAGCAATGCAACCGCCCGATGGCGGCATCCAGCTCATGAGCGGCAGAATCAGGCTCCGTCGAGGACAAACAACGGAGCAGGAGGTCACCCTAGGCCAGCAAACCAAAGGCCACTGCAGCAAGCAAGGGTGTACGCCTTGAATCGGCGGCGGCTCAAGCTCGAAAATCTTGCGGTATAATCCATATGAGTGATATACTGTTTTCGCTTTGTTTGATCTGAGCCTCACATTCTTTCGTTTCGAGAATCGCGTGTGAGAAGTTGGGTTTGGTACCCAAGAAATCACAGTACCACGGACATTAGCATCCCGTGGAAGTGCTAAAGCAAAAGAGATTTGCCCAACCGGGATGTAGAAATCGTGAGCGAAGGTCCTTGTCAATTGCATGTCATCGGAATGGAAGATTTCGATGTCATCTTTAACATGGATTGGTTGGAAAAGCACATGGCAACTATCGTTGTCTCGAGAGAAGTTGCTTTTCGAACACACCGAAGGAGTGGAAGTTTGTTTCCACGGCATAAGGATGGGTGTTTGCGTGCGATGATCTCGACCAAGGCGGTGAGGATGATCGGGAAGGAAGTGTCAAACTTTCTTGGTGAGTTTGACAGGCACGATGAAGAGCGCAAAGCGATTTGCAGAGAGCGATGGTGTGTGAATATCCGGATGTGTTTCGAGGACTTGCCGGGTTTACCGCTGATAGACAAGTGGAATTCACTATTGATCCGGAACCGGGAGCGGCCTTGATATCAAAGGCACCATCTGAATGGCACCTAAAAATTGCAAGAACGAAAGCGATTGCGGGCTGTTGGATCTAGGTTTTATCCGACCTAGCGTATCGCCGTGGGGCGCCAGATTACATTCGTCGAAGAAGGATGGGTCCATGAGAAGCCATCGTGAGCACGCACGAGGAGACAAATTCTTGGAAAGGATGCGTTTGAAATCAAGGCTAGAAGATAGCAAGGGGTTCATGAGGCGAAGGACAACGCTACTATTCCGAGGAAGGTTATGTGTGCCACTCAATAGGGAATTGAGAGATAAAATCATGAGTGAAGCTCATGAGGCACAATATCTGACTCATCTAGGAAGCACCAAAATGTACGAGAGACCTAAAAGGAACTTTTGGTGGGAAGGGATGAAAAGGATGTAACCTGCGTTTGTGGAACGTTGTTTGGCTTGTCAGCAAGTGAAAGCTGTACACCAACGTCCGTCAGGTTTGTTGCAACCGCTACCAATCCCAGAGTGGAAGTGGGATCATATCGGTATGGATTTTGTGGTGAGTTTTCCAAGGTTAGCGAGAGGAAACACCGCTATATGGGTTGTCGTCGATAGACTGACGAAGTCAGCTCATTTCTTACCGATTCGGATGGCGTCAGTTTGATAAGCTTGCTCGACTTTCGTTAGAGATCGTGCGGTTACATGGTGTGCGATATCAATTCGTCGATCGTGACCCGAGGTTCACGTCGAGGTTTTGGAGAAGTCTGCGGAAGCAATGGGGACCAAGTCGAATCTTAGTACAGCATTCCATCCTCAAGCGGACGGTCGATCGGAAAGGACGATTCGGGTTTTGGAAGACATCTGCGGCGGCGAGTGGCCGATAGAGGAGGAAGTTGGGAAGAGATACTACCTTTGGTGGGTTGCCTATAACAATAGTTATCGAGGCCTCCATAGAATGGCTCCCTATGAGCGTTATGCGGAAGGAAGTGTCGATCGCCACTTTATTGGGACGAAGTGGGCGAGAAAAGATGTTAGGACCGAGATGGTTCAATGACGATCGAGGTTATCGATCGATCAGCGAAGGATCAAGGAAGCTCGGGGCGGCGAAGTCCTATGCGGACAAGCGTCGTCACGGATCTTGATTCATGATCGGAGATCGCGTTTTCTTTAAGGTTTCCCCAGCGAAAGGTCGTTCGTTTTGGAAGCGAGGTAAGTTCTGACCGAGGTTCGTTGGACCTTCGAAGTTCTTGAAAGAATAGGCCCGTTGCCTATAGGTTAGCTTTGCCACCTAGCATCGGAGATGTTCATGGCGTGTTTCACGTTTCTCGGTGAGAAATGCGTGTTCGACCCAAAACACGTGATCAAGCATGACAAGTGGTTCTTGCTCGGGATCGAGTTACGAGGAAAGGCGGTGGCTATCTTGGAATGAGAAGTCGAGGAGTTGAGGAACAAGCGATTCCGTTGGTGAAGGTGTTGTGGAATCACCACGGAGGAGGAAGCTACGTGGGAGTTGGAAGACAAGTTCGAGTTCGGTACCCTAAGTTGTTTTCTCCACGTGTTTGAAATTTCGGGGCGAAATTTTTCTAAGAGGAGGATGTAATACCCGTCCTTTTTAAGCTTCATTTTTGCATGGCACATTTTTCGAGAAAGGTCAAAGGTTGAATTTTTGTTTGATGTCGACCGTCACGAAACCTCGGGCGTTGTGAAGAGTGTCTTATAATTTAATTCATAGACACTAAGTATGCGAGTTTTGACCACCCATGAAGGTTTGGCACTCAGGAAGTTATCGAAAACCGGACTTTTCATGGATCTTTTAAAAGCATATCTTGTTTATAGTCGTTGTGTCCGTATTTTATTTCGTGTCCATGGGTACTAAGTTTGCTAAATTTAGAGTCCGTTTGCAAAAGCTGCGTCGTTTTTTGCGTTTTCGAAAAGGGCGCTTAGCATGACATTGCTGACCCTGCTTCCTATAAATAGGAGGCTAGGGCCTTCATTTTCAATGTTCATTTTCTTCGCTCTATGTTTACGGAAGAGCCGAGCAGCTCCAGGTACGCTGCGGAAGCGCTGGAGGAGTGGGGATCGAGCCGGGGAGGCTCAGCGGCGGCGCCATTGCGCTGCTGCTGAGCCACCACCGCCGATCAACCACCCCCCGGGCAGCCCGTTTTTCTGTTTTTGTCCTTTTCTTGTTTTGATTCCGCCTTTTAGTAGATCGTATAGCATAGAACTCGGGATTCTAAAGGGACGAGGCGGGAAAACGGCCGGAGGCCGGCCGATTAACCATTACCGCCGCCGCCAAGGCCGCCACCACCATGGCTGTTGGCCCGATTTGGTGGCCGACAGCCCTGCTTGGCCACGGGTCCTTTAGGTTTGAGTTCCGGCTATGCATTCTACTAAAGTACCGATTCTGTTTTTCATTTTTTCGCGTTTACGCATGTCGGGATGTTTTCCGTTGCTTGAGTTTTCTAAAGGAAGTACATGCCGGGTTATCCATTTTCAACGTCGTTTGTCATTCCATGTTCGTCGTTATGCACATTGCTTATGTTTCCATTTTCATGCATCGATTTTGGATGGTTTATCCTAGATCGAGAGAATAGGCATCGATTTTGAAGCTTCTTCACGCTAAGATTTGAGTAAACTTGCATGCATGCATATTTTGAAAGTACCCTATTATTGGTCTTGATGCCCTGAATATATTTCCCTTCTGCATCGAGTTGATTTGAAAACCCGGAGAGTTCCAAATGTGGGTTCAGAAAGCGAAAACCCTAGTTTTTCTACGATCGTCGTTTGGATCACGATGTTGCTTTGCTTTGTGGGAAGTGACCTCAAAAGTTGTTCCGTCTTGTTACCAGTTACCTACCAGTGCGATCGGTGAAGTCATCGGATCCGTAGATATCTCCCGGTTGACGTTTTCGTCTGTTCAGGTTGGGTTATATATGCTTATTTTGAGTTATTTACTCTGATATTTCAAAATAAAAACATTTGCGCCGTAAAATATTTTGATGAAGTTATTACTGTTCTCTGATCCGAAATATGGTTCTATCATGGTTGTGCACGGATCTCTATTCGGTGGGTTGATCACCATCTTGAGTATTGATCGTAAGGGGATAGACCCCGAACACGTGGTTATGGTTCTGAAGGGGATAGACCTCGGAAGTCCACACGGAAATGGTAATGAGGTGGTTATGGTTCTGATGGGGATTTGACCCCTGAAGTCCACACCGAGTTAGCCATTTGGATACGTTAGGGCATGGGTGTTGGATATGTTCCGGGCCGAATGAATGACATGTGATGGGCTGGCGGGATACGTTCCGAGCCGTGGTTCATGGTTCTATGATGAGAATAATAGTAATAACGGATCAGGTATCGAAAAATGAAAAATCTATTTTGCTTACTTAGAAGTGGATTTACGTTTTAAAACCTTCTAAGGTAAGTGCTCTGAACACGGCATCATGACTCTTTTGATTTATGATAAAACCCGGTGAGTGCGCTAGTACTCACCCCAAACTCTTTTCAAATCTTTTCACGGATGGAGGAGAATTTGACGGCGGCGGAGAGGGTGGGCTGCGGGTTCTTCATGCTATGCTTCCGTGATGTTGTGTTATATCGTACTACGATATTGATGTATTCTTGTCCCTTATTTGCTTTCGATTGGGAACAAGATTTGTTATGTTATTCTTTGTGAGTCTCGATATGAGCATGCTATGTGGTTGACGGTCTAGTTGACGAGGATGTAATGCTATTTTGCTTTCTTGCATTACTTATAATAAACCAAGATCATGTTTTACGAGGTTATGTTATCGATATTATTACATTGGTGGATTGTTTGTGCACCCCTCCCCTTCAGGATATGTCCTAGTTATAGAGGAGATGCTGCCCGATTTCATGGTCATATCTTGTTATCGTGTATGTTATATGTATTCCCCCCTTCTTCCCCGCTCCTAAACCCCCACCCCTAATCACACCCCGGCATCCGTGCCTTCCCTCGGGAATTGGGGCATGACATGCTCGGCGGGTGCACGTGCGCGGGTGCGCGGGTGCCATGCGACGGGGTGCCGTGCGTGACTTTGGTCGTTCGACCCGTTCTCCTTCGTCTGAACTCCGATTTACGCACGGTTTTCGCCTACGAACTCCTGTCGAAATGCTCTTCAATATATTTTATTCTTGGCAGATCCAATTCATCCTATTTTCTGCCGTTTTCCTACAAAACATCGAAAGCAACGAAGTAAGTCCGAATCGATAAATATTAATCGAACCAAAGGCATAAATAGGACAAACCATAGAAAATGACATGTAAAACAATACCAAGAATCATCACAAAATCATACCAAACAGACATGTGATGCTAATATTGTGATCAAGTTTGTGCAAGAGAATATTCTTTGCAGGTTTAGATTTTCTCGAGCTATAATTAGCGATGGAGGAAAACATTTCTGCAATTGATTATTTGAAAAGTTGATGAAGAAGAATGAAATTTCGCATAAAGTAGAAACACTATATCATCCTCAAACTTCAGGACAGGCTGAGATGAGCAACAAGCAAATTAAGGGGATTATGGAAAAAAATGGTAAAGCCGTCAAGAAAAGATTGGGCAATGAAACTGAATAAAGCTTTGTGGGCATATCGTACGGCTTACAAAACTGTGTTGGGAATGGGTCCCTATAAGTTGGTCTATGGTCAGGCGTGTCATCTTCCGGTAGAGATTGAACACAAGGCATATTGGGCAATTAGGAACGTCAATTGGGATTTATCTCAAGCCTGAAAAGAGCGGACCTTTCAGTTATCGTAGCTTGAAAAATTACGTGATGAAGCTTATGGGAATGCTCGGATCTATAAGGAAAAAGTGAAGAGAATCCATGATAAGAAGTTGGTAAGAAAAGATCTTCAACTCGGAATGAAGTCCTTATTTTTAACTCACGATTGAGACTTTTCTCAAAAAACTTCGAAGAAGATAGAGTGGCCCATACGAGATAGAAGAGGTGTTCCCATATGGAGCGGTAATATTATATAATCCTTGGGAGAAGAAGTCATTTCAAGTTAATGGATAACGCATGAAATTGTACATTCAGGGAACATCGAACTTAAAGAAGGTTGAGTCGATTAGACTCGACAAGGTAGCTTCTGACTGAGGAATCAATGGTCGGGTTGGTGACAGTA
Organism: Salvia rosmarinus; assembly: GCA_036937905.1. Classification (NCBI taxonomy): domain Eukaryota; kingdom Viridiplantae; phylum Streptophyta; class Magnoliopsida; order Lamiales; family Lamiaceae; genus Salvia; species Salvia rosmarinus. The sequence goes on along the minus strand of CM072819.1, from coordinate 69,432,601 downwards.
AAACTAGCGCTTCGTGGGAGGCAACCCACATTTCTTTATGCTTCGCTTTTATTTTTTCTTTTCGTTTGTTTTGTTTTGGTTTATGGTTTTTTTTTTTCTCGTTTAGTTTTGTTTGGTGCAGGATTCGAAGTCACATTATTTAGGAGTTATTCACGCTCGGATGAATACTTGGCAAAGAAAGTTTAAAAGTTAGCAGAAGAAGGCACCCAACGTCGGTCGGACCCAACGCTGGATTGAGTTATTTTCAAGGTAGAGAACCACCCCAAGCGTCGGACGGGATGAAACCGACGATGGGGTATGCGAGGAAAATAGTCCAAAGACTCATCATCCCCGGGCCTAAGAAGACCCAACCTATGCTGAGGGACTTTGTAAATGAAGTCCAGAGAGCAACACCCAACACCGGACACACTGAAACCGACGTTGGGTAGAAAATGTTGGAAGTGTTTAGAAAAGAACTCCAAGCATCGGACGGGATGAAACCTGCACTGGGGTGTGCGATTTTATGATGGACTAAGAGCACGGCCCATCGTCGGACAAGCTAAAATCAGCACTGGGCCCAAGTAAATTTGCGTCCTTATAAAAGGGCTAGGGGTGCCCAAACCTAACCCACTCACTTCTAACTTAATGTCATTCCTCTTTCTCTACCAAGCGCCTGCCTTCAGCCTCCAGCTTCCGCTTCCCTCAGTCTAGCATCCATCCCTCAGCGCCCGCCTCCACTCAGCGTCGTTCCCCACACGTGCTTGCTACCCAGCGTCGCCTCATGTACGCCCGCCCTCAGCGTCTCTCTCCAACGTTCGTCTCTCTCTAGCTTCACCCGCGCTTGCCTTCAGCGCTGCACCATTTGCTCCACTGCCCAGCGTCCGTTTTCATCTAGCGTATGTACGTTCCCGTTCAGCATTTTCCTCAGTCCAGCGATACGCTCGTACTTCTCATCCAGTGCTGGTGCGCACTCTGCTCTAGCGTCTGTGCCCTACACTTCCCCAATGTTTTCCTCCGTTCAGCACCCGTGCACTTCCTGCCTGGTGTTTTCCTCCATCCAGCACCCGTACGCTCCGTTTCACTAGCGTAGCATCTGCCTCAACTCAGCGCCACACCGCGCGCCCTCACCCTCAGTGACCTCACCAGAGCCTCACCTTAATGCCCGTGCACCCCCTCGCTCAGCCTCAACACGCATCCATCCCTCGCGTTCCTTGCTTCGTCTAGCACCCGCGCACACTGCTTCTGTTTGGCGTTTCGTCCCATCCGACGTTGTATTCAATTGTTTGTTCATTATTTGCTTGATTCCAGCATGGTTCGCACCAAGCAAGTTGTCGGATCTAGCTCTCGTCATGTTCCTATGGAGGAACCAGTCGAGGATATCAATATAATGTACTCAATCTCATTCCTATCTACAATCCGATGGAAGGTACATTTTATCGACTTTTTTCAGCAGGATATAACACCCCCACGTGAATTCAATTAGCACAGTCTTGAGGATAAAATTAAAAAATATTTGAAGAACTTAGGACTCTTACAATATGCTATGATGGATTTACCGGGACATTCCCCATTGATGATTGAATTCTATTGCACTAAGATTGTTGACAATGAATCAAATTCTTTGACATGCCGCCTATTTGGGCAAGAGTGCACTGTGACGCCTCGAATTATGAAGGAGGCATTCAAATTTTCTACCTCAGGTGCTCATAGGTGCCACCCTCATTTGATGTCAGGGAGGCATGGCAAGAGTTGTCAGACTTCAATAATTGGTCATCGGTAGGAATGCCGAGTGGATTTATAAAGGATGTTGCATTGGCCATGGTGCATAAATTAATGCCCCGTCCTTCCTAAGCATCAGGTTTGCATGGTAAGTTTTTCGAGAAAGGTCAAAAGGTTGACTTTTTGTTTCGGTGATGCGACCGTCACGAAACCTCAGGCGTTGTGAAGAGTGTCTTATGAAGAATTCATAGACACTAAGTATGCAGGTTTTCGACCACCCACGAAGGTTTGGCACTCCAGGAAAGTTATCGAAAAACCGGACTTTTCATGGGTCTTTTAAAAGCATATCTTGTTTATAGTCGTTGTGTCCGGTATTTTATTTCGAGTCCATGGGTACCAAGTTTGCTAAATTTGGAGTCTGTTTGCAAAAGTTACGTCGCTTTTAGCGTTTTCGGAAAAGGGCCGCTTGCGCAAGCAGCTACGCAGGCCCCTGCTTTGTCCTATAAATAGGAGGCTAGGGCCTTCATTTTCAACATTAATTTCCATCGTCTCTGTAACAGCCCGCCAACCCAAAGTACAGATTAGCAGAAACTGTTACAAATGACGGGGATTAACAACAGTAACAAACACTAATTATGGAACTGCGAGATATATAATAGACAAATTCTCAGAAACTTCATATCATTTAATGTGACACATATATCGTACATCTGGCTGGATCATTTAGACTTACACTAAAGGGTTCAACTCAAAACATAACCTATATAACCCTGCAGCGGAAAGACATGTGATTACACATATGACGATATGTAATCAAGGCTACACTTATCAACGACAGAAGACTCCAACTGCTCAACACTTCAACATCCAACATCAACTGCTCAACCTGCACATTTAAAAACAAATATGCAGGGCTAAGTACAAGAATGCACTTAGTGGGCTCATGCCAAAAACATTTTCTTTAATTACATTGCCCCTTTGAGTAACACACGAGGTTTTATTGGAAATGCTCGTGCTTACTAAAACATTTTCTCATTTTCAAAAGTCGTCTGGCCAGACATATTTTTGTCTGTATGATCCATATCAGTTCTCATATAGTAATATCAAAACATCATCACAAAACGTCATCGCATAACATCATCACACGTTGGTAGCGAACCAACAACTTTCAATATCATCATGCCAGCCGCTTCTCATATAATATGATATCATGTCAGGATCATCATACGTTGGTAGCGAACCAACAACTTTCAATATCATCATGCCGGTAACTTCCGTATAATATGATATCACATCAGGATCATCATACGTTGATAGCGAACCAACAACTTTTAATATCATTATGCCGACCAACTCCACATATAATATATATATCATCACATCGGATCGATCTAGCGGTATAATCCTTCCCGCTAGGATCGATATCAATTTCATAGTTGGCTTGCCCAACAACGATAGGATCATACGTAAAAACATAAACACTTTTGGCGGGTAATCATATCATTTCTCAACAAAAGTATCAAATAAATACTTTTCATTTGCGGAAGCAAGTAAATAAAGGGTTTTCGAGTAAAGCCCACAGTGCGTAGCTTTTCAATAACGTTCCTTTCTAAGTCGGCTCGAGTCCACGTCCCACCTTAACGTAAGAACTATTTTAGTATATTGGTCACGTTCGATAGAGACGAACATAGTCTATAATGTTCTACGCATCGAATAAGGTTAACGCCGGACTTATTTTAACGTTTCCTAATCGATTGATGTTGATTATGAATTTTCTCAATTTATAAGAGATATTCTACCTTTTAGTATATAATATGCGTTTTAATGTACTTACGTAGCGTAAGTTACATTGTTACTAAACGTGTCGTCGAATAGATCACGTATTATCGATTACGTGCCCTTTGACCTTGGTCGATGTTTTGGTCAACTATTTTGACTTAGTCGACATTTAGTCAACAATTTTGACTTTAGTCGACTCAAAGTCAACATTTGACTTTTCAATTTCTTATGAAATTCTATTATTTTATGTGCAATTCTTGTTCTAAAATTCTATAAAATCATACTATGTCTAAAACATTATTTTAGATCATATTATGTAATTTTATGATAAAATAAATTTATAACATTAATATACATAGGGTATGATTTTCGGTCTTTAAAAATAACCAACTAAATATTTTTCAAAATTCGATAAATTCACATAATACTTAATCACCCTTAATTATCCTTATTATAACATAATTGTTATTTATTATGAACTATCGAATTTAATTTACCTAAGTCATATTTGAAACTTTGACTTAGGTCCATTAATTTTATAAATTTCATAAAGTCCCACAACCATATATTATGAATCTACATTATCAATATGACATGATAACACTTAAATATGGATTATATCTCAATATCATATCATATATTATAATTTTCGAAATTCTTGAACTTAGGTACTAAAGTTCTTCAAAAATTCTATATAAATTCATATAAGCTTAATTAATATCCTAGATTATTATTTCATGGTTAAATCAACAATTAAAAATAAAAATCATCAACATATCCCACCTACATGATTTCGGTCCTTTCTTAGAATTTAATAACATGTATAACTTTGTAATATAATCATAGTACATGCTTAATAATATCATATAAACATGATTTCTAACTACTTTTGCATATGATATGAAATTTACGAAAATATCATATAAGAACTAAGCTTATAACATGAATTCTAACGGACGAAAATCGAAAATTTTAGCATGTATACGTAGCTTGTAAGAAGTCTAACCTTTTAATCGGAATCGATTTAATCGACGAAGGTTTATTTGCTAAGGTTTGGGATAGAATTGATGAACTCTTTCTCTCAATTTTTTTCTTACAAGGTTTCGGTTCTTAGGTCTCAAAAATGGAGAATGAAGAGCGTTATCTCTTATTTATAGACCTAGCCACTTGCATTATAATTATTACATGGAAAAATATCTTATACACTTGTCCTCCTCTTTATAATTTTCGAAACCCACTTGCACAACTAGACAAATTCTTATCTTATCCTTTAACACTTAATTATATTACCTTATCTTTTAATTAATACATTGGATCTTGTAGATCACAAGATAATTAATACAACACATAGTAGCTCATGTGTGTGTATCGGCCATGTACAAAAGCTTGGGGTTGATTTTATTTTTATTATATCAAAATATATTTTGAATAGTCATCATACTACATAATTAGTGTACATTATCATGATCCTCACGTAACAAATGAATTACTCGATTTATACTATATATATATAGGCGTCGGCTTCTTATAAATTAAAGGGATAAATTTTATTTATTTACACCATTATATGCTTTAATAATACCTTAGGATAAGGTCACATTTGAAAAGTCAAATATTTACACTGTGACTTTTTAATTGAGTTCACATTTGTTCATACCAATTTTCCAAATTTTTGGCTATTAGCATACAAAAGCCATGGATTACTTGTTCCACTTGATGACTACTACTACTTTACACCTAATAAGGTGATAAGATCATACTCATCACCTCTCATTAATTAAAGTTGGACATTCATTAATTAAATCACATAAATTCATGTAAATTGTCGCCACTTATCCCTCAATTGCATCCAACTTGTGCAAGTTGCCAATATAACTCATTTCATCCTAAATAATATTATATTAATGTAATAATTATCATATGACCTCAATTGGGTAGCAATTAACATTAATTAATACTATAGTAGCACATTTTCGAAATTTAGGGTTCTATTTACTAAACATTTTATTTTCTTGTAACAAGTAGCTAACACATAGTTATGTGACATATTATATGTCTTAGATAATTAATTTAATCATAGAAAAGTATTTAAAACAATTTTAGACCTTAAAACCCTAATTTGAATTTTTAGGGTTCCCGAAACCCATAACAATAGGTACATTGCATTCTTAAATTTTCTAGCATTATTTTGATGATAAATAATGCTCTTATATTATAAAATAATCATAGGAACTTGAATTTTATAATTCGTGATCATTTGATGAGTTATCGACTATCTCTAAAAGCAAGCGTTTGAAACGTCTCAAAATTCTCATTGGCGAATTATCTCTAAAACGTTCGTAAATGAATTAGAATCACTTTATTCACATCTATAATAATAGGGAATTTGAATTCTAAGTCTAGATGCTTAGAAAATATCGTAAAACTTAATTGTCGAATTTTATCAACGTTAGAAATATACGTTCGAAGGAATAGCAGAAACTATATCCCTTAATTCACTAAGCGTCAGTGAATGTCACACAGACATTATCAAATTATGCTTAGTCAAAATCGAGCATTAACTAATTAGGATTTTAATTATTGAATTAATAATACTAATTACGGAATTTATTATCGTAATTCAGTATTAAAACTACGGGATATTACAGTCTCTCTGTGTTTACGGACGAGTCGAGCAGCTCCATGTACAGCGGAAGCATTGGAGGAGTGGGGATCGAGCTGGGAAGGCTCGGCGGCGGCGCCATTCTTGTTCGCCACCACCACCGCCGTCGACCCTCCCGGCGACCCTGCTTTTCCGTTTTAGTCCTTTCTTGTTTTGATTCCGCCTTTTAGTAGATAGCATAGCATAGAACACGGGATTCTAAAGGAACGGGACACAAAAACGGTCGGAGGCTGGCCATTTCGGCCAAACCGCCGCTGCCGCCCATTACCGCCGCCGTGAGCCTTGTTGGCCGTCGATTGATGGCCGACGGGCCACCTTTTATGTAACGTCCCCATTCTTGAAACAGAGACATTACTAAAATCTTTATATCTTTAGTAACTATGGAATAATAATAATATTAAACTAACACGGGGTTTTAAAAGAAATTAAACAAACGGACAGCATATACCCTATAAATATATATATGCCTACCTGAAACATCAACAAAGCAGGAAAACAACATCAACTAGGGACACATCCCCCAACAAATAAATACATATAAATCAAAATATCATATATATAATTTCAAAAACATTTATCTTAACCAAAAACCACTTTAAGTTAATACTTATTCACAAATATAAAGAGCGATGCTTTTGAGAAAATGGGAATGTGGGGCTCTCTACCGACTGCATCAACCATCGAGCTCCTTAGCCTACAAAACATATCATTGAAAAGGGGTTTGTGAGCATGCGAACATACTCAGTGGGGAATACACTGCAAGCAATTATAACCAATTGCGTAATGCACACAACATAATGAACTCTTCTTTAGCAGTTACCCTTGCGGGTACTCATTATTTATCGCGTTGGTAAGCCCCTTGTGGGCCTCCTCGAGGGTAATTCTTTAACATTGAGCCCTGGTGGGCCTCCTCGAGTGTAGATCGCTACACTAGACCCCTTGTGGGCCTCCTCGAGGGTAGATCGCTACACTAGGCTCGGCCTCCTCATGGGAACTTCTTTAACATTCTAGCTCACATGCATGCACAAAACACAACAACGATTATAACCATACAACATACTTACAGATAGAGTAAACCCCACCTCGTATAGACGTTTCAAAGAATACTCTTTAGCATCGGTTGTCCGCCTCGAGCTCCGGATGTCACGGCATCAAGCATTTTATAATACTTATAACTTAGTCTTTTTAATGACTAAAGCTTTATTCTTACGCATTAAATCAAATATAATCCTTTTACATAACTCTTAATAATTAATCTTTGTATAAAAGTAAGAACTCACATATATCCAACTTTAATTATTAGCTTTAATATAAATTCCATATGCTTAAATATACCATTATAAATCATATACATACTTATATTAATCATTTAAGCTTATTTTCATTAAGTGCCCTTCAACCAAATTTATGAAAATTTATAATAATTCCTTACTTTATTCAACTAATATATATATAACTTCATCATTAAAGCTCCATTATCATCCATAATCATCATTCTATATTTAACTTTAATTAATCTAAAGCTAAACATAAATACTTTTATTAAAGCATAAACTAAACTTTTTCAACTTTCACATATAAACTTAGAAAATTCCAAATAAATTATATGATGCTTAATTTACATCCCAAAGGTTATATATCATGTTATTTGAAACAAATAAAATCAAAATCATAAGAACCTCCAACTTCATAGTTTTCGAAAATTATGAAAAATATACATTAAGTTTTTTAATCTAATTTTCTTACTTAATACATGCTTAAATACATTCAAACACATGATTATAAACATAATTCAAGCATAATACAACATCATTTAAAAATCAAACCTAGGGTTTGATCCTACTTCTCAAAGCACATATATTTCATAATTAAACTCTCATTTATGCATAATATTAGCTTCTAAACATAGATTAACCTATAAACACATGAATAATCATCAAAATAAAACAATAACTTTGAACTTCACATACTAAACTTTCTTGATAACAACTAATAAATATTTTTGCACATAAACATGAAATAAATGCTATTAAACCTCTAAAACAAGATATAGAATTGATTAGGAATGATTTCTTACCTTAATTTTGGATTTAGGATGAAATTTGTGAAGTGTGTATTTTAGGTGTATGTGTGTGTGCGAAAATTTGAAGAAAAATTGATAAGGATGATGAATAGTAGCTATTTATAAACATTCTACAACTTTCTTTTATTTTTTGAAATTTCTTTAATATGGTGATTATTCACCATTCTAGAGAATTCCACAATTCTCTACACATTTTAGCAAAAAATATACATAATTTCATATCCACAAATTTTCTATTTAGTTTTTCCTTTTTTTCTTTAATAAAGTGATTAATCATCATAATCTAGAGAATTCTAACTTTCTCTACACACTTCTTCACATTTAATGCATAGGATATATATATTTACATATATGTACATGTATATCCATTTTATTACTTCTTCACAAATTTTAATCTAATGCATACCAATTAAATGTTTTAATCGATTCTTATATTCAAATCACTCCATATCATCAATTAATCACCAATGCATAAAAATTAAACTTTCATGCTAAATTCATAATTATAATTTACTAAAATTTTAAAACTTATAATATCAAACTTTACATTTTCGCTAGGGCGCATCCTCGCTCTAAGCCGAACAACCTGTAAAAACATTTGAAACTTAATCTTCATTAGTTCATAAATCATTTGAAAATAATTTATTTTTCCAAACACATATCATTTTATTTTAAGAAAAAGTTTCGGGGTATTACAATCTACCCCCCTTAAAATAACTTCGTCCTCGAAATTTGAACTTCATAAAACTTTCATCATTGAACTTTAGAAAACATGTGTCGGGAAACTGTATAAATCCTCAATCGTATCAAAACATGACAAGGCAATAGACTTTGTCTCTTGTGGACAACTTCTTCACTTTTAAAAAAAAGCCTCATGATACGAAAATTTTTAAAGCTCATCCCGACACAATTTCCTTTTCATGCTCACACCTTTAACTTTTGAAACCATAAAACATTTTTGTAAACATAAATTACCTGAGAGTCGACGTTGAGCAGCGGTCATGTCCCACACATTCTCCCGTTTCCATTAAGAGTTTTAAATATCTTTAAACACTTAAGTTGTTTTCATACTAAGAGTTCATTATCTTTCAAGCACATATGTTCATACTTTAAACAAGTCTACAGGAACGTAATGCTCTGATACCATTCTGTAACGCCCCCATTCTTGAAACAGAGACATTACTAAAATCTTTATATCTTTAGTAACTATGGAATAATAATAATATTAAACTAACAACGGGGTTTTAAAAGAAATTAAACAAACAGACAGCATATACCCTATAAATATATATATGCCTACCTGAAACATCAACAAAGCAGGAAAGCAACATCAACTAGGGACACAGATCTAACAAATATATACATATAAATCAAAATATCATATATATAATTTCAAAAACATTTATCTTAACCAAAAACCACTTTAAGTTTATACTTATTCACAAATATAAAGAGCGATGCTTTTGAGAAAATGGGAATGTAGGGCTCTCTACCGACTGCATCAACCATCGACCTCCTTAGCCTGCAAAATATATCATTGAAAAGGGGTTTGTGAGCATGCGAACATACTCAGTGGGGAATACACTGCAAGCAGTTATAACCAATTGCGTAATGCACACAACATAATGAACTCTTCTTTAGCAGTTACCCATGCGGGTACTCATTATTTATCGCGTTGGTAAGCCCCTTGTGGGCCTCCTCGAGGGTAATTCTTTAACATTGAGCCCTGGTGGGCCTCCTCGAGTGTAGATCGCTACACTAGGTCCGGCCTCCTCGAGTGTAGATCGCTACACTAGACCCCTTGTGGGCCACCTCGAGGGTAGATCGCTACACTAGGCTCGGCCTCCTCAAGGGAACAACTAACATTCTAGCTCACATGCATGCACAAAACACAACAATGATTATAACCATACAACGTACTTACAGATAGAGTAAACCCCACCTCGTATAGACGTTTCAAAGAATACTCTTTAGCATCGGTTGTCCGCCTCGAGCTCCGGATGTCATGGCACCTAGCACTTTATAATACTTATAACTTAGTCTTTTTAATGACTAAAGCTTTATTCTTACGCATTAAATCAAATATAATCCTTTTACATAACTCTTAATAATTAATCTTTATGTAAAAGTAAGAACTCACATATATCCAACTTTAATTATTAGCTTTAATATAAATTCCATATGCTTAAATATACCATTATAAATCATAAGCATACTTATATTAATCATTTAAGCTTATTTTCATTAAGTGCCCTTCAACCAAATTTATGAAAATTTATAATAATTCCTTACTTTATTCAACTAATATATATATAACTTCATCATTAAAGCTCCATTATCATCCATAATCATCATTCTATATTTAACTTTAATTAATCTAAAGCTAAACATAAATACTTTCATTAAAGAATAAACTAAACTTTTTCAACTTTCACATATAAACTTAGAAAATTCCAAATAAATTATATGATGCTTAATTTACATCCCAAAGGTTATATATCATGTTATTTGAAACAAATAAAATCAAAATCATAAGAACCTCCAACTTCATAGTTTTCGAAAATTATGAAAAATATACATTAAGTTTTTTAATCTAATTTTCTTACTTAATACATGCTTAAATACATTCAAACACATGATTATAAACATAATTCAAGCATAATACAACATCATTTAAAAATCAAACCTAGGGTTTGATCCTACTTCTCAAAGCACATATATTTCATAATTAAACTCTCATTTATGCATAATATTAGCTTCTAAACATAGATTAACCTATAAACACATGAATAATCATCAAAATAAAATAATAACTTTGAACTTCACATACTAAACTTTCTTGATAACAACTAATAAATATTTTTGCACATAAACATGAAATAAATGCTATTAAACCTCTAAAACAAGATATAGAATTGATTAGGAATGATTTCTTACCTTAATTTTGGATTTAGGATGAAATTTGTGAAGTGTGTATTTTAGGTGTATGTGTGTGTGCGAAAATTTGAAGAAAAATTGATAAGGATGATGAATAGTAGCTATTTATAAACATTCCGCAACTTTCTTTTATTTTTTGAAATTTCTTTAATATGGTGATTATTCACCATTTTAGAGAATTCCACAATTCTCTACACATTTTAGCATAAAATATACATAATTTCATATCCACAAATTTTCTATTTAGTTTTTCCTTTTTTCTTTAATAAAGTGATTAGTCATCATAATCTAGAGAATTCTAACTTTCTCTACACACTTCTTCACATTTAATGCATAGGATATATATATTTACATATATGTACATGTATATCCATTTTATTATTTGTAATATCCTGAAGAATTAAAGGCCTAATTACGATATTTAAAATTCGTAAATTAGGGTTTTGCCGAAATAATTGGATTAGAAATATATTGAATAATGATTTCGATTATTTACGAGATAATGAATTCCTATTTTATATTCACTAAGAATTGTGAATTAAGGAATATATTTATAAAGTGTTTCGGCAGTAGTATTTTAACGTCGATTGAATATCGATAGTTAAAATTTCGTAAAAATTTCTAAGTGACGAAACTTAGAATTAAATTCCATTATTAATGGAATGATTTAATAAAGTGATTACGACTTTATTACGACCATTTTGAGATGAGTCGATAATGAGCGTTTGAGGCGTTTTAAACGCGTCCACGTTTAGAGATGAATAGAAAATGCGGCTAATGATCAAGGAATTATAATAATTAAATTCCTATGATTATTTTATGCAATTAGAGTATTATTTAGCATTAAAATAATGCTAGGAATTAAGGAATGATTATTGAATAAAGTTAGCATTTTGAAAACCTAATTTCGAAAATTAGGCTTTGACACATGAAATCTTTTAATAATTTTCCTATGATATAATTTATCATCTAAGATATATATTATGTTATATAACTATTGAAAGCAAGAAAATAAAATGTTTTAGCACATGGAATGCAAAAGTGCCGTGAGTGTTATAATTAGGATTAAATGGATGCATTTTTTTTGCTATTTCCTATCATGTTGCGTAAATATGTGTAATAGTGTGATACAATTACACTCATACCAAGTGGGATGCCTTTTGAATAGTGAGTAGCCGTTTAGTTTGACAATTGAGGTTGGAAGATTAAATAAAACTCTTCCCTTTTGAAAAGTGCCGTCCCTTTTTGAAGCTAAATCAAATGAATTGTGTTTCATTTAATGTGTGGTGTAAGTGCATTAACTCAAGTGTAAGTGATGACATGTTGTGAGTATGTCATCAATTAAAATCTTGCCAAATTTTTGTGAGATGGCCGACGTCCCTAGGTGAATAGGAGTAGGATTTTTTTTGTTTTATCCAATGTGTTGTGTAAGTGTATTAACTTTGTGTAAGTAGTGTCATAATGTGAATATGTCATCCAAAAATAAGGCTTGCAACTTGTTTGTGAGTGAGAAATAACCGAGAGAGAGTAGTAGGAAATAGGTTAATTATTTATTTCATTTTACTTGTACTTAATCACTTTGATAAAACAAAACATCACACTTTCTCTTCCCAAACACATTCTGCCGTGAGCACTCCTTGAGAAGAACCTAGAGTGTTCTTCATTTCATTCACCAAATCCTTGCTATTAAATCCTTGTGCACTAAATCGACACCGGTAAAGAGGTTAGAAATCGAACGAGCTTCCTATATCGTTAAAATTTTGATTTCAACCGTTCGATTTTAATATTTATGCTTATGTTCTTAATGATAGAAATATGAAGAATTATGCTATCATGTTTAGTGGTTTGTAAATATTGTTTATTATGTTAAGTATGGTTCATATATGATGTTTCAATTAAAAGATAAGCATGATATAAATTAAATAGTGATTACCGAAAATTTATAAGTTAATCTTGTTGATGGATTAGTGATCTATGATGATAGTTAAGCTCATAGGGATTTATTAAAATTTTGAAAAGCATATGTTAAAAGATTTGATATGTACGAATTGTTTGGAAATGTTTAAGTATGATTCAAAATTTTATTAAATGATTTTGGGTTTGAATATGTGATCTTGGATATTTATTAAGCATGCACTTGTGCATGCGGCCGAACTTCTTCACCGCCTCGGCAGCCTCCTCCCTGGCGCTTTCCACTTGCACGGCCACCGTAGGCCCGGTCCTTCTTTTTGAGCGCTCTCCGCCGCCTTTTGCTCGGCGTCAGCCTGGCGGCGTCAGTAGCGGATTCAAGAATGCCCTCGAGCTTCAGCGGCCGCTTTTCTCTCACGGCCTCGTATTGCGGCGCTCAAGAACAACCGGCCATGCGGTGCATCTCACCTGCCACCGAGGCCGCATCCTGAATATAAAACAGTTAGCAACGCATAACGACAAAATTACAAAGGAGAAGAGTAGCGACTTATACCTTCGGGAAGGATAAAGGAGTGCTGGAAGCCGGCACCTCGGGCAAGGACTGGCCATGAACCTCGATCTCCAGCATCGGGCTCGAGGTCGCCTGAGGGCCCGTCAGTAGGTCTCTCAAGGCGTCCACCACCACCACGGGCTGCTGGGTGGACTCGCCTCGCTTCGCCTTCTTCCTCGCCGGCTCCTTTCGCTCAGATGGCGCAGGGCGCGTCAAGCCCGTTATCTTAACTTCTCTGCTGGGGTCGATCTTCACTGCATTACAGAATAAGAATTTCGTTAGCACAACGAAATCAGACGGGGAAGGATAAAAAGAAGAAGGTTGCCCTCACCCAAATCAGACCCTGATACCGGCGCTTCTAACCTATAAACACTCAGCCCAGCATTGTTCAAGTCATCCTCGGTATAGTTAATCGATAAGATCTCACCCAGATCGTTCAACATCTTCTCCATGGGGCCCAGGGGATTGATTTTCACGTCTTTTATTGTACCGAGGCCCCTGTCACAGCCCCTCAATCCTAAGTACGGATTAACAGGGATTGTAACTCTAAACATGGATAATTATATGTGGAGATTCCTTTTAACAATAAATTGTAAAACATATGTCAAGTATATTCTTGACTTTAATACATAAATTTAGGTTCTTGCAATGAAGACATGTGATAAGTACATATGACGATGTACTATCAAGGTATAAACTTTTCAAATGATAATAATCCTATTGCTCAACACTGCTCCATCCATCATCTGCTCAACCTGCACATTTAAAAACAAACATGCAGGGCTGAGTACAAGAATGCACTCAGTGGACTCATGCCAAAAATATTTTATCATTTGAAGATTACACTGCCACATCATGGTAAGACACAAGGGTTTTAGTTGAAATGCCTTGTGCTTACTAAAATCATTTTTATCATTTCTCAAAATCATCGCCTGGCCAGGCATTTTTCTTGGTGTGTATGATCCATATCCCTTATCATCATTCATCATAACATCATAGTCGAACGTCGTGAAGGAGGCCTCCTCTACGACGCCGCGACCGCCGTGAATTGTCCTTACAAAGACACAAATACCTTAGGTGTACACGTTAATCCTAGCTGTATAATCCTTCCCACGTGATCCGATATCGATTTTCATTCATAAATCGGGAGCGACCCAACAACATTCATAACAATTCATAACATCTCATAACATCTCATGGATAGGATACATACACAAAACATAAACATTTTTGGCGTAATCATGTAAACAATTTATCAACAGCTTGAAATAAACATCGTAAATAAATATTTCAAAAGCATTTTATTTTTGAGTAGAGTAAAGCCCACCGGACCGTAGATCGCCTTAATCCCATTTCTCGACCGTAAGTCCTAGCTTTAGCCTATCTATTCTCGACCTTGAGGTTTTGGAGTCGAAAAATCCATTGGGTCTTATTACCCATATTTCTACTTTAGTGTATATCATGGTATGATATACACTCAATTGACCACGTGGTAGCACCTAGTCAAATATTTCACGTTAAGGTATGCTTTCGTAAAATATCGTATCATGATGTTTTATCATAATTGTACATCTTATAATGCTCTATCGCACCTTGCGACATAACATAATGAATGCATCGATTAATAGCATGTTAGTCACATAAGGCATACTTCACATAGGGTTTCCAACACTTAGTCAAATTTCAAGTGTTTTAATTTCAGCAAAAACAGCTTGAAACAACCCAAGTGACGTACTTTGACGACCCATAACTCTCGATTCAGAATACGTATGGTCGCACAAAGATACATTCTGGAAACCTCTAAACATGTACTACAAGTTCTAAGAAGGAATTAAATCCAAAAGAGTCGTGGTTCGGAAGATATGGGGTCTCAAAGTGGGCAACTCAAACTGACTTCTATACTTAGAAATTTTTTCAGAATTTTCAGTTTTAGCTTAACGACGAGGGGTTTTGCGAGGCTCGTAACTTTTGACTCGCAATGCCAAAATGGCTGCAGGATACCAATTTAGAAACCTTGTAACAAGTACTACATATGTCATGAAGAACATACTGGAAAATATCTAACTCATCGAGAAATATATAAGTCCAAAGTTGACTACTTGGAAATGGACAGTTTCCAGTAGGTGACTTTGGGTCGATGAAAGGTATACCTATAAAACTTGGTTTGGGATCAAACTTTCCAGATCATAACTAGACATGGTGAGGAACATTTCTTATGAAGAAACCCAAGTCCAAATCGGACAACAAATGGCTTGAACATCTCACGTAAAAGTCATACTCGAACAGCCTATTATATGAAAGATTTACTAAGGCAGTTTATCCAAAACAACTTACTGTAATGCATCAACTTTAAAAATTCATCGTGATTTTATTATAAGGAATATGGAAATGAAACCAATCATATTGAAAAGCCACTTAAGTCTAGTTTTATCCAGAAAAAGCCTCACTCAATGATTCACCATAGATTGGGAGATAAAAATGTTTTACCACAAGCTATCAATCCCGTGACAGTTTTGTGCAGTTAAATTGTAAAATCTGGAATAAATAGTAAGGATTTTTAGAAAATTATGAAAATTTACAGGAATCTTCCAGACATGCTGAATTATGTTTCTTCCAAATTTTAGAGTTTTATCATTATCCAAACTTAAAACTAAAGCCACGCACTATGGGTGATAAACACGGCGATTTCGCAGATTTGTGCAGTGTTTTGATAAATACAATTAAAATAGCAAATCAAGTTGGATGGACTTGAAATTTTACAGAGGCATACTAGACACATATAATTTCAACATATCAAAATTCACAATCATCGGATCACTGAAACTTAGTCAAATAAATTCGGAAGTTACTGATCGTCCAGATTAATAACATGCAATCACTTTCAAGTATAGAACCAACACCATCAAGCTTATTGATGAACATGCATGTGTATATTTCGACCAAAGTAACTTATGGGTGTAGGGATTTTACCTTGGATCAGAGTTTTAACAAGGTTGAGGGAGAGATGGAGGTGCGACGGAGCTCATGCTACGGTTGAGATGAAAGTGGGGAGGGAGGAGCTCTTGGCCTCCTTGCAAACCTTAGAGAGAGGAGGAGAGGAGATGGCTGCAGTCTGAATTTGGGGAGGGAGAGTGTCATGGGGAGAAGGCTGAAGTGGGGAGTGTGGGTTACATGGGTGGTAGCTTAGGGGTGACAAGTGTTGTCCCACGACCTTGCATGGTAACACTTGTCCCTACACACACACACCCCTCTACACGACACACACACACACATGCACTATATATATATCTGATTTTAATTGCTTAGTTAGGTTATAATTAATCACATTGTCATATAGTAGATACATGCAATAGGAAAATCAACAAGATAAACTTGTATACATAGGTGTATAGTTTTCGGCTTTTACACTATGCCAATGGGTCTAAATTTTTATTTTCCATGCCCAACATTGATATATGTTATCACATATAGTTTAGATGATAAATAATATCATAGGATAAATTAATGGCATCATTTTATGCAACAAAATCGAGTTCGAAAATTAGGGTTTTCGAACGCTTGAAAAATTGGTAACTATCGAATCTTGATGATCTAGCATTGATTTAATGCTAAATCATACTGTAATTACATATACCAATCATAGGAAATTAATTCCTATAATTTCTTGATCGATTAAAACGCTTTTCGTTTCATCTCAAAACGTTAACGCTTGAAAACGCTGCAAAACGCTCATTATCGACTCATCTCGAAATGGTCGTCATTACTTTAATAAATTATTCCATTAATAATGGAATTTAATTCTAAGCTTAATTTCTTAGAAAATTTACGACGCTTTAACTATCGATACTGAAATCGACGTTAAAGTAAAATACGACCTATACACTTCATATACTCTTATTCCTTAATTCACAATTCTCCGTGAATATAAAATAGAATTCATTCCTTCAGAAATAATCGAAATCATTATTCGATATCTTATGGATTGAATCATCTCAATAATTTCTAATTTACGGTTTTAAATACCGTAATCAAGATCTAATTCATGGGTATTATATCCTACCCCTTAAAAGAAATTTCGTCCCAAATTTGCATACCTCATAAAGTATGGGTATCTTAACATCATAACATCATAACTTTTATGTGCTTTTCTTTCGTCCATGGTTCTTCCATCGACTTTTATTATAAGACCCAAATTTGCTTCTTTAATCGCTGAATCGCACGATCAAATTAGTCGAGATTTTCATCATAACCCATCCGAGTCAAAGGTCACATCATCATGTTGGTTTACGTGAATTGGGTCATTTTCGTATTTCAATCATGCACACGAGGAAAACATTTCGTATTTTCCCCAAATGTGGTGGAAGTACCAAGCTATAAACTACTAGGCCTATCATTTCTAGGAGCTCGTAAGGTCCTATAAAACGTGATCTCAACATTCTTGTATCTAAACTTATAATTCCTCTAGATGGAGAAATCTTAAGAAACTTTAATTCCGCATTCAAGAATGAAGTTCGGGTTTACGCGCACACTGAAGAAGACTTTTGTCTCGTCCTAAGCTTTTCTTATTCCTCGCCTCGTTGGTAGATATTTTAATCGTTTCATTTACAATGTCGACTTTATACCTTGCTCACCTACTTTTTTACAATAAAGTGGTGGTCAATACTTTTTCAGACACGCTCATAAGGCTACATTGATCGTTGTTTGCGCCTACGGTCGCACATAAACTTACCAAGTGGTACAATAAGTTTCCACCGATACCTTGGTTTATCACTTGTTCTATCGTATCCTTAAACATTCATACCGCCCTTTGATTGTCCTTCCGCTCGTGAGTGGACATCTATGTTAAGGCTCAATCTCGTGTCTAACTCATTTTGGTGAGTTAGTTCCAAAACTAGGGTACTCTCAAGTCTCTATCTGAACTGATAGGTTTTGGTACTCCTTGTAAATATACGATTTCCTATATGTACGACTAAGCTAACTTATCGGATCTATGAGTCATCTGAATAGGCAGAGACAAAACATAATTGGCGAGTCAATCCACTACTAGCCATATAGTAGTGCAACTTCTTTATGACTTTGGTAAAATCATTATAAGATCTATTTCTATATCATTCTATTTTCATTCATATATCTCTAGAGATCATAACTTTATAAGGCATTTGATACGATGTCTTCACTTGTTGGCAACCGAGACATCGCCGACAATCATGGTTACATCTCATTCCATTCCTCGCCATCTAACTTTACTCAGTAAATCATAATACATCTTAATAATGCCCGTTGGCGGTATGAGAAGGATCATGAAATTCATTCTTGGTTTTATTTCTAAGCTTATTATTGCTTGGGAATATATGTATATATCTATCTCTTAGACAATATAACAATGTCCAGTGACCTTAAAATATCATTTAGCTCTTCATTCCTTATTTTAATTGTATTCTATTATTATCTTCATTCTCTTTTTAGTCATATTTCACCTTGGTTGTGAGGGTACCACTTACGCTCATCCTCGATTTCCGACTATTTCGCTCGCTTTCTTAACTTTTCACGAGTTTTCCTTTTCTATAAGGACATACCATAATTTAGACTGAATTTTATATCTTAGGCATTAAATTCTACATTAACCGCTCATAGGTGATCATTTATCACATTTATAATCTTTTACCGATTCGCGCCATCTTTCCTATCTTGTATCCAAGTTTCTTTGCTCAAGAATAAATTCAAACTTTTGTAAATTGTGAAGGGTTCTTAATTTATTGATATAGGAGTGAAATTTCCAAGACTTTGGTATTTATACTCTCATTACTATCGAGGTAATAGATTTTGGCACCGTGAAGTCGATAATTTCCTTTACATACAACCGGGCTAACTTGTCGATCCATAAGTACTTTGGATTGGTAGGAAGTGAGCACTCTTGGTGAGTCTATCAACAATTACAAATATAGCGGTGTTCCTCTTTGATTTGGGTAAGTTCGTAACGAAGTCCATCGTTATTTCATCCCATTTCCACTCGGTATTTCCAACGGCCGTAACTTTTCGTATGGACGTTGGTGTAATGCTTTCATCTGGGGCAAACAAGACAAAGGTGTTCTCTAAAGAAGCTATGTCTCGCTTAATGCCTTCCCACCAAAACTTTTCTTTCGTGTCTTGGTACACCTTAGTACTATCTCGGGTGAGCGGTGTAGGGTGTATCGTGAGCCTCACTCATTATTTCATTTTGAAGTTTTGCGTCGTTTGAACGCATATTCTTCCTTCGCATAATAAGGCGTTGTCCGACGCCTCCCGGAAGTTCTTAAATCCTCCAGCCTTACCCTTTCTCGGATCTTTTCTAACTTTTCCTCCATCCTTTGTCTCTCGACGATCCTTTTCTTAAATCGATTCATCACTATTTCAAGTCATGAGTTAGGAAATTCGCTCATGTGGCCTAAGTCATCGTGACACATAAGTTATTATTTATCTCATATTAATACATAGCCTTACTTTTATTAATCCGTGAGAATTGTGACTCTATTTTGGGGTAACTATCTTATTGGTCTTGTTACCTTAGAGAGTTCTTAATGGATCTCAATGTAAGTCAATTAATCTATAAAATTCATGATCTTATTTTAGGTCATCGACGCCTTTCATCTTTATTTGTTTTGTCCTTTGTCGATCTACATTGTTCTCTTTTAAAGACACTATGTGCCCGAGGAATATTTCTCTTTTAAGTCGAAATTTACAAACTCAGATTGCAAAATTTTGCCCGCTCTTAAAAGTCGTAAGACAGCCCTTCGATTTTCTTTATGTTCTTTCGTCCTTTGAATAGATAAGAACATCATCCATGAGGATTGAGATAAAATTATCTAGTATGTGTGAAACACTCGATTTTGAGGTTCATGAATGTGGTGGTGCATCGGTTAGTCCGAATGGCGAACTATCATCTCATGGTATCCATATTTTATTCGTAACAACTCATTTCCGTATTTCGGATACCATTCTTCAAGACCATATAATATTACATCATAATGCCTCGGTGAGGACTTTTCGTACATTACTTACGAGGGTCACCACCGAAATGACCGATTACATGCCTAGCTCTTTTACACTCAAAACTTTGGCACTTCTTCACCATATTCATAAATTCTTCCAAACCACGCTTATTTTACATATTATAATCACATCATTTTCATCATAAACCATTATTTACATATAAGTCTCATAGATCCTAAGATTCTATGTCTTTGAGTTATCTTTGTTAGAGTCGCATTCTCCTCGAAACTTGTCTTTCTCCAAGCACGCTTTGTTTTCATACTGATGGTCATTCTCTTTAGAGAGCCGTGGTCAAGCCGCTCCCGCTTTCTTCTTCAATACTAAAAGTTGGTGTTACTTTTATCGAAAGAATGGTTGAGTTGGTAGCGGTAATTCTCCTAATCCGCGAGGGCGATAAGATCCCGCCCTTTTATCATTCTCGCCTCTTTCGGCATAATTGACGGCACAGACATGGGACGGCGTTTGGAACATGATGGTACAACCATTCCTTTATGCCGTCTTTCGTAAACTTGTCGAGGTTCGGACAAGTACTCGTAGGTGTTGTTTCCACGCATTATATGTATACTTGAGCTCGCTGACAAATCTCGTAAGTCCGTCTGTGCTTTGGAATTTTTATCATGGAGAAAATATTCTCTTGATACTTCTTTTGCAAAAATTCTGCCAATCTGTTGGCAAACGACAGATACGTCGTTGGGTACCATCCTCATTTGACACTCTATAGTTACGAGTATCCATCCAGAGGTGCAAAATTTCTTCAAAACTGTTCTAAATTCATTTCTAGTTCATATTAAAAGAGCCGATACGCTCGTGTGAGTTATAAACTTCTAGGCCTTGGGGTTAACTCTTACCCGTTAAACTCCCTTTTCTTGTCATTTGTAAACGGATATTTTTAGATAAATCCGACTTAATTTAAGCAATGGAGGGGATTTCTAAACAAGAAGGATCTCTTAAAGAATTATACACTTTAAGACATATATAGCCCGTAGATGACTCATGACTCTTATCTTAATACTCATTTTACGTTTTACATCTTCAGTCGTATGTTGCCTTAAAGATATTCACATAGGCGAACAGTGGGTACTGATATTCTGTCGTGTGAAACCTCCTACGGAAAGGTTAGGCCCAGGTCACTAATCACATGAATGACAGCCATTTTCGAAACTTCTTGTCTCTAAAATTATATCTACGTTCCACACAGATGTAATGATCCAAATCATTGGATAGCACTTTAGGCGATTCTAGGTTCAATTCTGAACTTAAGTAACACTTGCGATGGTCAAAATTCTCGTATAGGTAAGGGGATTTTCATTTCTTAATTTGCTTACCCTGAGTTGGGTTCTATCGCTTCTACGCATACTTGTGCGATGTCAAAAAGCGAAGCACCTATATCGAACAAAATCTTATGGCTATTCTGAGAAATTTTTCCTCATACATATTCTGCCTTTTGGTTCTGTTTGATCTGCTTTTCGGTCAAGAAGTATAGGCTTTGGTCTACGGTGTTCCCATTTATTCAAGTAAATGTCTATTTCATATGTCATTGTTCTTTCCATTGGGACATTATGTTCCCTTGCTATGGTCTTCTGTTGCCTCATTCACTTTATAATTCTCGGTGTTAGTATCGTTATACTTTTACTAATAGCATTCGTGGTTAGGTCTACATCAACCTATCCTTTGATATGGATATATTTCAATAATGAAATCTTATCGTAGAGATCGTCATGTCTCTATCACTATCATTCATTTCTAATCCAGTATGAATGATTTAATTCCCCTTTTCACTTTATCGATCTTAGGAATATATTTCTCATATGTCCTTACTTTAAACTCCTTTCTAGAGAAATCCTTATACTGGCATTTAGTGCCATCGTCTGTAATATCCCCTTTTGGATAGACGTCATTTCTTCTTAATCCTTTATTGATTTATCATGCAATTTCGCATAAGATAAAATCCTTTGTCCACTGGGGATGTATTATACTTTTATCTTGACGTCAAATATCTTTACCATTTTTTTTGACATTCAATGATTTCTTCATTTCCATGTCAGAGATACTTAAAGTTACACAAGACAAGCGTTTCGTGTCATTATAACTTAGAGTATTAAGATTTATTTCAAAATAATGAATCTATTTATTAATCCGCTTTTTACTTCAAGGAATTACCTTACTTATCGATGTCATAACATTTCAAACTTATGTCATATCGTGAACTATCTAATTGTATAGCTCGTAATTTCTTCCGCTATTTTCGACTTTTGTTTGTTTTCTTGAGCATGGTATCCGAAAGTAATCTTACTTTCTTTATACTTGCTTTCCACTTTCGTGACTAGAACCGTTATCATTGTCATATGGCTTGGTAGGGTAGTACATTCGCACACCATAACTTAAATTCTAAGCATCTTATTGCCATGTCTCGACTTTGGAGATATTTCCTCCATACTGATTTACATGCTAGGATATCCTAGCTATTCACACAATCTTGAGGGTTATGATTTCTCAATCTCATTATCATTCGTCCAACCGAGTTTCAATTATTGGGATCGATTATGCTCAAGCATAATCTCATTGATTGAGGTATAAGGCGAAAGATCTATTTTCCGGGATGCTATCACTTTATATATATATATTCTTTGAAAAGAATATCTCAGATGCATCTTCATTCTTTTAAACATGTCCAACCTACTAACGAGGTTTCAAAGACATCCAACTATCTTAAAGATAAGTTGTACTCGCTCTCGTCATGACACAATAAGAAAATTCATATCCTACGGATATCATATACTTTTCTTTACCTTTTTCTCTTTGCATTCAATGCTAAAGAGTATCTTATTCATAACTTTGTTATCATATTAGTCGTATGATGGTATAACTTCACTGTTATCATTCTTTGTTAAGCCCATCAAGGGTCATTACATCCGTGTGTATCATAGGGAAAATAAATATCTCATCTCATCGAGATTTTCTTTACATCATAATTTCTTAATGTCTATCACTTTACTGGTCTGAAACTTTTAGGTGACTAAAATAAGTCAACCTATTTCATGCCCGACATTTATCGCTTTACTAATTCGTACTTAGGTGACAAGGTAAGTCAACATTCATCATACTTGATGGTTTCAAGAATCAAGGAGAAATTATCACGATTACCTACAAAGGTAATCGTATCATCCATCAAGATAACATCTTTTCAATGATTGAATCGATATGTTCCTTGGATCAATAAATGGGCTCTAGGGTCCAAGACCGTAATGACGACTATCGAGATTTCTTTGGTCATATGGGCTGGCCGCACCGTCACAATCATATTCTCAACACACAAGGCTTTGGGTTCAAAAGGACACTTTGTAAATTTTGAGTTGAATTTTCTTCGAAGTGAGAAACTCGAATGATTTCTCAAGTGGAACTAGTCATAGAGTTAAATTCAATGACGTAAATTGGGTAACTAATAGAATTTTGAAAACTCATATACCCGTAATAGGTCATCAACAAAGTTCTCATGTATGCCAAGGTTCTACTTGTATTCAAGATTTTACTTTCTTAGTAACATTCTAGGATTCAGATCATACTATAATGCCTTACTCTTTTCAAATCGTAGAACTAACTTCAACTGATTCCCATGAATTCTGGAGTAGGAATCAGGAATTTGGTCCTTCATAAGAAATGAAGTACAGTTCATTAGGAGCACGTAGGCGAAAACCATACGTGAATCGGAGTTCACACGATCGAGAACTAGTCAAAACGGAATCACTGCACAGTGCAGGAAAATTTACATGCGTTCGCGCCGAGATCATAAGCGATGCCGACACCAAGGCCGTGCATGCCGTTACCGATGCCGAGGTAGTACAGAATATTGCTCACACCGAGGTCAGATAAACTACCCCAGTCGACATGTCAAAGGCGATGTTATAAATGCCGATTTCAAGTCGATAGTCGCACATGCCGAGGTCGAAGCCGAGGTCGCATATGTCGAGGTCGAACAATTTCAGATAAATCTTTCACTTTTCTTCACTCAAGATGGAATGAAGTTCTCAAATCCATCATTACTCTTGTTCTTGTAATTGAAGGAAGTTCTTACTTCTATGTTCTTTCATAAAAGTGATCATGCTTCTTAAAAGTCTACGCTCGTTGAACTAGCATGCTCATCATCATAATCAACTTTGAGATTGAAGTAAAACTTCGAATATTCCTACGTAGCTCATATGTACGCACGTATTTCGTTGAATTTAAAGAATTCAACATAACATATATGACAATTCAATGTCCAATCTCAATCATCTTAAACATGAATAATCATAACTTTGTTCATAATAATGAACCCTTATTACAATCCGTAAATTCAAACATTTCATCTTCGCATATCGTACAAAACTTTCTCATATCATTGTCATCATCTTTTATATCTTCCTTCTTTTCATAACTTTCTTAACAAATCATTTGTCATAACATTCATTCTCAACCTTTCATAGCTTTCATTTCGCTTGATAAAATTTTGTTTCACTTTCAAACTTTTCGCTTTCAACTCGAGAAAAATAATTTCATAAATATTCATCCGCCAAAGCTAATTTTCAAAACTTTGGAAAAGAGTCATTTACCTTATTTCGCTTGAGCTTGATGTGATGGAGTGTTGAGCATTGTCACCGATCTCTAGAAGTCTAATGACTCAATCTAGACTTAACCTTAAAGAAGATTTTGGGTTCAAGAGCGAACCGCCTCGATACCACTCATCACGCCCCTCAATCCTAAGTACGGATTAACAGGATTGTAACTCTAAACATGGATAATTATACGTGGAGATTCCTTTAACAATAAATTGTAAAACATATGTCAAGTATATTCTCGACTTTAATACATAAATTTAGGTTCTCGCAATGGAAGACATGTGATAAGTACATATGACGATGTACTATCAAGGTATAAACTTTTCAAATGATAATAATCCTATTGCTCAACACCGCTCCATCCATCATCCGCTCAACCCGCACATTTAAAACAAACATGCGGTCGAGTACAAGAATGCACTCGGTGGACTCATGCCAAAATATTTTATCAATTCAAGATTACATCACACATCATGGTAAGACACGCGGTTTTAGTTGAAATGCCTTGTGCTTACTAAAATCATTTTATCATTTCAAAATCATCGCTCGCCAGCATTTTTCTGGTGTGTATGATCCATATCCCTTATCATCATTCATCATAACATCATAGTCGAACGCCGTGAAGCGAGGCCTCCTCACGACGCCGCGACCGCCGTGAATTGTCCTTACAAAGACACAATACCTTAGGTGTACACGTTAATCCTAGCTGTATAATCCTTCCCAGACAGATCCGATATCGATTTTCATTCATAAATTGGGGCGACCCAACAACATTCATAACAATTCATAACATCTCATAACATCTCATGGATAGGATACATACACAAAACATAAACATTTTTGGTGTAATCATGTAAACAATTTATCAACAGTTGAAATAAACATCGAAATAAATATTTCAAAAGCATTTCATTTTTGAGTAGTAAAGCCCACCGGACCGTAGATCGCCTTAATCCCATTTCTCGACTGTAAGTCCTAGCTTTAGCCTATCTATTCTCGACCTTGAGGTTTTGGAGTCGAAAATCCATTGGGTCTTATTACCCATATTTCTACTTTAGTGTATATCATGGTATGATATACACTCAATTGACCATGTGGTAAGACTCTAGTCAAATATTTCACGTTAAGGTATGCTTTCGTGAAAATATCGTATCATGATGTTTTATCATAATTGCACATCTTATAATGCTTTATCGCACTCTTGCGACATAACATAATGAATGCATCGATTAATAGCATGTTAGTCACATAAGGCATACTTCACATAGGGTTTCAACACTTAGTCAAATTTCAAGTGTTTTAATTTCAGCAAAAACAGCTTGAAACAACCCAGTGACGTGCTTTGACGACCCATAACTCTCGATTCAGAATACGTATGGTCGCACAAAGATACATTCTGAAACCTCTAAACATGTACTACAAGTTCTAAGAAGGAATTAAATCCAAAAGAGTCGTGGTTCGGAAGATATGGGGTCTCAAAGTGGGCAACTCAAACTGACTTCTATACTTAGAAATTTTTCAGAATTTTCAGTTTTAGCTTAACGACGAGGGTTTTATGAGGCTCGTAACTTTTGACTCGCAATGCCAAAATGGCTGCAGGATACCAATTTAGAAACCTTGTAACAAGTACTACATATGTCATGAAGAACATACTGGAAAATATCTAACTCATCGAGAATATATAAGTCCAAAGTTGACTACTTGAAATGGACAGTTTCAGTAGGTGACTTTGGGTCGATGAAAGGTATACCTATAAAACTTGGTTTGGGATCAAACTTTCCAGATCATAACTAGACATGGTGAGGAACATTTCTTATGAAGAAACCCAAGTCCAAATCGGACAACAAATGGCTTGAACATCTCACGTAAAAGTCATACTCGAACAGCCTATTATATGAAAGATTTACTAAGGCAGTTTGTCCAAAACAACTTACTGTAATGCATCAACTTTAAAATTCATCGTGAGTTCATTATAAGGAATATGGAAATGAAACCAATCATATTGAAAAGCCACTTAAGTCTAGTTTTATCCAGAAAAAGCCTCACTCAATGATTCACCATAGATTGGGAGATAAAAATGTTTTACCACAAGCTATCAATCCCGTGACAGTTTTGTGCAGTTAATTTGTAAAATCTGGAATAAATAGTAAGGATTTTTAGAAAATTCTGAAAATTTACAGGAATCTTCCAGACATGCTGAATTATGTTTCTGACAAATTTTAGAGTTTTATCATTATCCAAACTTAAAACGAAAGCCACGCACTATGGGTGATAAACACGGCGATTTCGCAGATTTGTGCAGTGTTTTGATAAATACAATTAAAATAGCAAATCAAGTTGGATGGACTTGAAATTTTACAGAGGCATACTAGACACATATAATTTCAACATATCAAAATTCACAATCATCGGACAACTGAAACTTAGTCAAATAAATTCGGAAGTTACTGATCGTCCAGATTAACAACATGCAATCACTTTCAAGTATAGAACCAACACCATCAAGCTTATTGATGAACATGCATGTGTATATTTCGACCAAAGTAACTTATGGGTGTAGGGATTTTACCTTGGATCAGAGTTTTAACAAGGTTGAGGAGAGATGGAGGTGCGACGGAGCTCATGCTCCGGTTGAGATGAAAGTGGGGGAGGGGAGGAGCTCTTGGCCTCCTTGCAAACCTTAGAGAGAGGGAGGAGAGGAGATGGCTGCAGTCTGAATTTGGGGAGGGGAGAGTGTCGTGGGGGAGAAGGCTGAAGTGGGGAGTGTGGTGTTACATGGGTGGTAGTTAGGGTGACAAGTGTTGTCCCATGACCTTGCATGGTAACACTTGTCCCTACACACACACACCCCTCTACACGACACACACACACATGCACTATATATATATCTGATTTTAATTGCTTAGTTAGGTTATAATTAATCACATTGTCATATAGTAGATACATGCAATAGGAAAAATCAACAAGATAAACTTGTATACATAGGTGTATAGTTTTCGGCTTTTACACTATGCCAATGGGTCTAAATTTTTATTTTCCATGCCCAACATTGATATATGTTATCACATATAGTTTAGATGATAAATAATATCATAGGATAAATTAATGGCATCATTTTATGCAACAAAAATCGAGTTCGAAAATTAGGGTTTTCGAACGTTTGAAAAATTGGTAACTATCGAATCTTGATGATCTAGCATTGATTTAATGCTAAATCATACTGTAATTACATATACCAATCATAGGAAATTAATTCCTATAATTTCTTGATCGATTAAAACGCTGCTTCATCTCAAAACGTTAACGCTTGAAAACGCTGCAAAACGCTCATTATCGACTCATCTCGAAATGGTCGTCATTACTTTAATAAATTATTCCATTAATAATGGAATTTAATTCTAAGCTTAATTTCTTAGAAAATTTACGACGCTTTAACCATCGATACGAAATCGACGTTAAAGTAAAATACGACCTATACACTTCATATACTCTTATTCCTTAATTCACAATTCTCCGTGAATATAAAATAGAATTCATTCCTTCGTAAATAATCGAAATCATTATTCGATATCTTATGGATTGAATCATCTCAAATAATTTCTAATTTACGGGTTTTAAATACCGTAATTGGGCATCTAATTCATGGGTATTATAGCCCCACTCGTACCTCGGATGCCTCACCCTTGAAGAAATATCTATTACGCCATAGGACACCTTCGAGGGGACGCTATCTTAAACTTGCACGAGGTGACGGATAATACACCCTCCTATAGACTTGATGCTAAAAACGATCAAGACTTGAAAAACTCCCCCGCCTATGCCATACAGGGCCCCTAGCCCAACTACCGACCTACTAGAATTCGAGGTCGGTTGGCAAATGAGGATTCAAAATATTCTTGAAAGTTAAGGAAAACAGGGCAAAGGAAACCTAAGCCCACTATCAAACTATCTACAAAATGGTAATAAATCCTCAGGAGAAACCATCGCCCTATCATTGGGTTTCGCAGACACCACCATGCATCCTCCGAATATGGTATCTCTCGTAATCTCCAAAAGTTCCTCATCGTCGTAGAGTCGACCTCGCCACGCCAATCCCGAGACCGTCCCATACCGATGACACGGCGGAACCACAGAACTAAGTCTATGGATTTACCTAGGCGGTTGTGGCACATATAATCCTTCACATCGAATCTGGGCGGCGGAACCGAAACCAACCGAGTTATCGAGCGAGAGAGGAATGAGAAGATGAAGAATACATACTTACTTTTTATGGGCGAGATATCCAACTTCTTCAACAAAGTTTGAAAGAGGAATTAGGAATTTCTCTGGTATGCTCTGCGAATAAAGCGTCAAGAAGAAAATGAGCAGTTGCCTCATTTGGACCTATTTATAGGACGAATGGTGCCTAAAACTACCGTTTCATTTATCACACGTGCTATCTATGATTGGATGTGTAATCTCTGACGCCTGTTCGAGCGCCCAACTACCGCCTGGCGCGTATGACGTACTCATTGGTAAGACAAACCGCCAGTCTGATCACGTAATGATTACATTGAGCTCGAACCTCGGACAACGCCCATGTCCTCCTCAGACCGGCAGAAGCCATTCAGGTCGACCTCGACGTCCTCGGAGGCGATCTTCGTGTCGCACCTCGTCTTTTCTTCAAGAAGCAGCTACCCAAATCAGACCTCGGTTTCCTGCCAACGAACGTCGCCCCTTACAAGAGATTCTCCCTTCAGTTCGGACCTCGACGTCCTCCAGAAGAGCGAAGCCGCTTCAGACCAAACCTCGGTGTAACCTATACAAAGACCGCTATCCAGGTCATAATTCGGCTTCCTTTTGCGGCAAGAGATCGAGAACCTTCAACGAACAACTTGAGCCAGCAACATCCCGCCTCGGCAAGCACATTCTCGCTCACCTCGGCAAGTGCTATTCCCGACTTTTAGGGGGCTATGATAGATATGGCCCAACCTCTCGGGCCCACTAGCGAGCCCAAACGAGTGGGCACGACCTAATCTTGCCCTACTCGGTTACGCTTGAATCATAGCCTCAAACCCCAATTAAAGGCGGTCGAGGCGAAGATGATGGGATAACGGTGGAAATCATGGACAATTATGGTGAAGATCATGGTCGATTCTGGAAGGATCGTGAGTCCGCCATTCGAGGGATTCGTTACAAGGTCTACGATTATGTATAAATAGGAGTTAGATTGAAGGTAAAAGGGTTAGCAAATTCATCGAATACTAGAGCTCTTTGAGATACTCATTGTAATACAATTATAGTGAACATCTTGAGGATCATCACCTCCGTGGGCGAGATCTGTTTCTTGATCGAACCACGTAAAAACTCCTGTGTTCTTTACTGCTTTCGCTAAATCTTTCATACAAACGTACACAGATTTATCAATTAACAAATTTAAAAAAAAAAATTGATTGGATTTCAAAGAAAAATCGAGGACTAAGGTTAATGGAATAGTGATGTTTGATTTTTGTATATTAAGTGTTATTATACATTATTGGTCCTTGATTAGTATTGAGCATAAATTGATTTTACAAGAATTTTAGAAATCACATGTTAATTGTTTTATGATTACCGAAAATCATTGAAGATCATTTGTTAATGTACAAATTATGTATAAGTGATATGATATCATATTATTGATCTAGGCATTAATTTAGTACCATGTGATTTTACTAAAGATTTTGGAAATTGATTGCTCAATTTCACCCAAGGAGCCGTGAGCTTCAAGGATAATTACATGAGATATGAGTTGAAATTTATGAGTATTAGGATATATTAATGGTATATGATAATGTATAGGCCTTGTGTAATTTTATAATAATTTTAGAAAATTGTTGGATATGGTTTAGTGATGGTAAAAGCTATAGTAAATTGATGTTCAATTTTTCTATAGTTAATGTTAATACATATTAGTGATACTATAATAAAATAGTACACTATTTGAATTTAGAAGAATTTTTGGAAGAAGTTTGAAAAACTTAGCCATAAGGGCAGCTTAGGGTTAAAGAATTAGAGTTCTAATTTCCTTATATCGAGAAAATGATACATTATATGTCTAGAAATTATTTTAGACATATTAAGAATTTATGAAATTTTATAAACATAGAATACTATGTTTATGGCGAAACGATTATATTAAATAACGTTAGAAATGAAAAATAATGTTTAATGAATAAGTTGATTAATATTTAAGAAAATATTAATAAAGTTATAGATTTGCGTGAAAGATCGAAATTAAGGCTTTATGAAAAGAAATCGATTGAAAGTGGTTTTATATGGAAATTAGTTGCTAAATATGAATTATTGAAAAGTTTATTAAGAAAAGTCAAAATTGTTGACTTTTGATTTAACGTATGAAATCGTTCGATAAATCGCTAATGCGTGTAAAACATATAAATTCTATAAGAAAGTCTCTTTGGTGAGAAAAGATTTCATACTTGAGATCTTTATATCGAAAAACGTTAGAATCGTTGAGCGTTTAACCTAAATGGTTAAAATGAAATAGTTGATTATATCTCGTCTCTCAAAGTGCGAAATGTTTAGTTAAGATCTGCGATTGAATGACGTATTGAATTAGTTAAGAAATTTGAATTATTATAGTATAAGTTATCAAAGTTTATTTTAAACTTTGATAATCCCGAAAAACGTGACCGACGTACTGAAATCGTTTTACGTAAAGGTTTGGGCGCGGACGTGATCGTTGGCGTGAAACAATCGAATTAAGAAAGTCTCCAATCCAGGTGGGCTTCGTTTCTTTCTCCTCGAGGATAAAATGTTTATCAAATGTTTATTTACAATGCTCTCTGTTGAGAAATGATTACCTGCCCAAAGTGTTTATGATTTTATGTATGATCCTATCAATAGGGTTGGTTCGCCACCAACATATTATGATGAATGTTATGTTTATGAGGAGAATGATTATGAGATGAATTGTTTATGAGGAGGATGATGATATTTTATGAGGAGGATGATGATATTTTATGAGGAGAATGATATGATGTATTATGAGGAGGATGGTATGATGTATTATGAGGAGGATGATGTGATGATATGAATGTTGTTGGTTCACTACCAGCGATGACGATGTTATAATGAGATTGATTGTTGTTGGCTCATAACCAACATATTATGATATTGTGATGTTATGATGATATTAAATGTCGTTGGTTCGCTACCAGCGTATGTGAAATATGATAATGTTAATAGGGAAATAATCGGATCATACAGACGGAAAATATGTCCGGCGGACAACTTTATGAAAATGAAAGAAAATGTTTGATGTACAGTATTTCTACTAAAACCTCGTGTGTTACTAATGAAGCGATAATTTAATGAAAATGTTTTTGCATAAGCCACCGAGTGCATTCTTGTACTCACCGCATATTGTTTTAAATGTGCGATTGAGTAGTGATGCGATGGGCGGTGTTGAGCAATAGGAAAGTTGTCACGATAGTATACCTTGATGGTACATCGTCATATGTACACATCACATGTTTTCATTGCTAGATTATGAAGTCGTATGTACAATATGTTTAGTCGAACCTTGAGCGCTTGAAATTCTAGAAATATCTCTTGTATATTACTCACGACTTAGTACTTTATTATATAATTTGTTGTAACCACATTCCATATAACCGTCCTTGCTAATCCGTACTTAAGATTAGAGGGCTGTTACATTACTTCTTCACAAATTTTAATCTAATGCATAACAAATAAATGTTTTAATCGATTCTTATATTCAAATCACTCCATATCATCAATTAATCACCAATGCATAAAAATTAAACTTTCATGCTAAATTCATAATTATAATTTACTAAAATTTTAAAACTTATAATATCAAACTTTACATTTTCGCTAGGGCGCATCCTCGCTCTAAGCCGAACAACCTATAAAAACATTTGAAACTTAATCTTCATTAGTTCATAAATCATTTGAAAAAATTTATTTTTCCAAACACATATCATTTTATTTTAAGAAAAAGTTTCGGGGTATTACATTTTGGCTCTGGTCCTTTAGGTTTTGAGTTCGGGCTATGCATTCTACTAAAGTACCGATTAGTTTTACATTTTTCGCGTTTACGCATGTCGGGATGTTTTCCGTTGCTTGAGTTTTCTAAAGGAAGTACATGCGGGTTATCCATTTTGGCGTAGTTTGTCATTCCATTTTCGCGTTAGTTTGTCATTCCATGTTAGATAGTTATGCATATTGCTTATGTTTCCATTTTCATGCATCGATTTTGGATGGTTTATCCTAGATCCGAGGATAGGCATCGATTTTGAAGCTTCTTTTGCTAAGATTTTGGTCGACTTGCATGCATGCATATTTTGAAAGTACCCTATTATAGGTCTTGATGCCCGAATATATTTCCTTACGCATCGAGTTGATTTGAAAACCCGAGAGTGCGAATATGGGTTGAAAAGTCGAAAACCCCGTTTTGCTTGATCTTCGTTTGGATCACGATGTTGCTTTGCTTTGTGGGATGTGACCCCAAAGTTGTTCCGTCTTGTTACGGTACCTACCAAGGCGATTGGTGAAGTCGTTGGATCCGTGGATATCTCCGGTTGACGTTTTCGTGCATTCGAGGTTGGGTTATATATGCTTATTTTGAGTTATTTACTCGATATTTCAAAATAAAACATGTCTTGTTTGTAAAATGTTTTGATGAAGTTATTCTTGTTCTCGATCCGAGATTTGGTTCTATTATGATTGTGCGGATCTCTATTCGGTGGGTTGATCACCATCTTGAGTATTGATCGTGGGGGATAGACCCCAACACGTGGTTATGGTTACGAAGGGGATGACCCGGAAGTCCACATGGAAATAGTAATGAGGTGGTTATGGTTACGGCGAGTTTGACCTGAAGTCCACACCGAGTTAGCCATTTGGATCGTTAGGGCATGGGCTTTGGCCGATATGTTCGGGCCGAGATATTGTGGGTGGTGGATATGTTACGGGCTAAGTGAGATGTGATGGTGGCGGGATACGTTCCGAGCCGTGGTTCTTTGGTTCTATGATGAGAACAACGGTAATAACGGATCGGTATAAAAAACGAAAAATCTATTTTGCATACTTAGAAGTGGATTTACGTTTTAAAACCTTCTAAGGTAAGTGCTCTGAACACGGCATCATGACTTTTGATTTATGATAAAACCCCAACTGAGTGCACTAGTACTCACCCCAAACTCTTTTTCAAAATCTTTTCACAGATGGAGGAGGAATGGGCGATGACGAGGGGTGGAGCTGCGGGTTCTTCATGCTATGCTTCCGTGATGTTGTGTTATATATGTACTCTGATGTTGATGAATTCTTGTCCCTTATTTTGCTTTCTGATTGGGAACAAGATTTGCTAGTATGTTATTATGTTGTGAGTCTCGATATGAGCATGCTATGTGGTTGACCGGTCTAGTCAACAGGGTGTAATGCTATTTTACTTTCTTGCATTACTTATATTAAATCAAGGTCACGTTCATTGAAGTTATGATGTCGATATAATTACATTGGTGGATTGTTTGCTTCTCCTCCCGCTTCCGGATATGTCCTAGTTATAGAGATCTCTTGCCCGTTTCATGGTCACATCTTCTTATCGTGTATGTTTATGTATCCTCCTTCTTCCCCGCTTAACCCTAATCCTAATCCCCCCCATCCGTGCTTCCACAGGATTTGAGCGTGACAACGTAGTGTCGAGCAGTTTTACGGCTTTGGGTATGTGTCTATAGTTGTTTGATATCAAAGCAGTTCGTTTGCTTTATATCTTGTACGTTCTTGAAATTGAATGTTTAGAACTTGTTCTTCTAAACTGCATTTATCGAGTCTGACTACCCTCACTTCACGTCGGGCGTCTCCTTTAAAATGGGATGTGGTATGTGTTTATTTGCTGATGCTTTATGTGGTTATGTGAGCTTGATATGATCTTGGTTTCATGTGTTTTGGTCTGGTAAGAGTTTATGTGATGTAAACGTGATGTGGATGATATGGTTGGATGATGATGTGGATGTGGAAGTGATTGTCGATGGGACGAAAGGGCCTGTGTGGCTGTGATATGGGAACCATTGATGTGGTATGATGTGATGTAATTGATATGATCATGAATGGATGACGTGAATCTATGTGTTTACATAGAAATATGTTATTGGTTGAAAATCTTGTTTATTTTGATAAACGAGTGTTTGTGAGTGAATCCTGCATTTACTTACGTGATTATTATTATGAATATCCATATCGATGTTGATATGTGTTGAAAGTGAATATGTGTCTTGAGACATGATTACCCGGATATTAGGCGAGAAAAGAAAGCGTGAATATTTGTTGTTATTTTGATGAACTAACATGTAGGTTTGTGGATACTCGATGGTCGGAACAACGTTGGTTAAGATCCACAGATATGGATGAGCGGTCTGTAAGTTCGAGAATGTGCCGGAATGTCCATGAGCCGTTGTGAGTGTTTACGGGAGATTTGTTGGTTTATGGAGGAAGGTTCGAGGCGGTGGGAAAGTGTCCAGTGCGAGGCTTACTATCGGATGTGAGAGGCTACCGGCAGGTTGGCAACCATGGGCGAAAGGCAAGTGCGTGATGTTCGCGGGATCGTATCACGAGACACACCTTACCTTGGATTTCACGAGTTATTGCTGAGTGTGGTGACGGTGGACCGATCGCCGAGCGTACCATCGAGGCGGATGTGATAACGAGGCATGTTGAGGCGATCAGTTGATAGCGAGGATGATGTTCACGAAGAGTTTTGGGAGAGCGACCATCGCTGAAGCGATCTCGATTCATCGAGATCGCCACCACTACACCTCCATCTACAATCCTCGCGCCAGACGGACCGGGAATGATTTGAGGCGAGACCTCCCGGTGAGAGATGATCCACCCGGCCGTGGCGAAAAGAGGCTCGAAATCGAGAATCATAGTGCCGCCGAACAATATCAAGTTAGCCTCCCGAAGGAGATTACGAGGAGGAAGACCGGAGGAAGGCGAGGAGGATAGTGAGGACTCGGAGGACGGTGATCCGGATAGCGGATGACTCGGATGAGGTCGAGCATGTGGAGGAAGAGCGGCGCCAGAGGCGGAACCCAGGAGGCATTCACACGAGACTCAGGCGATTAGGGCACGCTTAGATGGGATCATACCCACGAAGCTTGCTTCCATGCGGATCGCTTTCGGGCGGCGGCCGAATCGAAGCCACGATAGGAAGAGAGAGAGGATGAGGAAAGATAGAATGGAACCGTTGAAACAAGCGGAGTGGTGGGCGGATATGGAGGATGAGATCTAGGTGGTCGGTGTGTGCGGCGATAGTCGCAGATGCGCTATAAGCATGGACAGGCGGCATCTTTTAGCGATGCTTGAGTCGATTCTTTTGCTCATATCGACCTTTTTCTTGACATACCTTGATCTTGTATTTTGTGATCCTTCATGGACCTTTGGATAATCTTGATACTAACGCCGCTGTACATGATAGGATGTTTATGTTTGATGCTTATATGTGATATGAGCTATGTCGTGATGATATATGATCTATGTGATGTGTGATGATGATGTTATGTGGAATGCATAACAATGATGTTTTAACGAGTTGCATGTTTATATGTGATCGTGATATGTGGCATATGTGACGATATGTGGTTATGGTGATGATATATGTTATCGATGATATCCGGTTATCTATGCGAATGTGTTTCTAATGTTTCAGCGTCGATGCGTAATCCGGAGAGCGAGGAACGAAGGAACAATAGCGTGGAAGAAGCCCAAGAACCACCTTTGGTTCAACGGCACACGATCGAGAGTTTTCGCAGGCAGAATCCCCCTACGTTCGATGGTCTCGGCGAACCGATCGATGCTGAGAACTGGATATAATCCACCGAAAGGATCTTCGAATACATCGGCTGCGAAGAAGCGAAAAGTCGAATTGCACGATCTTTGACTAACCGATGAGGTTGATTTACGGTGGGAATCCATGAGGAGAACCCTAACACACAGGCGATGGGAAGGTATATGTGGGAAGATTTGGGGAAGAACACATGGAAAAGTATGTGCTGGCGTTTACAAGCGAGAAGGCAAAGCGAGTTCTAGAATCTTCGTCGAGGAGAAGGGCGGTCACCGAAATACGATCGCTCGTTCAATCGTCATCGTCGTTATACTCGTGCACGAGTCGAAACCGAAATTGCCGCCAGGCGAACCGGTTCGAGAGAGGACTCAGGCCGAGATCGAATTTTGCTCGTCGGTCGAGGAGATTTGGCGTATCGCGATCCTTCGAACCGGCTTTAAACATTGAGTCAATGTTGCCCGGGAAAACGATGCCACGGACAACCGGTGATGGAGGAAGAGGCGAGAGAAATGGGAAGATCGAGGAGAAGCGATTAGGTGTTCGAGGGAACCAGGCGGTCCAGTGATTAGGAATGCGGGTATTCGAGAGAGAAATGCAACCTTGGGAAGAATTTCCAACCCGTGCGGTAGTGAGGCGGTGTGGAAAAACCTTGGTGCCGAAATGCGGAGGAATCATTTGGTGCGGGCAAGGTAGC
This sequence comes from Salvia rosmarinus, assembly GCA_036937905.1. Lineage (NCBI taxonomy): Eukaryota > Viridiplantae > Streptophyta > Magnoliopsida > Lamiales > Lamiaceae > Salvia > Salvia rosmarinus. The sequence continues at coordinate 69,394,821 of CM072819.1, read as the reverse complement.
GTTGAGTGTTATCGTTGTAGAAAGTCTGGACATTACGCTCGAGATTGTCCATCGATAGGAGGTCGGTGATGCGGCCCGCCAATGAGACGACATCCGGCTCCGCGAGGTAGAACAGGCTCCACCGAGGGCGAACCACAGGCGGGGAGGTCGTCCGAGGCCAAGAAACCAAAGGCCACCGCAGCGGGCGGGGTGTATGATAAGCGCGCATTTACGTATTTAGTTGATATTTGAAGATGAGTTTAGCTTTCGTTTAATGTGCGTTTATGTATCGATTCTTAATGTTTCATCTATTTCTAGAAGATCTCTTTTGGGTGTTCCTTTGGCGTTTTGTAAGTTTATACATTGATAATCGAAGCAAGGAGGCGAAGCACGAGCAAAATTTACATTCGCGCCGGTTTATAGCGACCGATCTGCGGTCGCTAGGCGGGCCGCTAGTGCTTCAACGAGCACCAAGACGAGCCGCGGCGCGACCTCCGTGCCAGCGGCGACTAGCGTCGAGAATTCAGCGGGCGATTTCGCGACCGATTCATAACGACTAGCGACCGCTAGTCGGTCGCGAGGTACAAAGCGGCGCAAGAAGGCGGCGGCGAGAAAACAGCGTCGCGAGACATACCTAGCGATCGCTAGCGATCGCGAGGACGGTCATGGCGGCGTGGCGGGAGAAATTGGGGTTTCCACCTTTTCTATAAATAGGGATCACCCACTCGCGCCTCCTCGCACCCCACCACGCCCCAGGACCTAGTTTTCTTGATTTTCCTCGGTTTTCCATTCTTTGTCTTTAATCTTCATTTAGTTTAATTCTAGTATTGTTTCTACGTTGTTCTAGTTTAGTTTATCGTTTAGTTATCGATCGGAGCGTTTTGTCGATCGTTTTCCTTTGTTTTCCGTTCGTTCGCTTGGGATTGGATTCAAGACCAACCTTTGTTCATCCGACGCTTCCTCACGGGTTTTATATATTTAATTTACATTTTATGGTTAATTAGTATTTCATTCCGTTTATTATGTCCTGCTAGATTTACATTCTAATCCTGGGTTTGCATGATTCTATCCTATATGTTGTGATTCACTCGCTATTGTTATTTACCTTCAGGCATTGATTCATGATTCATGGTGCTTATTAATATGTGTTGATTTACGATCAATCTTGATACATATCTAGTTGCCGATTAATAGCGTAATTGTATTAATTGTCAATCGATCTTGAATGCATGATACGAATAAGCCTCGAGTAAATGGCGAGATAGGACATTCGTAGGAAGCATATTCTTAGTGATCCTTTTGGGTTGCTTATTTTCCTCTAGAGGCGTATCGTGATGAGGGAAAATTAGTAATCAACTACCGCAATTGTCGTGGCAAGTTGTTGGTTATATATGTGATCTTCCGTCTTATCGGATTAAAGCGGTTAGTAATAAGCGGGATAAACATCGTTGTGGATAGGATTGGTGCATCCCTGGGTTAGTCTTTCTTCATAGTTATCTTCCGTGAGTTTTATTGCTTTATTTTATATTTCTGCATGGTTACCTTTGTTTTGGATTAAATTCCGAAGCTGTTAAATCATCACCCATTTTCTGTGCTTGAATAATGATGAATTGTCGTTGAGCTAGCTTCTATGTTTTCGTGATACAATCTCGTGGATACGATGCTTAACTTACCCATACTTACACTTTTAAGTGTGAAAAGGAAGCGATCAAATTTTGGCGCCGTTCTTGGGGTTATTAAGATCACAAAGGAATAATTTGACGATTTGGATTTATTAATTCAAGTTATATATATTATATTTATTATTATTTATTTTTGTTAGTGCTAAATTCTCTCTTTTCTCGGGTGGTTTATGCGTGCAAGATCTCGGGGACCTCAGAAGTATTATTAGATCCCGAGATCGAAAGCTCTCAAAGGAGAGGAGGGCGAGAGAAGAGACAGTGCAATGGCGGTGATCCATAAACAGGGGCATTCCTCCCGAGCAAGTTGACGCATGCTAGGCGACTTTGCGAGATGCGGTCGTCGGATGGCGAATATGGAATCATTGTCCTGCTCCGGAGGAAAGACCTCTGAATCACATGTACCGACATCCCACGAGCAGTTCAAGGAGGCGGTTGGGGCCCGCGCGTAGATCTGAAACAATTTTGAGCTCAAACCGCCCCGATCGGTATGGTCGAGGAGAGCGGTTTGGGGAGGAGTCACGGAAGACCGAATGCGCATCTCGAGAGCTTTCGATATTTGTGACACCATCAAGCAGAATGGGGTGCCACAAGACACGATCCGGATCGCATGTTCGGTTTCTCATTGTGACTAGGCGAAAGATTGGTTCAAGAGTTTGGACCGAGCTGGCATCGACACTTGGGAAACTTTATGGAAGTTTCTTTCGAAATACTTTCCGCCGGCGAAAGCGCAGAAGATCATCGCCGAAATCTCTCATTTTTGCCAAAACCACGACGAATCATTATTCGAGGCATGGGAGAGATTCAGAGGTCTATTGAGATGATGTCCACAACATGGGTTCTCCAGGAGCAACAAATCACACAGTTCTACGGTGGGTGACATGGCGGGGCGAGGAGCATGGTGGATGCGTCGGTGAGGGCTGCTTATCGAACCGACCGATGGGCAGGCGAGCCGTATTTTAGAAGAGATGGTGCAGCAGCTATCAATGGCCAATGGAGAGAACGCCATCGTTCAAGCATTGCTTGTTGAGAGTGATTCAAATATGGCGATCTCATGAAGAAGTTCACTATTTTGAAGAGTCGATTGAGATGAGAGAATGTCAGCCACATCAATCAGAGGAATCATCCGAATTTCCAACAACCTCCAGCAGGCTTCGCCCTTCAGAATAGTGTAATTCAAGAGCCGAGGAAGCCAAGTCTCGAAGACATGATGCAGCAGTTGGTTGTAAGCAACCAACAATTGGCAACGAATCGACTGCTTCATAAGCAACACCGGCAAAAGATAAATCATTTGGAGTCCTTTGTGGCGGCCATGGGAAGCATATGAAGATGTTGGAGAATCAAATTGGTCAAATAGCCGTGCAGTGAATGCACTACAAAGATGGGCCAATTCAGAAATGTCTGGAGGTAAACCCGAAGAATCGGTGCTTTGCTATCCAGACGAGGTGGGCGAGCCTACCCGAGCCCTACAGGGAAGAAGAGCATGAAAGCACCCGGAGCGTAACCTGGCGACCGAGCTCACGATCGCGAGCCCGATCGCGAGGAGTCCAGAATAATTTACTACTGACGCCCGCGACCGAGCACCCGACCGCGAGCCATCGAGTGTCTTGCGCTGAGCTATTCGCGGCGACCCGCCTCGCTTGCCACCCCGCGAGCAATCGAGCAATGCTGGTGGCGAGATCAGTGTTGTGAGTCGCGCCATAGCTTCGCACGCGAGGAAGGAGTCCAACGCGCAGCAGATTCCTCGCGACCTTCCAAGCGGTCGCGAGGTCGACCGCGAGGCGCCCCCAGAGGCTAATCCTCGCACGTACACTCCTCCGGTCCCATTTCCGAGTCGACTTGTCAAGTCGAAATATGATGAGGAGTTTTCTCGTTTCAAAGAGGTTTTTCGAAAGTTGAGATAAATTTGCCTCTCTTTGAGCTGACTGCGAAACATGGGCTACATGAAATTCTTAAAGACGCGCTTGCAAGCAAGAAGAAACTTGGGAAATTTGAGAAAATTTCCTATCCGAAAATCTTGATGCCGTCTTGCAAAGGAAGCTCCTCTGAAGCGAAGGATCCGGCGGTTTCACGTTAGAGTGCGAGATCGCGAAAGCGATTTTCCCAAATGTTTTGTGCGACTTAGGGGCGAGCATCAATCGATGCCATTGAGCGTTTTCAACCGGCTACACCTAGGAAAGATGAAGCCGGCGAAGATTTCACTAATGATGGTGACCGATCGGTCACATATCCAAAAGGTATCGTCGAAGGCGTGTTGGTAAATTGAGATTTTGTTTTTCTGCCGACTTTGTTATTCTAGATATTCACGAATTGAAACAACAACCACTAATCCTTGGTAGACCTTTTCTAGCAACGGTCGATGCGTTGATTGATGTGCGGAAGGCAATCTCACGTTTCGTGTTAACGATGAGGAGCTCAAAATTTCCATATATGGCGCCATCAAGCAACACGGCGTTGGAAAGCGGGAAGATTGTTGCTCGATCATGATTGCTGCCGCCGCACATCTCACGCTTAGAGGGTACCAAACCACTCGAGGAAGCGAGAAGGAAGAAGTGGACTCGGCATGGAACTCCGAGTGTTTCATTCAAGTTTGGGGGCCACTTCCATAGTCGATGGTGGTCATCCGTAAATGCGGTTTAGGAGGTTCACAAGTCGGAAAGATGTCTATTGCTACTAAAACGCCGATTAGCGAGGTTAGTAATGGTCTAGCTAAAGGCGTTAAATTAAGCACTTGTTGGGAGGTAACCCAGCGGTTTCTTTGTTTTTTGTTTTTGTTTGTGTTGCTTTTGTCTTGTTTCATTTTTCTTTTCGTTTTAGTATGCATCGATCAACGAGTTAAGTGAAGTGTGTTAATCCATGTGGCCAATGACGATAGAAATTTTTGTGAAATTTAATGATAGTGCGCATGATATGTTAGAAAATGACGCATGAATGACATGAGATGGCTTAAACTTGTTGTTTTTCACCATTTGCTTAACCCGTGAGACTTGAGCTTCATTTGTATAAACATCTTGATACGCTTTTAATTGTGTGATATCATGCATGTGATTATCTTCTAGAACTTGCCGTGTTTACGTGTCGAGGCTGCAATATGTGTTTGAATTTGGAAAGGATAAAGGCCATCTTTGTTAACCACATATTCACCCAAACACTAACCCGATGTTATATACCATTTGTCGCCTTCTTTGAGCCTTTATTAGACTTTTTTTCGATTAACCGTATGATAGGAGGTGAGGATGGATATGGGAATCAAAGGGTGAAATTTTGATGTAAGTTATGACGAGAAAAGTTTCTTTTAGAAAAATACATCGTGGTGAAAATAGTACCTTTGTTGTGAAAGTTAAACCCTATAAGCTCTAGAAAAGAAAAGAAAAAGAAAATGTTAAGTTCACTATGGCGTTGAGCATAAAGGGTCTTTAATCAAAGTATAGGTACCTTATGAGGCATAAAACGTCAATTTAGTGCGTTGGGAAGAAGAGGAAAATGGACAAAGTCCATATGTGTCGAAATATATAAATGGTGGTGCTTGGGTTTACTTGAGTCACTTAGCCATATATTATCCTACCTTAACCAATGTGCCTACATTATAACCTATCAAAGACCTCTTTGATCCTTATTTGAACACATTTGACGCGGTGGAGATGTTAGAAAGCAGCAAGCCTATGGTAAGATGTTGCATTGCATTGATCGTTGAGTGTATACACGTCCTTAATTTCTTTATGAGTTTGAGTGTATCCTATATATTTTACGCACATGCTTTTGTGAGGGTTGAAGATAAATGAGTTTTTGCCCTCGATGGTTGTTCGTGTTGAGTTGGCTAACGTCGTCATGTGCGCTAATGTTTTTTTGAGCGTTAATGTGTTTTTGAGGCTTATAATGGTTATCCTCTTTGCTACGCTCGTTGATCTTTCGTTTGTCTTTACATTACATTTTGTTTGAGGTCAAACAATGCTTTAAGTTGGGGTTTGATAAGCGCGCATTTACACGTATTTAGTTGGTATTTGAAGATGAGTTTAGCTCGTTTAATGTGCGTTTATGTATCGATTCTTAATGTTTCATCTATTTCTAGAAGATCCTGCTTTTGGGTGTTCCTTTGACGTTTTGTAGGTTTATACATTGATAATCGAAGCAAGGAACGAAGCACGAGCAAAATTTACATTCTGCCCAGTTTCTAGCGACCAGTCTAGCGGTCGCTAGGCTGGCCGCTAGGCAAGCCAGTGAGCACCAAGCGAGCAGCGGCGCGACCTCCGTGCCCGCGAAACTTGGCGTCGAGAATTCATCGGGCGATTTCGCGACCGATTCATAACGGCTAGAGACCGCTAGTCGGTCGCGAGTACAAAGCGGCGCAAGGCGGCGGCGAAAAAACGCGCGAGACATACCTAGCGATCGCGCTAGCGATCGCGAGGCGGCGCGGCAGGAGAGAAATTAGGGTTTCCACCCTTTTCTATAAATAGGGGATCACCCCACTCGCGCCTCCTCACACCCCAACACGCCCCAGACCTAGTTTTCTTCAGTTTTTCCTCAGTTTTTCCATTCTTTGTCTTTAATCTTCATTTAGTTTAATTCTAGTATTGTTTCTACGTTGTTCTAGTTTAGTTTATCGTTTAGTTGTCGATCGGAGCGTTTTGTCCGATCGTTTTCCTTTGTTTTCCGTTCGTTCGCTTGGGATTGGATTCAAGACCAACCTTTGTTCATCCAGCTTCCCTACGGGTTTTATATATTTAATTTCTATTTTTATGGTTAATTAAGTATTTCATTCCGTTTATTATATGCGGCTAGATTTACGTTCTAATCACAGGGTTTGCATGATTCTATCCTATATGTTGTGATTCTGCTATTGTTATTTACCTTCCAAGCATTGATTCATGATTCATGGTGCTTATTAATATGTGTTGATTTACGATCAATCTTGATACATATCTAGTTGCCGATTAATAGCGTAATTGTATTAATTGTCAATCGATCTTGAATGCATGATACGAATAAGCGCGAGTCGTAATGGCGAGATAGGACATTCGTAGGAAGCATATTCTTAGTGATCCTTTTGGGTTGCTTATTTTCCTCTAGAGGCGTGCTTGTGGCGGGGAAAATTAGTAATCAACTACCGCAATTATAAATGGCGAAGTTGTTGGTTATATATGTGATCTTCCGTCTTATGCGGATTAAAGCGGTTAGTAATAAGCGGGATAAACATCGTTGTGGATAGGATTGGTGCATCCCTAGGGTTAGTCTTTCTTCATAGTTATCTTAGTGAGTTTTATTGCTTTATTTTATATTTACGCATGGTTACCTTTGTTTTGGATTAAATTAAAGTTGTTAAATCATCACCCATTTTACGTGCGAATAATGATGAATTGTCGTTGAGCTAGCTTCTATGTTTTCGTGATACAATCTCTGTGGATCGATGCCGCCACTTACCCATACTTACACTTTTACGTGTGAAAAGGAAGCGATCGATTATGCGCCTTGAATCGTGACAAGCAACACAAGCTCCGAAAATCTTGCGGTATAATCCATATGGTGATATACCGTTTTAGCTTTGTTTGATCTGAGGCCTCACATTCTTTCGTTTCGAGAATCGCGTGTGAGAGGTTGGGTTTGGTACCAAAGAAATCACAGTACCCTTGAAATTAGCATCTCATCAAGGGAAGTGCTAAAGGCAAAAGAGATATGCCCGAACCAGGGAGTAGAAATCTATGAGCAGAAGGTCTTTGTCAATTTGCATGTCATCGGAATGGAAGATTTCGATGTCATCTTTGGCATGGATTGGATGGAAAGGCACAGGGCAACTATATGTTGTCTCGAGAGAGAAGTTGCTTTTCAAACAGCCAAAGGAGTGGAAGTTTGTTTCCACGGCATAAGGATGGGTTTGCATGCCGATGATCTCGACCTTGAGGCGGTGAGGATGATCGGGAAGGAAGTCATCAAACTTTCTTGGTGAGTTTAACAGGGCACGCTGAAGAGCGCAAGGCGATTGCAAGAGAGGCGATGGTGTGTGAATATCCGAATGTGTTTCGAGGACTTGCCAGGCTTGCCGCTTTGATAGACAAGTGGAATTCACTATTGATGCGGAACCGAGAACAAGCACCGATATCAAAGGCACCATCGAATGGAACTAAAGAATTGCAAGAACTGAAAGCGCGATTGCAGGCTGTTAGATCTGGGTTTATCCAACCTAGCGTGTCGCCATGGGGAGCGCCAATTCTGTTCGTTAAGAAGAAGGATGGGTCAATGCGGATGTGCATTGACTACAGAGAGAATAAGTGGCGATCGAGAATAGATAGCCTCTTCCAGGATCGACGATCTGTTTGACCAGCTCGAAAGGAGGCGAGTGTCTTCTCTAAGATCGATTTGAGGTCGCTACCATCGGTGAAGATCGGGAAGGAGGGCGTTGCGAAGACGCGTTCGAGAACAAGGTATGGGCACTACGAGTTTATCATGATGCCGTTTGGTTTGACCAATGCGCGGCGATCTTCATGGATCGATGAATCGAGTTTTCCATCGATGTCTGGATAGTTTCGTCTTGGTTTTTATCGATGATATTCTCATTTATTACAAGAATGCGAGTTGCATAGAGAACACCTCCGTGCAGATTACGGAAGCGTTGCGGCGAGAGGTTGTATGCAAGTATAGTAAGTCGAGTTTTGGCTCGGAGAAGTGATGTTCCTTGGACATATCGGTATGCGCAAGGAATCAAAGTCGACCCGGTGAAGGTTGAAGCGGTATGTAGCGGAAGGTTCGACTAATGCCAATGAGGTTGAAGCTTTCTAGGCTGGCGGGGTATTATAGGCGTTTCATCGAAGGGTTTTCGGAGTTGGCAAGGCCGATGGCGCAACAGCTCGAGAAAGGAATCAAGTTTTCATGGTCGAAGCTTGTGAAGCAAGTTTCGAAGTTGAAGAAGAAGCTAACAACCGCTCCGGTGTTGGCGTCTTTGGAAGGAATGATGGGTTTGTGGTCTACATCGATGCATCAAGCTTGGTTTGGGTTGTGTTCTTATGCGAGCAGGAAGGTTATAGCTTCGCATCTCGTCGATTGAAGCACGAGTTGAGCTACCCAACTCATGACTGGAGTTAGCGCGATCGTTCATGCGTTGAAGATTTGGAGGCACTATCTCTATGGAGTTAAGTGTGAGATCTTCACAGATCACAAAACCTCAAGTACTTCTTTGAACAAAGGAGAGCTGAACATGAGGCAAAGGAGATGGCTAGAGTTGGTGAAAGATTATGATTGCTCTATCAGTTATCACCCGGGAAAAGCCAATTGTTTGGTATGAATTTGTGCTTATTCTTGGTATTTTTTTACATGTCATTTTCAGTGGTTTGTCCTATTTATGCCGTTGGTTTGATTAATATTTATCGATTCGGACTTACTTCGTTTGTTTCAATTTTTTGCAGAAAATCGGCATTAAATAGGATGAAATGAATCTGCCAAGGATCAAGTATAATGAAGAGCATCTCGACAAGAGTTCGTAGGCGAAAACCGTGCGTAAATCGGAGTTCAAACGAGGGAGAACGAGCCGAATTGTTAAAGTCGCACACGGCACCCGTCGCATAGCCCAACGCTCGTGCACACCCGCACGTCCGTGCGCCCACCTCGGCCACCCCACGCGCGCTCATCGCCAGCGCCCGCTCGGGCCTCAGTGCCCGCTCCAACACGCCTCTTCGTCCGTGGCGGGATCGGCGCTCGTCGCGCGCCTTCACGCCTTGCCACCGATGCTCGATCCACGGCGCCGTCGAGCTCACGCTCTTCGCCCACACTCGCCCGGCGCCTCGCATGCACCGCGCCCGCCCGCGCCCAGCGTGCCGCCACGCGCCTCCCTGCGCGCATCTTCGCGCCGTTCACCAATCTCGTAGCGCTCGTTGCCAACCGACGCTCGCCCACTGCTCCTCACCCAGCGCCCGCTACCTCCCAGAGCACGCTCACCCGCCCGCCCGTGCGCCCGCCCGTGCATGCCCCAGCGCTCGCGGCATTTCCAGCGTGCGTTCACCAATCTTACGCGCGCGCTCTCCCTGAACGTGGCGCTCAACCTCCTCGCCCCTCCTCCTCGCGCGCTCGCTCTATAGCACTCGGCCACCCGACGCTCGACCACGCACAGCCCCAGCACCTGATCCGGCGTTCGCGCCCAGCCGACGCTCACCTCTCCAGCGCCCGCAACTCTCTCACCTACCTAGCCGACGCTTGAAGTGATCCGGTGTTGGGCCGAAGGCGAGATGTTTCGAGCGATGCTCACTCTAAACCGGTGCTCACCTTTTAATTAGAACACTCCGTTCAACGTGCGTTCAATGTGAACCGGTGCTCACTCATTTTATATATATTTGGCGTTAGGTCGTTCGAGAAATTGGTCGGGTTTTATTTTCTTGCCTTGCACATGACTATTCTTGACGATGGTTCTTCAGGAGCTTTTTCAACGACAACAGATAAACCTTAATTTTAATTCCTGTTTTTATTTCATCGATTGAATATTTAATTTATCAATTTATGCTTTGGGATTTCTCGTTCTTTCAGAATCAATTTCATAGTGTTATTGCTTTTGATTATTGTTGGATTCAATTCCATAGTTACAATGGATTGTTTTCATGTTTCTTTAATTTATATCGCTTTTGTTTATTGCTTTGATTTATCCTGCTTTCGTAGTTCAATTAGGGATTGACAACCCCTGGTTTAGATTTATTGCTTTATAAGTTTAGCTCGGGATTGACAACCCCTAGCTTAGGTTGCTATTTATTTTTCGTATTTCAATTCCCGCTTGTTCAAAACCCTCGTTGGTATTAGAATGTTTAGGATTTAATTGCTTTCTGTGTGCGACACGAACAATAGCCCTGTTAAGTTTTCCTTGAGAGACGACTTGGGTTAACTTATCACGCTACAATTACCTCGTACGATTGCGAGTGAATTTGAGTGTGTTTTTAGCTCGATCACCCATGTCGTAGCAGATGCCCTTAGTCGCAAGTCGAGAGCGAAGTTGGGATATCTTCTTCTGAGAGAAGGAGCTTATTTGAGATTCGAAGCTCGGCTAGAAGTGATTCCCGTCGGAATCGATCAAGGATTCGTCGCGACTTTGGCGGTGAGCCGGACTGAGAGAAGCCATCGTGGCGCAATGAGAGGCGAGTTCTTGGAAAGGATGCGTTTGAAAGCAAGGCTAGAAGATAGCAAGGGGTTCACAGGCGAAGACAACGCTATTATTCGAGGAAGGCTATGTGTGCCACTCGATAGGGAATTGAGAGATAAGATCATATGTGAAGCTCATGAGGCACCTTATACAACTCGTCCGAGAAGCACCAAAATGTCGAGAGACCTTAAGAGGAACTTTTGGTGGGAAGGGATGAAAAAGGATGTAACCGCATTTGTGGAACATTGTTTGGCTTGTCGACAAGTGAAAGCGTGCACCAGCGTCCGTCGGGTTTGTTGCAACCGCTACCAATCCCAGAGTGGAAATGGGAGCATATCGGTATGGATTTTGTGGTGAGTTTTCCAAGGTCAGCGTGAGAAAACATCGCTATATGGGTTGTCGTCGATAGACTGACGAAGTCAGCTCATTTCTTACCGATTCAGATGACGTACGGGTTAGATAAGCTTGCTCGACTTTCGTCGGAGAAATCGTGCGGTTACATGGCGTGCCGGTATCGATTACGTCAGATCGTGACCCGAGGTTCACGTCAAGGTTTTGGAGGAGTCTGCAGGAAGCCATGGGGACCAAGCTGAATCTCAGTACAACCTTCCATCCTCAAACAGACGGTCAGTCGAAAAGAACGATTCAAGTCTTGGAAGATATGCTGCGAGCAGTCGTGGCCGACAGATGAGGAAATTGGGAAGAGATACTACCTTTGGTGGAGTTTGCCTATAACAACAGTTATCAAGCCACCATAGGAATGGCTCCTATGAGCGTTATGCGGAAGGAAGTGTCGATCACCACTTTATTAGGGACGAAGTGGGCTAGAAAGATGTTAGGACGAGAGATGGTTCGTGAGACGGTCGAGGTTATCGATCGGATCAGCGAAGGATCAAGGAAGCTCACGACAGGCAGAAGTCCTATGCGGACAAGCGTCGTACGGATCTTCAGTTCATGGTCGGAGATCGGGTTTTCCTTAAGGTTTCCCCGACGAGAGGAGTCGTTCGTTTTGGGAAGCAAGGTAAGTTGCGACCGAGGTTCGTTGGACCTTTCGAAGTTCTCAAGAGAATAGGCCCCGTTGCTGTCGGTTAGCTTTCCGCCTAGCATCGGAGATGTGCACGATGTGTTTTACGTTTCTCGGTGAGAAAGTGCGTGTTCGATCAAAACACGTGATCAAGCATGACAAGTGGTTCTTGCTCGGGATCCGAGTTCTGAGGAAAGACGGTGGCTATCTTGGAGCGAAGTGAAGGAGTTGAGGAACAAGCGATTCATTTGGTGAAGGTGTTGTGGAATCACCATGGCGAAGAGGAAGCTACGTGGGAATTGGAAGACAAGTTCGGGGCTCGATGCCACGAGTTGTTTCATGCGTGTTTGAAATTTCGAGGATGAAATTTTTCTAAGGAGGAGGATGTAATACCCGTCCTTCCTAAGCATCGTTTGCATGGCATGTTTTTCGAGAAAGGTCAAAAGATTGACTTTTTGTTTCGGTGATGCGAACGTCACGAAACCTTAGGCGATGTGAAGAGTGTCTTATGACGAATTCATAGACATTAAGTATGCAGGTTTTCGACCACCCACGAAGGTTTGGCACTCTCGGGAAGTTATCAAAAAACCGGACTTTTCATGGGTTTTTTAAAAGCATATCTTGTTTATAGTCGTTGTGTCCGGTATTTTATTTCGAGTCCATGGGTACCAAGTTTACTAAATTTGGAGTCCGTTTGCAAAGTTGCGCCCGCTTTGCGTTTTCGAAAAAGACGCTTCATGCACATTGCTTGTGAGAATAGGAGGCTAGGGCCTTCATTTTCAACGTTCATTTCCTTCGTCTCTGTGTTTGCGGACAGGCGAGCAGCTCAGGTACACCGCGAAGCGCGGAGGGAGGAGTGGGGATCGAGCGGGAGGCTCGGCGGCGGCGCTTATTCTTGCTGCCGCCACCACCGCCGATCAGCCCCGTTTTTCCGTTTTTATCCTTTTCTTGTTTTGATTCCACCTTTTAGTAGATAGCATAGCATAGAACTCGGGATTCTAAAGGGACGGGACACAAAAACGACCGGAGGCTAGCCATTTCGGCCAAACCGCCGCCGCCGCCCATTACCGCCGCCGTGAGCCTTGTTGGCCGTCGATTGGTGGCCGACGGGCCACCTTTTGGCTACGGGTCCTTTAGGTTTTGAGTTCCGGGCTATGCATTCTACTAAAGTACCGATTCCGTTTTTCTGTTTTTTGCGTTTCTGCATGTCAGGATGTTTTCCGTTGCTTCGAGTTTTCTAAAGGAAGTACATGCCCGAGTTATCCATTTTCGACGTAGTTTGTCATTCCATGTTCGTCGTTATGCATATTGCTTATGTTTCCATTTTCATGCATTGATTTTGGATCGTTTATCCTAGATCTGAGGATAGGCATCGATTTTTGAAGCTTCTTCGCTGCTAAGATTTGGGTCAACTTGCATGCATGCATATTTTGAAAGTACCCTATTATAGGTCTTGATGCCCTGAATATATTTCCCTTCTGCTTCGAGTTCATTTGAAAACCGGAGAGTGCCAAATATGGGTTTAGAAAGTCGAAAACCCCCGTTTTGCTTCGATCTTCGTTTGGATCACGATGTTGCTTTGCTTTGTGGGATGTGACCCCAAAATTTGTTTTGTCTTGTTACCAGGTACCTACCAGTGCGATCAGTGAAGTCGTTGGATTTGTGGATATCTCCCGGTTGACGTTTTCGTCTTTTCAGGTTGGTTTATATATGCTTATTTTGAGTTATTTACTCTGATATTTCAAAATAAAACATGTGCGCCGTAAAATATTTTGATGAAGTTATTAATGTTCTCTGATCCGAGATGTGGTTCTATTGTGATTGTGCACGGATCTCTATTCGGTGGGTTGATCACCATCTTGAGTATTGATCGTAAGGGGATAGACCCCGAACACGTGGTTATGGTTACGAGGGGTAGACCCGGAAGTCCACGGAAATGGTAATGAGGTGGTTATGGTTACGACGAGTTTGACCCCGAAATCCACACCGAGTTAGCCACCGGATACGTTCCCGCACGGGTTGTTGGATATGTTCCGGGCCGAGATATTATGGGCTGGCTGGATATGTTCCGGGCCGAGTGAGATGTGATGGGCTAGCGGGATACGTTCCGAGCCGTGGTTCTTTGGTTCTATGATGAGAACAACAGTAATAACGGATCAGGTATAAAAAAAACGAAAAATCTATTTTGCTTACTTAGAAGTGGATTTACGTTTTAAAACCTTCTAAGGTAAGTGCTCTGAACACGGCATCATGACTTTTGATTTATGATAAAACCCCAACTGAGTGCGCTAGTACTCACCCCAAACTCTTTTTCAAAATCTTTTCACAGATGGAGGAAGGCTGGACGGGCGACGCTGAGGGGTGGAGCTGCGGGTTCTTCATGCTATGCTTCCGCGATGTTGTGTTATATATGTACTCTGATGTTGATGAATTATTGTCCCTTATTTTGCTTTCTGATTGGGAACAAGATTTGCTAGTATGTTATTATGCTGTGAGTCTCGATATGAGCATGCTATGTGGTTGACCGGTCTAGTCAACATGGTGTAATGCTATTTTGCTTTCTTGCATTACTTATATTAAATCAAGGTCATGTTCATTGAAGTTATGGTGTCGATATAATTATGTTGGTGGATTGTTTGCTTACCCCTCCCCTTCAGGATATGTCCTAGTTATAGAGGAGATGCTACCCGATTTCATGGTCACATCTTCTTATCGTGTATGTTTTATGTATCCTCCCCCTTCTTCCCCACTTCTTAACCCCCACCCCTAATCACCCCCCGGCATCCGTGCCTTCCCTCGGGAATTGGGGCGTGACAATAAATTCATTGGATTTAATGTGTTTGGAAATGAGCAGGCTAACAAAGTGAGTACTGTTGAAGTATTTTTGCTCTAGTGTGCGGTTCAGACGATAAATGTTTCGCCGATATTTTTCATTTGGGATCATTGCAGCTAATTCAGCATAGAACAAAATGTCGACCAACCTTACACCAGATTGTCACTGGACTTGCAGCACACTTCGAGCTTATCAACAAGGATGGGCAATATGTTATAGGGCAACAGTTCTACCGTGCTAAGATGATTGATCTTAGTGAGATTCAAGGCGCTCCATTTGCCTACAATGCCACAACTCTTGTTCTTCGTCAGTCGAAGAATTATGTCAAGAGGTATTTGAATCCGCAGCTAGCAGAAGCCCAATCCGCAGGTGCAAGGCCTTCACGAGCGCCAACTGGAGATTTGGTTCCTTTTGATCTGAGGATGCACACAAAGATGAGGGAGATGAGCATACTGAGTAGGGTGAAGATACAGAGCCTATTCCAAGTGATATCAGGCCTCATTGTACTCGATTTCCTGAGCAGCAAGAAGCATCAGGGCAAGGCTATCACTTTAAATGGGAAAAACTGAGCCAGTTCAGGAATGAGTTAGCTAGCCACTGGACAGATTTTTGGCAAGATGTATATGCACGCTTTGACGAGCAGAATCATTTGTGGCATGAGTAGAACCAGCGTTGGAATGAGTACAACCAGCAGATGATCGAGCAGAACCAGTACATGGCTGCTCTTAAGGCTTAGTGGAACGCTTGGACTACGTTTCGTGGCACTCTTCCTCCACTACCGCCGTCTGACCAATAGTAATGAATCACTATTGGAGAGTATGTACATATTTCTTTTTTGTGTGCATCGTGTTGCTTTTGTTGTTTTGCATGCTTTTGTTTGCTGTTTTTGTAGGTCTTGTTTTTGTGCCTCAATCCCATCATTTTCGGTTCCACGCTTTCAGGGAAGTCACCTCTACACTACTTATATATATATATATATGCAATGAGGACCTTGCTTGTATTAAGTGTGGAAGGGGTTGTTTTTAGTTTTGTTTGATTTTGTTTCATTTTGTGTTGTTCTTAGCCCTTTGTTTGAATAAGAGTGAATTTTATGTTCTTGAAATAAGTTGGGATTGAAGAATTATGCTTAAAGTTGGATTAATTATGTTGTGATCTAAATTTTGAGTCGTCTTGGTAGATATAGTTTTTAGTATGGTGAAACTTAGTTGCCAATTCGAGTTGTGGGACATGATTAGGAAGTTGTTGATTAGGCAATGTGTGTGAACGGTTGTTGTATACTTCGTACATGAGACCCTTTGTGTGACTATTCTTTTAATTAAAAAAATGAAGAAAAGAACAGAAAAAAAATTGAAAATAGAATTATATAGATGTGAAGTATGAATAAGTGGAATAGGGGCTCTACCCCTCTTGCTTGTGTTGTCTCTCAAATAAAGACTTTAAGTTATGGGTATAGAAAACTACGTTAGGATACTCGAGTTTACAACTTGAAGACTTTACATAACAATTATTGTCCTATAATCTGCTTTAATTTCAAATTTTGTATATTCTTGTTTATTATGTTTTGGGATGTATTACATAAAAAATGAATCATGTAAGTTGTATGTTGATTGCTGAAAACATATTTAAGCCGAAGCATAGCTATTCTATAGTAAGTCACATGTTTGGATTGGTAAATGAGAATTATTGTATTGAGAATTATACAATTAAAGATGTATTGAGATAATGGGAATATGTGATTGATTCAACTTAATGCATTTGTTTCGATTTTTACCATTCTATTCAAGAAACTAAAATTTGCTTGAGGACAAGCAAAGAGTTAAGTGTGTGGGAGTTGTTTTGCATGTTTTTGTTATGTTTTTCTTTTGTTGTTTTTGTTAACTTGGTTCCTATTTTCATGATTTTGAGATATCTTTTGTTGGAATCAAGTTTAGTTTCGTTTTTACAGGATTTGAGCGTGTTTGAAGTATTTGAAGACAAGAAGCTCAACCCAGCGCCAGACTCGGCGAAGCTGACGCCTTGGTGCTCCTTTGAACATTGTTTGGGAGACAGAGACTACACCCCAACGTCGGACTAGGCGAAGTCGACGCTGGGTGCAACATCGTTTGGGAGACAGTAGACTATTTGTATAAAAGCGCTTTGGTTGAGCTTGTATACAATGTTTCGTTACCACTATTACAATCTCCTATCCAATTACTTGATTCATCTCATATATACTTGAGGACGATGATTGGTCGGAGATATAAAAGTTTCACACCGAGACAACTTGGGACGAGTTGTCGGTATAGATGTATAGATAAGTGACTTGACTTGGTTGCTTGTCTATGCCGGATGCGTCTCGAGACATATTGAAGGATCACGGTGAGATGTGTTCTTCTATCGACCGTCGTGAAGAACCAAGATCTCGGTGACTTACGATGATCTAAACTTCGATAAGGTATTAGGTGAGTATGAGTTGTTGACCATCACTTTGACTTGTTATGGGTGAGGTTATATGTTCTAACCCAATATTCTCGCATCTTGGGTGGTGGCGGTGCTTGTATGTCATGCTAGTTATCTCAGACGAGTCACCGTATCCGTTTAGGATGATGGCGTCCCTTAATGAGCTCAAAGGTTTATTGTACTAAACCCCGGGTTGAGTGAGCTCAAGTACAATAATAAGGTTGAGTGGTACTACTTAAGGAATTAAAGATATTAATTATTTTAAGCGATCGAATGCTCTAAATAATTAATGGACGTTCGATATCTTAAATACGGGATTCGTAATGTCTAAGTGCAAGCCCGACTCAACTTCGGTAATAAAGGGTAAGTCAAGATTTATTCTCTAGTGGCATGAATAAATGTTTATAAATTAATTTATGTTACAATTTGAACATAAGATAATTAATTTATTTGAGGCCCATCTTTATTCCTTGCATTTGATCCCTGGGCTGGCCCATCCAGGCCCGTAGCTTGGAAGGAAAATAGGCGCCTACTTTCTCTACATGGCAAGGATTTGATTCTCTTTATCCTACAAGGATATAATTATATTTATGGGATATGCATAGATCCTTTCCATATAGGATTATGGTAATAATCCTTTTCATATAGGATTATGGTAATTTTCATATGGGATTATAGTAATTTCCATAAAGGATTATGGTAATTTCCTTAAAGGATTATGGTAATTTCCATATGGGATTATGGTAATTTCCTTATGGGATTAAGGTAGTGCATTATAAATATGAGGTAAGAGATTAAATCCATAGAGATGATTAATAATCAACCTCAATATTTTCATCCATCACCAAGAGAGAGAGGGGTGAGGTTCTCGAAAATTGTGCCAAGAGAGAAAGATGTGATTTTCCGAAGCATTCTCCATAGATCGTCCTCACTCGACGTTGGAGATTGGGCAACCGGGATACAGTCTAGAAGGTCAAAGCACGAGTCTCGATCCATTCCGCCTCGACAGATCCAAAGGTAAACACGAGAAAACCCCTACGTGTTGCAATTAATTTTATAGGTGCATGCTAGGTATATAATCAATGTATGGTGAATTAAATATCCGAGATAGATCATCGGGAGAGGGCTAAACCTAGTTTTTCCCAACAATTGGTATCAGAGCCTGGGATCAGTATCTTCGCTCTGTTGGATTAATTCACGTTTGATTATTACGTGCGCCTTATTAATTGATGGATCTGTCGTTCATCGTGGCTCGTTTAAATTTTGTCGGATTTTGTTTTTCTCCACGAGAAAATCCGTGGTTAGATTAGATTTATTTTTCTGTAAATCTTATCTCTAAAAGTAAAGTGAAGACGAAAGAAGTCAGATCGAGACGACGGGAAAAACGGGTTGCACGGCGTGCGGGCGACGGCATGCAAGGTGTGCACAGCGCTCGCGGACGTGCCGCGTGACGGGCCGAGCCCAGATCCGTTTTCGGCCGAATCTGTTTTGACGAGTCCGTCCGTGCCCGCACGCGAGGCCCGCTTTGAATCCGTCCGTGCCGGTGCACGCGAGGCCCATTTTTAAAGATTATAAAGATCTGTGCTTTGCATTTCTATGTAATAGATTAGGCGGGAAAGTGCGATTCCACGAGTGGGCCACGATGAGCGTGTTTATTTTATTTTATCGTTCATTGCATGTCGTGGATGTTTAAAATTATGCAGGAGCATGCTATGTATGTTTAAATTACGTTGACAAACCTTTAAGTGTTTTTCGTAATTGAGTGCGCATAGTAAGCATGCTAGGTTTATCGCGTTTTCAAGCATATTTTAGAATTCTGCGAGCATGTTTTACATGTTGAGTTCTATAGAAAAGCATGCTAGGATTACGTGATCTGCATGGACAAACCTTTTGAACAAAAAGACTAAGCAAGCAACCCGACAAATTAATTTTAAAATTAAAATGTCAAGACCTCCACTTTTTGATCTCTAAACAAAGTGAGACGACCGTGAGTAAACGCCCACACGCGCGGCTTGCTTTCACCGCTTATCATAAGTTTGTTAGATGAGATTTCTAAATAAAACATTTTAAATCTATTGAGAAGTGGGAGTTTCATGTGTAAACGTCCACACGCGTGGCTTGCATGTGCGATTTTCATAAGTTCTCTAGAGATAGATATAAAATGAGATAACAAAAGAATTTGAATTGGAAGCGGTATGGTCCGAGTGAGTATGCCAATTCTAAGAATTCATTTTCTGCTGTTAAAATTGTGGTCATTGCTTAGACATCACCTCAAGTACAACTTCCCGCGAAGTCCCTTCTTGCGATAGTGATGTGGTCTAGAAAGGTCCAATCGTTAATTTCATTTGTCATAAGGATAAGTTGAGATGGATTGAAATTAAACGACTAAAGGTATATTTTAGTGCAGTCGGGGGTTCATGTAAACGCCCACACGCGTGGCTTGCATGTGGGATTCCTTGGGCGATTGGAGGTTTCAATTAATATAGTTTTATCAAAAGGTTACAATATTATTGTTACGAATTATGTGCGATCGTATGCTTATGTGTTTACTTTATCGATTTCAGATATGTCTCTTACACCGATTATCAATATGCTCGCACAAAATCCCTTATCCGGTCCAAATTTTATCGAGTGGAAACGAAACATTGAGAATGTTCTTACTGCGGAAGAAAATCTATTTGTACTCACTACACCTCGTCCCAAGCCTCTAGACAATTCATCTACTCGATGAGGAGCGTAAGGAGCACGAGAAATGGGACAAATCAAATAGAATGGCAAAGTGCCTTCTTTTGGTCACCATGTGCGAGTCCCCAACTCCGAGATCAAGAGATAGAAGATGCGACCACGATATGGCTAAGTCTTATGAAATTGTATGAGGAGTCGGACGAAATCGCTTGTCATAATTTGACAAAATCAATAATGTCAAGTTCAATGAAGGAAAGCGATTGGTGCATAACCATGTAGAGCAAATGATTAATCTCTTGGAGAGCTCGAATTGGTTGGAGGATATATTGATGGCGTGGTCGAAATCGATATGATCCTCAACACTTTGCCCAAGTCTTTTGATGACTTCGTTATAAAGCGCCCTTTATGATAAGAGTTATACTCTAGATTCATTGCAAGAGGATCTAGTAACGGAAGAACATAAAATGGGCAAAGGTGCACATCTTTAATACGCACCTCAAAGAAAACCACCGCTTTATCGAAGATGAAAAGGAAAAGTGGAATTCAAGAGATGCTAAGGCTAAAGAAAAGAGTGGGAGTAATACAGGGCTCTACCAAAGGTTTGAAAAAGCCAAAGGAGAAGGGCAAATGCTTGAAGTGCGGTGAGGCTGGGCATTGGAAGGCTAAGTGCCCCAAGCTCGAGGCTCTAGGTACGCCATTTGCTTTAATAACGAAACATGTTTAGCGACTTGTTCTACCCATTCTTGGGTAGTAGACACGATGCGACCGATCATGTTTGTTACACCTGCGGGGGTTCCTGCGGACAAGGAGTCGAATGATGGTGAGATAACGATCTCCATGGGCAACGCGCGAAAGTCGAGGCCGTTGCGGTCGGAGATGTTACTTTATGTTTGAGAAAACAGTTTTAGTTTTAAAAGGCGTTTTATATGTGCGGATTTTCGGTGGAACCTTGTTTCTGTTTGAAATTGTTTATTCATGGATATTCGATTGTTTTTGATAGTGGTGTTTCTATCATAAGAAATGACGGTTATCGTGTAGGCACATTATATAATTAAGCTTTATACTATTTACGCAATACATAATACCTATAACTATGTTGCATCTACATCAAACCTTAAAAGAGAAAGTTTTCTTCAGAAGATGACACCTCTTTCTCTCTGGCATCTTAGATTAGGTCACATCAATCTAAATAGGATCCAAAGGCGACTAAGAATGGGCGTTGGGTAATCTCACGATTACTCGTTCCCGATCTGCGAATCTGTATAGAAGGTAAGATATTGACCGCACCCTTCAAAGCGAAGGGTCATAGAGCCAAAGAAATGTTAGAGCTAGTCCATTCTGACCTGTGTGGACCGATGTCCACACAAGCTCGTGGAGGGTACGAGTATTTTGTCACTTTCATTGACGATTACTCAAGGTATGGATACGTATACCTGCTTCACCGCAAGTCTGAATGCTTTGAGAAATTCAAAGAATTTTAGGCGGAAGTGGAGACGAAGCTAGGTAAGAGTATCAAGTCATCAAGCTTCGATCGCGGTGGCGAATACCTCAACAACGAGTTCATGGACTATCTAGTGAAGTGTGGGATTACCTCCAACAAGATCTTCACCGGACACACCACAACAAAATGGTGTGTCGGGCGAAGAAATATGACTCTTTTGGAAATGGTTAGATCAATGATGAGTTATGCAACTTTGCTATTTAGTTACGGGGTATGCCTTAGAAACGACGGCATACTTGCTAAATCTAGTACCATCCAAGTCGATCGAAGAGACCCTTTTGAGTTGTGGTTTGGGCGCAGTTTAGTTTAAACCACATAAGGATATGGGCGATCCGGCACGTGTCTTTGAACAAGAAGGCGACAATTTGGAGGCTAGATCCGACGCAAAGGCTATTTATCGGCTATCCTAAAGGAGCGAAGGTGGTTTATTCTATAGTCTAAGGATCGGAAGGTCATTATTTGCACTAATGCCCGATTCTTAGAAGAGGACTACATGAAAATCATAAATCCAAAGTTGAAATCATTCTTGAAGAATTATAAGATGATCGTATTCCACCACCGATTAGACCAAAGGTGCGAGATGTCGAGTCTAGTGGGAGGATCGACACGGATACTTCAAGAAATTGAAATGGGTCGAGTTCCACTGGAGATACCGACCGTACAAGTGGTACCTACCCAGCAAGTTGTGCAAGATAGAGAACCACAAGTTACTGCACCCACCGTTGCCATTGTGCCTGTAGTGCCTCGTCGTAGTGGGAGGGTTGTTCGTCAACCCGAGCGATTTATGTTCGTGGGTGAATCTTCGGATTTAGTCCCAGAAAATGAACAGGTAATAATCGACCCATGGACGTACAACGAGGCGATACAAGACAATGATACAAGATCATGGAACTTACGTTTGGACGAGGTGGTAAAGTCCTATGGATTTACCCAGTTGCCTAGCGAGAGTTGTGTGTATCGTTTAGATGTCAACGGTAATGTGGTATTTCTTGCACTTTACGTAGATGACATTCTTCTATTTGGCAACAATGTGAAGTTGTTATCGGGGCGAAAGAGTTGGTTATCCGATCGCCTCAAATGAAAGACTTAGGAGATGCGTACATTCTTGGGATCAAGGTTTATCGAGATCGCAAGAGGAAAATGTTGAGCTTATCTCAGGCGTCTTACATTGATACTGTGATTACTCGTTTTAGTATGCAGACCGTCAAGAAATGATTGCTACCTTTCTGACATGGCGTTCCTTTATCTAAAGGCGCTCACCCATGATCGCAAAGAAGATAGAGGAAATGAGATAAGTTTCCTACGTTTCCGCCGTGGGAAGTCTCATGCATGCAATGCTATGCACGAGGCCGATATACGCTGTCACGGTAGGCATAGTGGCTAGATATCGATCTAACCACGACAAGCTCATTGAATTGCGGTAAAGCATATATTCAAGCACCGAAAAGGACTTGAGATTATAGTCGGTTTACCATGCGAGATAGTCTAATGCCTTTGGGTTATTCGACTCGATTTCAATCGACCACGATGAGAAAAGTCTACCTCATGCTATGTGTTTACCTTGGGAGGTGGAATCGTATCCTTGCAGAGTGCAAAGCGGCGATGCATTGCGGACTCTACCATGGAAGCCGAATATGTAGCCGCCTTGAGGTCGCTAAGGAGGCAGTATGGTTCACTGAACTACCGTTGGATCTAGATGTGGTACTTGGTTTGCCCATGAGTATCATGGTTTCTTGTGATAACTCGGTGCAATGGCAAACTCGAAGGAACCACGGATCCACAAGGCAAGCAAACACATAGAGAGAAGTACCATGTCATACGAGAAATCGTTAGGCGAGGGACGTCTTGATTGCAAAGATTGATCTGACGGATAACCTAGCGGATCCATTCACGAAAAGCCGCCTCAAAAAGTCTACGTCGGGCACGTTAGAGGACTTGGATTATGATGATGGCACCCACTTAGAAATGAAACTTTTGTATAAGTGGGAGAAGCAAAGTGATGGTTTTGTTTGAAATAGCTAGTAGAGACACATTGTATACTAAAAGTTTGCTTTAGTATAAGTGGGAGATTGTTGGATTTGTATCTTGGCGGTTTGGTTGAGCTTGTATACAATGTTTCTGTTACCACTATTACAATCTCCTATCTGAATTGAATACTTGATTGCATATATCTGTGTCCCCTTATCTCATATATAAGTTAGATCATACAGTGTGTAGAAGATCACAGAAGTCTGTATGATTGGTCAAGCTTAATGAGATATAAAAAGTTTCACAGCTGAGACAACTTGAGGATGAGTTGTCGGTATAGGCTGCGGTATAGATAAGAAGTGACTTGACTTGGTTGCTTGTCTATCTTTGCATGCGTCTCGGACATATTGAAGGATCACAGTGAGATGTGTTCTTCTATCTGACCGTCGTGAAGAACCAAGATCTCGGTGACTTACGATGATCTAAACCTCGATAAGGTATTAGGTGAGTATGAGTTGTTGACCATCACTTTGACTTGTTATGGGTGAGGTTATATGTTCTAACCCAATATTCTCCGCATCTTGGGTGGTGGCGGTGCTTGTATGTCATGCTAGTTATCTCAGACGAGTCACCGTATCCGCTTAGGATGATGACGCCCTTAAGGAGCTCAAAGGTTTATTGTACTAAACCCCGCAGTTGAGTTAGCTCAAGTACAATAATAAGGTTGAGTGGTACTACTTAAGGAATTAAAGATATTAATTATTTTAAGCGATCGGAATGCTCTAAATAATTAATGGACGTTCGATATCTTAAATACGGGATTCAGAATGTCTAAGTGCAAGCCCGACTCAACTTCGTAATAAAGGGTAAGTCAAGATTTATTCTCTAGTGGCATGAATAAATGTTTATAAATTAATTTATGTTCGGGCTGAACATAAGATAATTAATTTATTTGAGGCCCATCTTTATTCCTTGCATTTGATCCCTGGGCTGGCCCATCCAGGCCCGTAGCTTGGAAGGAAAATAGGCGCCTACTTTCTCTACATGGCAAGGATTTGATTCTCTTTATCCTACAAGGATAAAATTATATTTATAGGATATGCATAGATCCTTTCCATATAGGATTATGGTAATAATCCTTTTCATATAGGATTATGGTAATTTCCATATGGGATTATGGTAATTTCCATAAAGGATTATGGTAATTTTCATATGGGATTATGGTAATTTCCATATGGGATTATGGTAATTTCCTTATGGGATTAAGGTAGTGCATTATAAATATGAGGTAAGAGATTAAATCCATAGAGATGATTAATAATCAACCTCAATATTTTCGTCCATCACCAAGAGAGAGAGGGGTGAGGTTCTCGAAAATTGTGCCAAGAGAGAAAGATGTGATTTTCCGAAGCATTCTCCATAGATCGTCCTCACTCGACGTTGGAGATTGGGCAACCGGATACGATCCAGAAGGTCAAAGCACGAGTCTCGATCCATTCCGCCTCGACAGATCCAAAGGTAAACACGAGAAAACCCCTACGTGTTGCAATTAATTTTATAGGTGCATGCTAGGTATATAATCAATGTATGGTGAATTAAATATCCGAGATAGATCATCGGGAGAGGGCTAAACCTAGTTTTTCCCAACAGAGACTACACTCCAACACCGGACTCGGCGAAACGGGCGCTGGGTGCAACATCGTTTGGAGACAGAGAGTACACCTCAATGCCGGACTCGGTGAAGCCGGTGCTGGGTATGCCTTCGTGGCAGAGTCATAGAGCCTTCGCCAGTGTCGGACACATCGAAGCCAGCCCTGGTTGGATCATGCAGATTGGGATAGAAGCATAAGCCCAACGTCGGACACGCCGAGGCCGATGCTAGGCCATGATTAGTACGTGCATCCAGGGAGAGCACCCATGCGCCAGATGGGCCAAAACCGATGCTGGGTGTGCCAAATTTTGCGAGAGATTGAGGTACGCTCGTCCGGCTCTAGGCACGAGGCCGGCACTGCGCGTAAATTTTCGGATGCTATATATATATTTTCAATCACGCTAGAAAACCTACCTTTTCATTAACTTTTTAGCCTCAATGTTTCTCTTTAGAAAAGTTAGTTTCTTTATTTCTTTTGCAACTTGGTGATTCAAGAAAACTTGGATTGAATGAATTCAAAATCAACATTGATATTGTAAGAATTATTATCTCTATTCCATTAGATTTTTGAGTTGATGATGATTATGAATTTTCTTTGTTTGATCCATGAGATGAACATAAACTAAATTCTTCATCTAGGGTTTGGTGATTCAAATTGATTGATTAATTATTTTCGAGGTTTAAGTATTCCAATTGAATTACATGGTTTGATTTTGAGTGATTGTCCATCATTTAATTGTTTATGCTTTAGGTGAGATCGAGAGATTAACATGTTGCATCCTTATAGATCAATTGAGTTAGACCTTACCAGGAACGAGTAGTCTAATAATTTATTTGTTTTTGGAATTCTATAATTTAGATTTAATCTACGGAGATGATAGTCTAGAGTTTAAATTGAATGTTAGAGAATTTCATGAGTAGGTAGATTTCCTAGGCAAAACAGTAATTAATTAATCAAGGCCAAGAACATAATGCCATAGTTTTCCTCAAATTCTTGAATAAACTTTTGCAATTGTTAGTGTTTCTAGACTCTGAAGCTTGAAATCATTCTATTGTTTCCTTTTCAATTATTTATTTCCAGCATGATCTTCAAAACCAAAGTTTAGGATTTAGATTTATTGTTTTCGTCATAACACATCATAAGCACTGTTAAGTCTTCCTCGAGAGATACGACTTGGGTTAACCTTACCACACTACATAGATCTCGTACTATTGTGAGAACCTAGAGGTGCAATTTAGGTTGAACAAGTTGCCATTAATATTGAATCTCAATTTCTTTCATAAGATATATCAATATCATATTTGCCTTGAAGATAACAAATGATATGGTTAATTTCATTCCAAATTCTTGCTAGCATGCTAACTTGAAATTATATATCAGGCTTGATAAAGTAGTGCTCCAATGGCACACAATTAAGACACTTTTGGTCCCAAAATAACTTTATTATCTTCTTTTGGTTTAAGTGAGTCCTTATCACTTCAAGTGACGGGACAACCATTAGGTGACTAAATAAAATTTATCAAAAATCTCTTTCCGTTAGATCTACTGATACAAAAATACTCCATTGGGAAGATGCTCAATTTATAGGTTGAGACAATACTTAATTTTATCTAAGTCTTTCAAAACTTTGTCTTTAGGCATAAGTTATTATTCACATATCCTCTTCAAAAGAAATTCACTTAGTTGGTTGTACCACCACATTATTTCTGAATTCATATAATACATGCTGCGATTTTAATTTTTTTTCTTTGTGTTAAGAATCTTGAGTCCTTCAGGGACTTTCATATATAGATATCCACATCCAATTACTCATACAAAATGTGGCTATCAATTAGATATCAATATTTATGATTACTACCACAGATATTAAATAATGAAATATAATATCAATCAATAATGGGAGAATATGTTTGATCAAAACTTATTTCGAGTTTCTGCTTAAACCCTTGAGCTACTAAACTTGCTTGATTTTTCACCACCTTATTGTTCACATTTAGCGAGTTAAGCTCTACATCAATTGTTTTCTATATTATCTGGTGCTTCTAGCACTCAATTATCAGCTGTTCTAGATCCAGATTATCAATTTAAAAAAATATTATCAACAATTATGATTATGTGTTTCTCATGTATTCACAAAGTTCATGTAACCAAATTCTCATAATTTTCCTTCATATTTTGATCTGGTCGTTTCATAATCTCAAATGTTATTATTATTTGGTGCACGTGCAAATATATTGGGATTCTCGTCTTCATGATGATCCTCTTATGGAGGTATTTGAAGTGATATAATTTATTTATTTGATTTTTTATTTCATTGAATTTTTATCTTTAACACCAATAGGTAATAAGTCTCTTACGCTTCTAGCATTGAGTAGTATTAACAAATTTATTTCATTCAACAATGGACTTTAAGTCTTTGTGGTGCATATATAATAAGTATATGAGTTTTTGTCGCTCCTTTGTCAGTCAATAACTTGTTGAACTTTGAGTTCATAGTGCGTAAATTTAAATATTTAATCAAACAAGAATATTTCAACATTCTCACATTCATATTTCATATCTCCCCCCAATCCCAGAGATAATTTAAGTTAGGTTATAAATAACGTACCAATTTATAAATTGATCCCAATTATGGACTCTATATATGTATGTTCGACGAAGTATACATATAATATTTCGTAGAGCACATATAAGTACGTCTTGGTGGTGATAAAAGAATTAGCCAAATGAAAAATCCTTTTATGGAAGTTTATAATCACAAACTAATTGTAAAAGAGAAATAAACCAAAATAGTTATGCATTGATAGTAATATTGTTTTTTAATTTGAAATTCAAAGCAACATGATTATTAGATAATACATCATGTATATCGATTTGATACTCATGAAATGATCAACCAAGCTCTTTCAGAGCTAACAATAAGAATATTGATGGATCCCGTTGGGTACGTACTGGTGTATGGGGAGGAATAGACCAGTTAAACAAAATTTTCAACTTTTTCTTTACACGGACTAGCTGGCTACTAATGCAGTAGTTAATCGGGTAACTATCAGTTCAATATTACTGGCAGTACTACTGATCAGTTCAGATAAGGGAAGTTTAGTACTGAATTATATCAGTTAGCAAACCTACTGACTGCTAAGATAGCTGGTCAGTTGGATTGGTAACTGATGTGCTTGCGGAATGTGGTGGTTACTGTATTTGCCTTACTGAAAACCTTAAACTGATTTGAAACACTTAGTCAAATATTGTTTAGTCAGTTATCAGTTAATCTTTTCAGTATCAAACTGATACTAATAGAGGGTTTCAAATTTATGTTGTCTTGTTTTGTGCTGGTGATGACAGTTCAATAAAATGCAAAGTAAATGATGATACAGAAAGTAAATAACATGTTGATTTTTACGTGGTTCGTAGAGATAAACTCATACGTCCACGTGCTGATAGCTCGTAAATCCACTAACTTCAGATTAGGCCTTGTTTACAGGTACAAGAGTAAACCTAGATACTGAGTTTACCTTACAGTATCCCGCCTCACTTGGTGTTCCTCCGCGCTTTTAGGAGCTACAAAATCACTAACTGTTTTTTTTATGCAGTCGACTTAACCTCTAGCTTATGGGTGCTAGACAACCAAGCTTTCAGAAATGGACTCTTCATTTCTTACTTGCTTAAACTTCTACACAAACTTTTTGGGGGTTTTGTAGAGGAGTTTCCAACTAAGATTCTGAGTTGACACAAACGTCAAACTCAATATGTCTAGTCTTAAGATATACAAGATTGAAATCCTACACTTAAGGAAATGTATTATGAAACCTCAAGTTGATAAGTATACGTGAACTCTTGAGATTTACTGATAGCACTGTTGATTTCCTTCTTCGAAATCGTTGTTTAAATGTTATTGAGTATTGGGTTTTGAATGCTTTGGATACTTAGAAT
This sequence comes from Salvia rosmarinus, assembly GCA_036937905.1. Lineage (NCBI taxonomy): Eukaryota > Viridiplantae > Streptophyta > Magnoliopsida > Lamiales > Lamiaceae > Salvia > Salvia rosmarinus. The sequence goes on along the minus strand of CM072819.1, from coordinate 69,366,019 downwards.
GCGCAACATTTCAGTAATCTTCAAAGGTTAGATTCTCTGCATATTTATAGAGAAGACGATGAATAGTGTTATTGGAGGAAACACCAATCACATCCTTCTATTTTTCATTTGAATTCTTCCCGTTGAGAATTCTCGTACGTCGCTGTCAGTGTCTGCATCATCATACATTGTAGCTCTACAAATCTAAAAATATGTTTTGGTATGTCAGGATCTTCTGCAGATACTCTACCATAGGTGGCAAGTCAAACACTCAAGGCTTAAGAAGTTATGTGTTTCTTCAGTTGAGTTGACTCCATGTTTAATCAGTGGGTTGACTTCAGGTTGAGTCAATTGAGACTGCTCCATCTTTTATCAGCAAACTGGACTCTCGTATTTTGTCTGTTTGGGAACTGAGAGTCAGTTGATGCTTTCAACTTGAGGTAGAAATAGTCAGCTTTGACTTTTCATCAATCGGCATTGACTTCGCTTCATCAGCTTTGACTACTTATTAGTAGTTTTGATTATTGATCAACGGCTTTGACTTCTGGCAGCCAGCTTTGACTTTTCAAAATGGATAGTCAGCTACTAATATGACACTTAGTCATATCCAGACTCATTAATCTCTTTCAGCTCTGAGTCTCAGCCTCTAATCTTTAGTCTTCCGATGTCAGTCTTCAGTCTTCGACTTTACTCCACCAGCTCTATTGATCAGCATCGCTATACTTGATCTTGAGACATCGCTAGCCTTCCATCGCCTTGATGCGATCCTTCACCGAGCTTCTATCGGTTGCGACATCGATACTCATGTCAATCGACCGCTTCAATCTCGCTCAATCTTCTTCAGTTTTGGGCCTATCCAAGCTGGTAGTTCTATTGCTGATACATGTAACAAAAATGCCTAACTCCAAAATAAGTCAGCAACATTAGTTACAACAGCAAGGTAATCATCAGAAGTTTTGGGATCTTATTAAAACACATAGTTAAGATAGACTTATTCCCAACATTTAGGAATTTTCCAACAATTTTCCCCTTTTTAATGATGCCAAAACCTTATGCCTGTGTCAACTCAGATATAGTTGGAAAAATCTTTACAAAACCCCCTAGAGTTAAGTTGGAGTTTGGGCAAATAAGCAGCAAAGTGTCAGTTGCTGAAAGCTTAGTTTTCTAGTTTGGCGAGATACTGTAAGGTGACCTTAGTAATTAGATTTATTCTTGTTCCCGTAAACAAGACCCAATCTTGAGTTAGTGGATTCCACTGCACAATCAGTCCGTGGATGTAGGAGTTGATCTTTCTGAACCACGTAAAAATCAACTTGTTTTTTACTTTCAGTGCTGCTCTTAAATTATATGTTATGGAACTGACATCACCAGCACATAGCAACATAACATCTTTTTGAAACACTCTTATAAGTATCAGTTCGATACTGAAAGAGATAAACTGAAAATTGAGTAAGCTATATCTGAAAAGGAAAAATAAGAAAGTGACAATTTTTCTCATGATTCACATATACCTTCTTCTCTTTAAACCGATCTCAGAATCTCAGAGCTTTTCTGCATCAGAATCCTCCATATCTTAATGGAAATTGTAGCCCAGCTGATGTTAAAGATGAGTTCGCTCTGTAAAACGAGTTCTCAAGTTTTGGAATGCTCTGATCGAGAATGTCTCTCATGTATATCGTTTTACTTAAGAAGGTTTGCAGAAGCACATCAGAAAGTTCTTTTTCCTGAGATCTCTATTATGTATGAAGCTGACAAGTTAGCTCGAATATACGTCGAGAGATAGTACATTTACATGGAGTGCTCGTTTTAATCACCTCAAATAGAGACTCCAAGTTTACATCTCGTTTTGGATGAGTTTTCAACAAGAGATGAGTAAAAGATTGAAATTTCATACAACGACAATTACCAAGCAACGAGTGATATGACACTCTATGAAGTCCTCTACGACATAAAGTGTAGATCGCCGCTCTTTAAGAACGCGGTTGGAGAATGAAAAGTACTTGGACTAGAAGCGATTGAAGAAATGGTCGTAATTTTATAACAAATCAAGAAAAGAATCCAAGAAGCTCAAGATCGTTAGAAGTCCTACACAGATAAAAGAAGAACGGAAGCAAGCTTCGAGAATTGAGATAAAGTTTTTGTGAAAGTATTTTCTTCCAAAGAACTGCATCGCTTTGAAATCAAAGAAAAGCTCAAACAGAGATTTATCGGACTGTACGAAATCCAAGAAAATAGTGGGCTAATCGCCTATAGATTATAGATGCCTTCAAGTTCCGATAATATTTACAATATTTTCCGTATGTCGCAGTTATGAAGATATGTGTTAATCTACAACACATCATACATCAAGAGAACGTTGTTCGAGAACCAGATCTAAGCTATGAAAAGAAGCCAGAACACGTCTTAGATCGAAAAGAACGACAACTAAGGAATAAATTAATTCCTTCAGTTAAAGTCCGAAGAAAGTATCATGAATTATAAGAACGACATGGGAGCTAGAAGATCAAACAAGAAAGAAGTACCTCTGTAAAAAGGGACTAAATTTCGGGACGAAATTTTTTTTAAGGGGGTGGGAATGTAATACCCCACATTCCTGTAGCAGTTGTAGCAGAGATTAGCTCCTAATTAAGAGCTTATTAGAAGGGCATTGCATCCTTAAGAAAGAGTTGTTTAAGCTAGAAGCTTTTATGTTAAGCTTCGCGTCGACGAAAATAGAATTTGAGATTTATTTGAGATCGATTCGAGATAGAACCTAAGATAAGATTCTTAGGTCTTGTTTAGAATAAGAAGACCTAGATTTTGAAAGTCTTAAGATGATAGATACATGATCAACGAAGTCTTGATTTCAAAGTTTTATCCTTTGTTTCATACATTGCCGATTAAACCCTAATCGTCAGCTGAATGCTTAAAATGATTTTTGAAGCCAAAAATGTTTTTACAATCAAAGTTTGATGTTTATATATGTTATTTGAATTTAAAAAAGAATTTCAAGTAGAGAGCATTTTATTAGAAATTGAGTTGAAATCGGAACGATATGGATTAATAGCATGTATTTATAACATCAGTATTATTCCTCGAAAAACGTGTAATCCTAGAAAAATGTGTCTTTCTAGAAACATGATTATTCATCATGTTTAAAGTAAATGAAAAATGTAGAAACCTATAGAATTCTCTAGAATTAGTGATGAATAATCACTAATTAAAGAAATTTAAAAATAAATGGAACTTTTGCTATTAAATACCCATAAATTTTTGGAGATCACTATTCATCTCCATTTTTTTCTCTCCAAATTCACGCATCACACACATTTACACACACAAATATTTTGAAATTTTTAGCTCAATTATCTCAAGATCCAACCGTTGAATTTTCGATCCGTCGTCGAATTAAGGTATAATTCAATCCTTAGAACACATCTATGGTTTGAAATTTTGAAAAACATGAACTTAAGAGCATGCTTAATTTTCGGTCATATTGGAAAAATTGTGAAGGATATGTTGTTGTTTGAATAATTCTTGATTCTATGTTCGATTTATCGCGATAAGTTGTTTAACGTTGAAATTTTTAGCATATGTTTATCCTTTAAAATTTTATGAAATTTTGAAATTATGAAAGGTAGGGATCTTGAATATATATTGTTTATATGTTTGATATTCTTTCATATATGTGTTGAGGAGTTGATATAAACATGTTTTGAGCAAGAAAACGTTTGAAATCGAACATATGCAAAACTCCTAAGTTGGCGAAACCCTAGCCCTTATTATGTTAAAATTTTGATTTTATTTGATCATTTTGAGTTCATATTTGGATTCTATGATATGAATAAAGCTTAAAATGATTTATTCGGATTTTTCGGCCGACGATTCAAAAGTTGAAAAATTTTAGTTTGTCGATTTAAAAATTGTTTTCAATGCTAAAGCTTTGGTCTTTGTGTTTTGATGATGGATTGATGATAGCTAATGATAGTTGAGCATGTATAGAGGTTCATTGGTGTTAGATGACGTTTAGCATGATTTTGACGTCGGACATAGTCGTGGTCTTAAGGGACATTGGGTTTTGGCTAAGACGAGATAGTTTAAGCTTGTTGTCGAGTTTAATATACTCATTTATACATACGGTGATGATTTGGTGAAGTATGGGATAAGTTGGTTGTTTTGGTATTGAAATGGCGATGTTTTATAAACGTTATTCTACCGAAATTTCATTAGAATTTGTTTATATAAGATGTTAGAGGATCTGATGACCCAGTGTTATCGACCATAGTGTCTTGACATCGAGAAAATATAGTCATATCAAAGACTAAAACAAGTTATGTTCTTGTTTGATTCTTGGTAGGCTTTAACGATCTATGTCGATTGAAGGACTAAGAAGAAAATGAAGAAGAAATGAATGAAAGATAAAAGTACGATCGTCGGTGGTATGTCGCCAGTGGGTATAAATATTTTCTAATACGATATGCTTATGTTTTATGTTTTCAAATGAAATGAATTGCATTATGAGCAAAGTTTCAAAGTTAAATGACTTTTGCTTTGAGCATGAGGATGAGCATGATGCATTACCTATCCACGGAAATGAAAGAAAGAAAAGAAAGAAATGATGAAAGAAAGAATGAAAGAATGTTACCGACGTCGGGTATGACCGTGGCATGGTACCGCCGGGTCCATCAACACGAGTATGTGATGTATAGCGTGTTTGAGAAGGAGGCCTACTTCTCAACACATAGATGTAATCCGTGGATATGGAAAGAAAGTTATCGGCCGACATGAGAACATGCTTATGCATATTTTATGACGATGCTATGAAATGAAGCAAGTAAGTAAATGTTTATGTTTATTATGATGCATGCACGGGTTATTTCACTAAAACCCCTGTGCATTGCTAACATTATGGCAAGTCAATTATATAGCCCTAAGGGCAATGTTTTATGTTTTGGCGTATACCCACTGAGTGCATTTTTGTACTCATGCCCTGCATGTATTTCTAAACGTGCAGGTTGAGCTCGAGAGGATCTTTGGAATCGAATGTCAGTGCAAGGAGCTTCTCTAAGTAATTTGATTCATGATGATATTGATAAATTGTTGAGGTTATTCATTTCATGTCAACATGTTTTGTTGCCCAGAGAGTTATGTCTTCACACATAATTCTCAACCACTCTTCTCGTTGTCGAACTTTGCCTTTACCGCTTAAGAGTTTTGTTACTCAATTGATCATAATCTTGACGATAGTCCTTATTTTGCTCATATGATCTCGGCATTGTTGTTATAATGTTGACTTGATTCTGAAAACATGGATTCATTGAAATGCTATGTGAACAAGGATTTACTCAAAGTTCAGAATTGTTTTCGTTGAATCCAATATGATATATAAAATGTTTGGAAACATTGTCGAACCATGCTTTGAAACATCGAAAATTTTTATCATTGTTGAAGCATGCTTGAGAATGCACATTCTTGATATTAGTTCTTTTACACACGATTCTTCATTGTAATTTGAAAACTTAAAGTCAACCTTTGTAAAACTTCATTTCATTTCTTTGAACCATAAATGTTTGAATCCTTATTGAAGAAAATTGATGTCATAAATTGTTTTGATAAATATATTCGGTCGAAATTGTTGTTATCAATTATCAGAAGTTCTTTCTTAACTCATGTCACCGCTTAAGTCACGGCATAATTTCTTAACTAAAAAATTGGGGTTTCGATCCTAACCTCCAGTTTTCCAGAAGAATAGAACTCCTCCAAGACGCGAGCATTCCATGCGCATTTAATTTCTTACATTTCTTTATTATGGAGCAGCAATTCTTGAGCATCCATCAAGCTCACTCTGTGAAATCATTAGGATAAATTAGTCAGCCAAAAATGCGAGGGACGGCTTTCTATCCCATAACGTCGCCTCATTGGATTTGCCTTCAACTTTCACTCTCCAACTCTAACCTTTTTTTCCAATTACGCATAGAAAATTGTCATACATTTCTGAGTGGGTATCTCCAGTTAAGCATCCAGCCACATGGCGCCTTCGCCTCTCAACAACTTTTCATGTTTTGCTCTCCCATTATTGTCTCTTCCTCTCCATAAATAAGGACCCTCTTCTTCTCGTCTCTGCAGATGAAGCAAGATTCCCTTCTTTTTAAAAGGATTTCTTTTGTGGGTCTTGTGTTTTTCTCATCTTCTCCCCTAAAATGGCATTGTCCTCTTGTTTTCTTCGCTCTCCATTCTGCGTTTCTCCTCTTCAGGGGCATTTCAATTCAGTTTGGTGTTTGGTGAAGGGAAAAGGGGATCGTAAGTGAAACACATAGGGATGAGGTAGGCTGGAGGGTTTTTTGGTCTTTCAGTTGTGTTATCTGTAGCTTCAATCCAGCTGAGATTACACAACTGGTGTTGGGCGAGAGATAGGACCACAGAAGCGAAACAGTGAAAATTGACGGGCCAAGATAGCATACGGCGGGCTCCCAAGATTAAAATACAGCGTACCAAACACCCAGCTTAGGTAAGATAAGTATGTTATCTTGGGCTTATCTCTCGTACCAAACGTGCCCTAAATTTATTAAACTACCCACAATAGCGCATGAGGATTTTAGTTAAAGAGACTCATGCCTATCAAATATTTTATCATTTTCCAAAAGTGTCCGGCCGGACTATTTCATCCACGTTGTTCCATATCTGCTCATTCATTCATTCGCGCACTATAGAGGTGGCCACCTACACATAGTCGCCGTGACCGGTCGAGGTAGCTAACCTTAACACAAAGTCACACATGTACACAATCCGAGTTAGTCCTTAACTAAGTCGGATCAGATCGTTACCCTTTTTTAACGTTGGTGGACCAACACATTCACTTACCACATTGGATATACCAATCTCAGATAGGATACAACAAAACATAAATATTTGGCAGTCAATAACAGTTTATGCAATAATATTTTATAAATCTTTTGTAAATCATACTTTGAGATATGCATATCATTTTTGTTTCAAGAGAGCCCACCTACTAGTTCGAAGCTATAAGTTCTAAGCGAGGCAGGGTGTGATTGTCCTTCCTCGGCAACTACGTACGAACAGGACCTTCATAAGAAAATAAATTTTCTTAGATTTCTTCTATTGGTCGAGGGTCGTTTATAAATTAAGACTTAAAGTTCCTAATTTAGGGTTTCTTTGTGATTTCTTGTGATGATATTAAGATAAGTCTTATTATCTTACATTCTCAATTTTCAAACTATATTACTTCATCATTCATAGATGAACCTCAACTTATGAGTCATATACTCTGAGTCTATCCTCGACTCTAACCTTAGTGTTCTTCTAAATGTTATTACGTTATAGATTGTTGATATTCAAGTTATGATTGGAATATTAGGATATTCTCAAGCCACTAACTAGACTTAACAATTATAGTTACGTCCTAGTAAGTTATGCTTGACAGTTTGCCGTGTTAACACGACGAATGAAAGAGAATATTGACTTATGATTCGAGATATCTCATGTCATCGCGTAAGTAAATACTTATGAATTAATGGAGTTCTTTGTGAATACAAACTCGACTTTTGAGACATAAGGATTAACATCTTATGTTTGAATCTTAGCTTACACTTTTCGACATTGTTTGTTTCTCTTAGCTCGTTGGAGATTGTGTAAGTTATATAATCGTTATTCGTATCGAGTTGTCTAACGCTCAATCTAATATCGTATTAGGTTGTCGTTGTTGAGCATTAACGTTGTAAGTCGGCTTTCAGTTTCTTTAACTTAGGAACTCACATTTGAGTTATCCTATTATTAATAGAAAACCCAAAATTTGTGTCTAACTTCGATTCTCATTAATTCCTTCTTAACTTATCGAAATTTGTCGATTTCTTTTGGATTCTCGTACATAAAGTACTATGTTGTTTGTGTTTGGGGTTTTGTTTGTCGGTACAACATAAATATAACCATTCAACACCATACAACACCATACACAACATAAACCATACTAAAGCATTAGGAAACCCTAATTTTTAACATACTAAAGCATTAGGAAACCTAATTTTTAACATAATACACGATCATTGTGTATGTGTGCATAAGTGTTCCATTCATTCATCATAATCACATATCATTGATTCCAAACTTATAGATGAACTATCATAGCATCATTTACCATTAAAATCAAACTCATACTTAACCATTTTGCTATGTTTTCGATAATTAGCAATAATTAGCATAAGTATCCAATAAATTCCAATAAAATCATGTTATGCTCCTATCTTACTATAGAATTTAATTGCCAACTCAATATCATCAAATAAAATTTTAAACCATAAGTTGACAAGCATATAGTTTTCGATATTTTCAATTTATTGAACATTGATGTTCAATAAATTCCACAAAAATCATATCATGCTCATATCATATACTAAGCATGAAATATCATCTCATATCATACATATAAAATTAAAATATATGCTCATCACTATATATATATTTTCGGTAATTTTAATATATATACATATATATTCAATAAATTCTATTCACTTCACAATATGTTTATATTATGCAATAAACATGGAATATTAACTTAACATCAACTAAATATTTATAGTATGAACTAAATGCTTGGAATTCTTTTTGTCCTCATACATATATTGTATATTTGTTCAATAAATTCCCAACAATGCATAATAGGTTCATATTATTTCAAAACATCATATATCATATTATTTTCAACAAATAAAAATCAAATAAATCTTAAGATATATAGATATAGTTTCGGTCCTCTTGGAAATATAGGAGTAGTGTCTCAAAAATTTCCAGATTAATATATGATGTTCATATCATATATCAAACACTATACCTCAACTATTTTTCAACAAAAAAAAATCAAAATAATTTTTAAAAATTATATTATATTTCGGCCCTAATAAAATATATAGGAGAAATAATTCAAAAATTCCTATCTTTATTCTATATGGTCCTAACACATCAACAAACAACAATATGAAATAACATTCACAAAAACATGCTTTATCTTCATAAAAAAAATTCTAGCAAAAATTCGAAAATAATAAACATGCTGCAAAAAATTCTCAAACTTTAAACACAACCTTAGAACATATTTCTAAGAATATTTCATTCATGGCTTGAGATTCATTCTCGATCTTTCATTCTATGTTCAGGCTATTCAGGAAACCCTAATCCGGTAGGACTAGTCACTAGTTTTTGATTTCTCTAGTTTTTGATCTCCGAATTGATTCTAATTCATTTCGTTGGTCATCTAAAACATAATTAAGGTCTAAGCACCACAAGTAATTGGTTTAAGCATCACTAATAAAAGTTTTAAATTTTTCGGGCTTTTACATACCATCCCCCTTAAAATGAATTTCGTCCCGAAATTTTCTAACATTGGAAAAGATCTAGGTATTTCTCTTTCATAGCTGATTCTAATTCCAATGTTGCTTCTTCTTGTCGATGGTGTCGCCATAGGACTTTTACTAACGGTATCTCTTTGTTCCTTAGCTTTAGGATACGTCGGTCCAAGATTTTCGTATACAATTCTTCATAACTCATATTATCATCTAGGACAATATTTGTCGGTGGTATTACATGGCTGGGGTCATGTATGTACTTTCTGAGTTGTGAAACATGGAACACATTATGCACGTTCCCAAAACTTGGCGGCAATGCCAGTCTGTAAGCTGCTGGTCCTATCATTTCTAAAATTTCATAGGGTCCTATGAAATGTGGTCGCAGCTTCCATTTGATTCCGAATCTCACGATTCATTTTGACGGGGAGATCTTCAAGAAAACTTTGTTTCTCACTTCAAAATGTAGCTCTTTGCGCCGTTTGTCGGCGTACGACTTCTGTCGGTCTTGGGCCTCCTTGATCCGTTGGCGGATCTGTCTGACAATCTCGATCATCTCTCCACGTAGTCGTCCTAATACTCTTCTTTCTCCCACTTCATCCCAAAGAAAGTGGTGATCGACATTTCTTTCCATAAAGCGCTTCACACGGGGCCATTCCAATAGTTGCTTGGTAGCTGTTGTTGTAGGCGAATTCCACAAGTGGTAATACTTGTTCCCAACCTTCTCCTCTATGGAGGACAACAGTTCTCAACATGTCTTCAAGCGTTTGAATGGTCCTCTCGGATTGTCCGTCCGTTTGTGGGTGGAACGTGGTACTGAAATGTAGTCGAGTTCCCAATTCCTTTTGCAAACTCGTCCAAAATCTGGATGTGAATTTTGAATCTCTATCAGATGTGATAGTCTTTGGAACTCCATGTAAACGCATTTACTTCTTGAATGTACAACCGTGCTAACTGTCGATCCATGTGTTATCGAATGGGTAGAAAATGCACGCTCTTGGTCAAACGATCGATGATGACCCAAATAGCGGTATTTTCTCTTTGTGATTTGGGTAGCCCAGTAACAAAATCCATGGCTATATCATCCCATTTCCATTCCGGTATGTCCAACGGTTGTAAGGTTCCATACGGTCACTGGTGGAGTGCTTTCACTTGTTGACACGTCAAACAACGTTCTACGAATGAAGCTACGTCTCGCGTCATTCCATCCCACCAAAATTTCTCCTTGATATCTTGGTACATTTTGGTGCTTCCAGGGTGTGCGGTGTAAGAAGTCTCATGGGCTTCTTTCAAGATCTCGCTCTTAAGCCCTTCGTCTTCTGGAATACACATTCTCCCGTCATACAACATAACATCATCTGTTACTTCTCTGAAATTTTTGTGGTTGCTGTCCTTGATCTTGGCTCGTACTTCCTCCAGTTTCTTGCTCTTCCTCTGGGCTTCTAAGATTCAGGCTCTCAAGTCCGGGATTGCAATCAACGTTGCAATACAGCCTTCTATCGTCTGGGACGGGTCCATGACTTCGATGTTCATCTTCTGAAATTCATTTATAAGTATCTCTTCATGACTGATGAGACATCCCAAACTAGGGTGGGATTTGCGACTCAAGGCATCGGCTACAACATTAGCCTTACCTGGGTGGTAATTGATACCACAGTCGTAATCTTTCACTAGTTCTAACCATCTACGTTACCTCATGTTAAGATCTTTCTACTCAAAGAAATACTTCATGCTTTTATGGTCAGTATAGATCTCACATCTAACTCCATAGAGATGATGTCTTCAAATTTTTAAGGCATGTACGACCGCTGCTAATTCCAGGTTGTGCGTAGGATAGTCCAACTCATGTAGGCGTAATTGCCTTGAAACATAAGCAATAACTTTACCTTCTTGCATCAGAACACATCCTAGTCCATTCTTCGAAGCGTCCGTGTAGATTGTGTACCCTTATCCGCTTGGTCATCATGAGCACAAAATGTGTTAGCAATTCTTCAACTCGAAACTAGCCTCACACTTGACGGTCCAAGTGTACTTGATTCCTTTTCTTAACAATTGGGTCATGGGTTGGGCTATCGTTGAAAATCCTTTGATAAATCTTCGATAATAGCCGGCAAGTCCTAAAAAACTCTGAATTTCATTCGGGTTCTTCGGTGATTCCCATTCTCGAACTATATCGATCTTAGAGGGGTTTACTTTGATTCCCTCGGCGGACATGATGTGCCTAAAAATGTCACCTCGCCTAACCAGAATTCACACTTGCTAAACTTGACAAAGAGTTGCTCTTGCCTCAATGTTTGCAGCACAGTTCTCAAGTGCTCTTCATGTTCTAGGTTATTCTTGGAGTATATTAGGATATCGTCTATGAATACTAAGACAAATTTGTCTAAGTGTGGGTGAAATACCCTATTCATGATATCCATAAGTACTGATAGGGCATTCGTAAGTCCAAAGGGCATAACGATGAATTCGAAATGACCATACCTTGTACGGAAAGTCGTTTTAGGTACATCCTCTGGTCTAATCCTCAGCTGATGGTATCCAGACTTTAAATCTATCTTCGAAAAGACTCCTGCTCCCTTAAGCTGATCAAACAGATCGTCAATTCGGGACAAAGGATACTTATTATAAGAGTTATGTTGTTTAACTCTCGATAGTCTATGCACATTCTCAACGTGCCGTCTTTCTTCTTCACGAAAAGAACAGGTGCTCCCCATGGAGACACACTGGGTCTAATGAAACCTAACTCCAAGAGTTTCTTGCAGCTGGATCTTCAATTCCTCAATTTCTTTTGGTGCCATCTGGTATGGGGCCTTCGATACAGGGGCAAAACCTGGTTCATGATCGATCGTGAACTAAAATCTGTCGATTTGGTGGTAATACCGGTAGTTCGTCTGGAAATACATCGGGATACTCCTTCACGATCGGAACGTCTTCTATCATTCTCTTATTCTGGTCTTCCTCCTGGAGATAGACAAGGTAGGCGTGGTTTTCTGTCTTATTCAGCAACGTCCTTGCTTGTAGCGTGGACACGATTGGGACCCTCCTCCCCATGCTGATCCCGTGAAAGTCTGTAGGTTTCTCTACGGGATGTTGGAAAGAAATTTTCCTTTCATTACACAGGATGGTCGCATTATGTTCGTTTAATCAATCCATTCCTAGGATTATGTCCACATCTGTCATAGGTATGACGTGAAGGTTATCTGTCATGACCTTAAGTGAGCCTAGTCCAAGTTCTAGGTTCGAGCATGTGTGGGTTACCGTTCTTATGCCTCCTACTGGTGAAGAAATTCTCATGATTTGTTCAGCACGTTTAGAATCTAGTCCTAAGTTATCTACGCATTCTTTAGCAATAAAAGAATGTGAGGCGCCAGTATCAAAAAGTATGATAACAGGCAATTGGAGGAGTGGTCTCATACCTGCCAAGTTTCCTTGGTTCCTTGGCGCTTCTGCGGAATTCTCTTCGATTGAGGCGAGGCCCCGCTCATGATGTTGGTTGCTTTGTTGCTGTTCTTTGCCGCTATGGTGGTTGTTGTTGTTGTTGCGGCGGCTGTCGATATTGTTGTTGCTGTCGCCATTGTTGTTATCGTTGTCGCCGTGGTTGATAGGGTCATTGAATCGGCTGGAAGTACTGAACCGGGCGTTGCTGCTGAAGCGGTTGAGCTTGGATAGCGCGGACCGATTGGACTCAGTTAGGCACGTTGGGACGACCATTTCCTCCTTGGCACATCCTTAGACAGTCCCTGGAGTAGTGACCCTTCCGGCCACACTTGAAGCATCCATCATTCGTGAATGTGCATGCTCCTTTGTGACTCCTATGGTACCTAGGGAACACGGGGAGTCTTAAAAATCTCTGGTTTCCCCTGCTAGGCGTGGGTACCACGAGGCGTCCATTATCTTATCCATGCCAACATGACACGTTACTTCCTTGCCATGGCCTCTTATCGGCCTGGCTAGTATGTGATCCTTGACCTTGGTGGGGTCCTTCCTACGATCTCCTTGGAGATTTGGTGGATGCACGCGACAATCCTATCTTCGGGCAGGGCAGCCTCAATGTCTAATGCTCTGCGGAGGGCCTCACGGTAGGTCAGATTTCCATGGCCAGCTAGCGACACCCTGATCTCATGACGGAGTCCCGTACGGAACTTTTCTGCCCTCTTCTCATCGGTGTCTACTAGTTGAGGCACATATCGTGACATCTCGCTCTGTCCTATCGTAGTTCGTGACTGTTGTCTTTCCCTGGCACAGATTGTAGAATTCGTGTTCCTTTCTTTTCCGATAGCTCTTAGGAATATATTTCTCATACACTTTCTCCTTAAATTCCTCCCAGGTATATTCTTCCAGTTCCTTTTCAGATAGGGTCTTCCTCTTTGCCTCCCACCAGAAGTCGGCGACACCTGTCATTTGGAAGGCCACGCACGACAAGCGTTCATGCGAGGTGCAGTGGAGAAAATTGAAGATTCGCTCCAGTGCGCAAATCCAGAGTTTAGCATCCACGGGATTCCCAATCCCATTGAAAGTTGGCGGATTATGTCTGAGGAATAGCTCCTCAATCCTTTTTGCCGATGTGGTGGTGGTAGAGTGTCATCTCTTTCGGGTATTACCTCACAGTTTCTTCTTCTCGGCGACATTCTATCTTTCATAAATATACGTAATCAAATATCTTCTTATACCATCCGTCAGGATCATAAATATCTTAGCACGGTATGTATATAATCATAAGCACAAACCTAGCACGTTATCGAACACCACATATCGCAACCTCAAAAACCAAAGCTCTCGGGGAGCTATCATCATATCAAATCAAATATCTCTACAAGGACTTTCATTATCGCTTTTACGATCCACAAAAGGCCAGGTACGGAGTATGATACTCCAAAAATTAATATCAGCATCACTCAGTGTACGTAGTCACCGGTGCGTAAAAAAATCTAAACGCTACTGTGGTTATCAAAATAAGGGTTCATGTCGGAACGACTCATCGTTTCCGCATGCATCAAAAGATATACAAGGGTATATAGACAAACACTATCTTGTCTTAATAACTAGATCCATAATCGCCCGGGGTGTAGACATGGCTCATCGTTTCGGAGTCAGAACCGGAAGTATGGGTATTGTCTACTCCTTCTATCTCATCGTCAGTAGGCAGGTCCTCCTCAGGATCTTCCTCTGGGTCTTCCTCTGGATCCTCTTGCTCTATGACCTCAGCATCGAATGTGGGAGCCATGGGCTCTCGGACTCTAATGACCCTAGCTTCTTCCATAGCAACCAGGTCTCAACGGATCTCGGCCATGACCTCCTCAAAAACATCATCTGGAAACGGGGCAACAGCAGGACGGGCACCGGCTCCTCTCACGGTACCTTTAGTAGGTCACGTGGATCATCAATCTCCACAGTATCGTGTGCCAAAGGTCCATGTGGGGGTGGCGCGGCTGGACTGGGAAAGAGTCGGTAGGTAGAGGTGGGTGCTGGCATAGAATGATCGGTGGCGATGGGCTGGGCTGTTAATGACGGGGCTTGAATCCTACTAGCGGTAAGATCGAAAAAGTGAGCTATCGGGGAACATGTTCCTTCCATATCCAGGCAAGAATACAGGTCCGTCAGATGCCAAACGAGGTACCTCCGGGTGAAGCCATTGAGGAATTTCATCACGCCAGGTGTATTCCCACTTGGGAAGATACGGTCCACAAGTTGCAGCTCTGTATACCAAGGGTACGTAGGTTAGGTGGCTGAAGAAACGGGGCAAGTCCACCTCAAGATCGAAGCTCTCTCAGCGACGATAGATATACTCAGCTGATATCTCACGATCATACCGATGAAAGTTGGGTGGCAGTCTCGCAATCAGTCGAAGCATGCCATCAAAGTGTGACGTATCACAGGCATGTGCAGCAGCCTAGTGGCATATAAAAGTGAGCTAAGAACTCACTGGTGTCATCTCCTCGGCACATCCGGTAGGAATGGTAGGAATGTACGACCTCCTCGGGTGTGGCTTTAGAAGATAAAGGGTGCCTAGTCTTAAAAATCGTCTGAACCATCTTATATTCCTAAGTTCTAATGAAACTACTTTCATGGTTTTATTTCCGGGAAGAGACGGTATGGTTTCTTAGAGTAGAGCAAACGTTCAATGTCTAGCCTTCGGGTAAAGATTAAAGGGTCACCCTATCTTATTAGGTTCTTGATTCCTTATTCCAATTCGCATTATCGTTCCCATAATATACTTACAATTTGATATTTCTTTTTATACTTCTTTAACGTTATACTTTGATTTTTCATTATCGCCGCGATAGAGGCAACATGTATGGTGTTCGGGATTCCTTCGCATAGAGAGGTTGGGACTCATAGTAGTGTGAACCTTCAGTTAAGCAATCGCTTCGTCATCGTAGACTCGCTGCATTCTCATCCTCAAATCCGTTTGGATTGTGATTCTTAAAATTTATATCTTCTCGTTCTTCCTTAGTGTTTCGTTCAATCGGGGATACCTTATGTTCTCATACTAAGTTCGGCGTAAAATGGATCATGCGTCTTAAGAGTCTATGTCCTCATGGGGAAACATACTCATTTACATCCTGCTTCTAGCATGCTTTGCATATAACAGTAAACACAGATTAAGACACATTGTGCGATAATCAAGTATCCTCACTTTACTTCTTTACCAAGCCCCTAAAGTTTGCAACTTTCTTTCAAACTAATGACTAATCATTTGAAACAACTTTTCAATTTCAAAACATTCATTTTTCCAAAATATATTTCAACTTCCCAACAAGGCAATATTGTAAGTCCATTTCACATTTCATATACTTCCATCATTTCAAAATATCTTTTAGTTGAGATAGTTACCTTCTTCCTCGTTGAGCAGGACGACGATGGAGTGCAGTGCAGTGGCAGTTAAACACCAACAATTTCTAGACTCAACTTTCAACTTAGGATTCAAGGAAAGGGTTTCAAGGGTTTAGAGCGAACAAGTGCTCTGATACCACTTTGTGACGACCCGACTTCTCAAAGAAGTACGGATCATATGGATCGTCAATGGTATGATAATGTTGCTGATATAGACACAACTAATCAATACAATTAACCATTTAACTACGAATAAATGCATGGACTGAAAGGAATAAGCTGTTTCAATACAAACCCAAGTCACAGAAGGACTTGTCGAAAGGTTCAACATCAAAATATAACCCAATCAGGGCGCAATTAAAGGAACGAGGTATGACCTCAAGTTCAATATGATATGAAAAGCAGTTATAATCAAAAGACACCAAACAATATCAGAGTTAGCAGCAATAAACGTGTGGACATGCATAAGACGATACATGCCCAAGGTTCTAGAAACCTTTCTACTTTAGCAACAAAACACTTGCCACTCTGCACCACCTCGCACTCATCATCAATCCCAGCTCAACCTGCACACCAAAAATGAGATGCAGGGCTAAGTACAAAAGTACTCAGTGAACTCATTGTCGAAAACATTTTCTTTGTTAAAGTTATTGAACTGCCCACAATAGTGCATGAGGATTTTAGTTAAAGAGACTCATGCCTATCAAACATTTTATCTTTGTCCAAAAGTGTCCGGCCTGACTATTTCATCCACGTTGTTCCATATCTACTCAGTCATTCATTCGTGCACTATGGAGGTGGCCACCTATACATACCGATCGAGGTAGCTAACCTTAACACACAGTCACACGTGTACACAATCCGAGTTAGTCCTTAACTAAGTCGGATCCGATCGTTACCCTTTTTTAACGTTGGTGGACCAACACATTCACATACCACATTGGATATACCAATCACAGATAGGATACAACAAAACATAAACATTTGGCAGTCAATAACAGTTTATGCAATAATATTTTATAAATCTTTTGTAAATCATGCTATGAGATATGCATATCATTTTTGTTTCAAGAGAGCCCACCTGCTAGTCCGAAGCTATAAGTTCTAAGCGGGGCAGGGTGTGATTGTCCTTCATCGGCAACTACGTATGAACAGGACCTTCATAAGAAAATAACTTTTCTTAGATTCCTTCTATTGGTCGAGGGTCGTTTATAAATTACGACTTAAAGTTTCCAATTTAGGGTTTCTTTGTGATTTCTTGTGATGGTGTTAAGATAAGTCTTATTATCTTACATTCTCAATTTCCAAACTATATTACTTCATCATTCATAGATGAACCTCAACTTATGAATCATATACTCCGAGTCTATTCTCGACTCTAACCTTAGTGTTCTTCTAAATGTTATTACGTTATAGATTGTTGATATTCAAGTTATGATTGGCATATTAGGATATTCTCAAGCCACTAACTAGACTTAACAATTATAGTTACGTCCTAATAAGTTATGCTTGACGGCTTGTCGTGCTAACACGACGAATGAAAGAGAATATTGACTTATGATTCGAGATATCTCATGCCATCGCGTAAGTAAATACTTAGGAATTAATGGAGTTCTTTGTGAATACAAACTCGACCTTTGAGATATAAGGATTGACATCTTATGTTTGAATCTTAGCTTACACTTTTCGACATTGTTTGTTTCTCTTAGCTCGTCGGAGATTGTGTAAGTTATATAATCGTTATTCTTATCGAGTTATCTTAACGCTCAATCTAATATCGTATTAGGTTATCATTGTTGATTATTAACGTTGTAAGTCCGCTTTCAGTTTCTTTAACTTAGGAACTCACGTTTGAGTTATCCTATTATTAATAGAAAACCCTAAATTTGTGTCTAACTTCGATTCTCATTAATTCCTTCTTAACTTATCAAAATTTGTCGATTTCTTTTGGATTCTCGTACATAAAGTATTATGTTATTTGCGTTTGGGGTTTTGTTTGTCGGTACAACATAAATATAATCATTCAACACCATACAACACCATACACAACATAAACCATACTAAAGCATTAGGAAGCCCTAACATAATACACAATCATTGTGTATGTATGCATAAGTGTTCCATTCATTCATCATAATTGTTTAGAATGAATTTGTACTGATTTTTGGTATTGTTTTGTTTGTCATTTTCAGTGGTTTGTCCTATTTATGTCGTTGGTTTGATTAATATTTATCGATTCAAACTTATTTCATTTGTTTCGATGTTTTGTAGAAAAACGGCATAAAATAGGATGAATTGGATCTACCAAAGATCAATTATTTTAAAGAGCATCGCGATAGGAGTTCATAGGCGAAAAAGGATCGCAATTCGGAGTTCGGACGCGAGAGAACGGAGCGAATTATCTAAGTCACAAGACGGCACCCCGTCGCACGCACCAGCCCTCGGCCAGCGCCCAGCATACCAGGCCAGCAAGCCCTACTGCCTCACCACAAAGATCCTCCTCGCCCAGCCGCCCAGGTCGCCCTCGCCACCTCGCCGTCGCCCAGCTGCGTCCCAGTAGCGTTCGCCAGACGCCCGTCCGTAGCTGGAGCCAGCCGCCCAGCGCCCGCCTACTCCCTCCACAGCGTGATAAACGCGCATTTTACACGCTTATAGTTGATATTTGAAGATGTGTTTAGCTCGTTTAATGTGCGTTTATGTATCGATTCTTAATGTTTTATCTACTTCTAGAAGATATTGCTCTTGGGTGTTATTTCGGTGTTTTGTAGGTTATGTATTGAAAATCGAAGCAAGGAACGAAGCACGAGCAAAACGAGCAAACTGACCTATTTCTAGCGACCATCCTAGCGGTCGCTAGGTTGGTCGCGAGGCAAACCAGCGAGCACCTAGAAGAGTCGCGGTCGCGACCTCGTGCCCGCGAAATGCCTTTGGCGTCGAGAACTCATCGGACGATTTCTCGCGACCAGTTCGTAATGGCTAGCGACCGCTAGTCAGGTCGCGAGGTTCAAAGCGAGCGCAAGAAGGCGAGCGCGAGCGAGAAGAAGGCGCGCGAGATTACCTAGCGATCGCCCTAGCGATCGCGAGGACCGGTCGCGAGGCGGCGCGACAGAGGCAAAAAATTAGGGTTTCCACCCTTTTCTATAAATAGGGCAAGCCATCCGCGCCTCCAAAGAACCTAACACGCCCCAGACCTAGTTTTACTTCAGTTTTCCTCAGTTTTTCAATTCTTTGTCTTTAGTCTTCGTTTAGTTTAATTCTAGTATTGTTTTTTACGTTATTCTAGTTTAGTTTATTGTTTCGCTATCAATCGGAACCTTTTGTCCGATCGCTTTCCTTTGTTTTCCGCTCGCTCGCTTGGGATTGGATTCAAGACCAACCATTGTTCATCCGACGCTTCCCTACGGGTTTTATATATTTAATTTCATTTTTTATGGTTAAATCGTATTTCATTCCGCTTATGATGTCTCGCTAGTTTTCTATTCTAATCCTGGGTTTGCATGATCCGATCCTATATGTTGTGATTCCCGCATTGTTATTTACCTTCAGGCATTGATTCATGATTCTTGGTGCTTATTTATATGTGTTGATTTCTAATCAATCTTGATGCATATCTAGTTGTCGGTTAATGACGAATCGTATTAATTGTCAATCGATCTTGAATGCATGATACTAATAAGCCTCGAGTCATAATCGAGATAGGACATTCGTAGGAAGCATAGTCTTAGTGATCCATTTGAGTTGTTTTTTTCTCTAGACGAATCGTAATAGGAAAATTAGTAATCAATCGCCGCAATTATCGTGAATCAAGTTGTTGGTTATATATGTGATCTTACGTCTTGTGCGGATTAAAGCGGTTAGTAATAAGCGGGATAAACATCATTGTGGATAGGATTGGTGCATCCCTAGGGTTAGTCTTTCTTTATAGTCTTCATCGTGTTTTTATTGCGTTATTTATATTTACGTTTGGTTACCTTTGCTTTGGATTAATTTCAAAGCCCTAAAACCTCTCACCCTTTATCCGTGGCGAATAATGATGAATAATCGTTGAGCTAGCTTCTATGTTTTCGTGATACAATCTCTGTGGATCGATACTTAACCCTATATTTACACTCTTTACGTGTGAAAAGGAGCGATCGTATTGCTGAACCTAGCGCTTTCTCCATCCGCGCCGCTGGCCGCCCACTCCACGCGCATGCATCACCCGCGCCGTGTGGTCTCCAACAAGACGCCGCCAGCCAGCAAAGTTCAGAGATGTAACCGTCTCGCGCTGCGCAAGCCGCCCACGCTTCTTCGCCAGCCGCCCCGCGCTGCTCCAAACGGCGCGGACATGCGCCCGTGCTTGCACGTCCGACGCTTGGCTCCGTCCAGCGCTGGGGTGCTGATGTCTTTCAGTCCAGAAACTCCTCGCGTCCGGCGCTTCGTCGCGTCCAACGCTGGGAGTTAATTTTCGTCAGTTATAAAGGCTGAAACGCACGCGAAAAACCCTAGTTTTTAAGTTCTCATTTTATTTTTCTTTCGTCTGTTCTTGCGCGATTCGCTTTCTTTTTCCTTTCTTCTTCCTTCTCTTTTCCTTTTAGTTATTTTGTGCTTGGATTAACAATTGGTTTGTACGATTCCGGATATTTGGAAGGCGAATTTATCTATGAATGGTTGTAAGTTTTCCTGATTTTGATTGTCTATGTAATTGGGATTAGAATCATTTCTACCATGAGATAAATTATCGATTTGTTGAGAAATATATGTTGGATTGTTCTTGTCTTGAATCGTGATTAATTGTGTTGATGATTTGCGATTTCCTCATCCATATAAATTATTTATTTCATGATCTTATTATATATGGTGTTCGAAAGAATGATGTAAATTGATTATGTGCTTATGTTTAATTATGAAATCGTGCAAGAGCATATTTGTGTTAAATATAAGTTTGACAACGAAAGTGATCGAGAGATTGGTTTGTTGTTGAGTAATTGATATATGTGGATAGGGTTTTTACTATCGTGTGCATTTGTAGTAAAATATCCTTCGTTGTTGATGACGGGTTGAGTGAGAGATGCCCAGCCATTAAATTCGAGTCTAAAATTGACGTGATCGAAAGATTAGTTAATGTTGACCGCTAGGTGAGAGGTGTGAGTGTTTTATGCATTGTGTACCGGTCTTTGATTTATTAATAGCGAAGATAGATTCGAACCCTAGAACAGCGTCTCCAATTCCGTGTATCTATCAATTCCTCTTGTTGTCCAAGTGCATTTGTTTTACCTGCTTTATTTTATTTCGTGCTTTCGTCCTGTTAGTGACAGATCCCCTTTATTTTAGGACGTTAGTATTTCTTTTTTGTTTTTGTGTTTGACATAGAACCGTAGCCCTGTTAAGCCTTCCTCGAGAGATTCGACTTGGGTTGACCTTACTGCTCTATAAGGACCTCGTACTATTATGACATTGAAAAGAACAATTTGGTCGGAACAATAATCACATATCATTCATTCCAAACTTATAGATTAACTATCATAGCATTATTTACCATTAAAATCAAACTCATACTTAACCATTTTGCTATGTTTTCGATAATTAGCAAATAATTAGCATAAGTATCCAATAAGTTCCAATAAAATCATGTTATGCTCCTATCATACTATAGAATTTAATTACCAACTCAATATCATCAAATAAAATTTTAATCCATAAGTTGACAAGCATATAGTTTTCGGTATTTTCAATTTATTGAACATTGATGTTCAATAAATTCCACAAAAATCATATCATATACTAAACATGAAATATCATCTCATATCATACATTTAAAATTAAAATATATGCTCATCACTATATATATATTTTCAGTAATTTTAATATATATACATATATATTCAATAAATTCCATTCACTTCAAAATATGTTTATATTATGCAATAAACATGGAATATTAACTTAATATCAACTAAATATTTATAATATGAACTAAATGCTTCAAATTCTTTTTGTCCTCATACATATATTGTATATTTGTTCAATAAATTCCCAACAATGCATAATATGTTCATATTATTTCAAAACATCATATATCATATTATTTTCAACAAATAAAAATCAAATAAATCTTAAGATATATAGATATAGTTTCGGTCCTCTTGGAAAATTAGGAGTAGTGTCTCAAATATTTCAAGATTAATATATGGTGTTCATATCATATATCAAACACTATACCCTCAACTTTTTTTCAACAAAAAAAATAAAAATAATTTTTAAAAATTATATTATATTTCGGCCCTAATAAAATAAATAGGAGAAATAATTCAAAAATTCCCATCTTTATTCTATATGCTTCTAACACATCAACAAACAACAATATGAAATAACATTCACAAAAACATGCTTTATCTTCATAAAAAAAAATTCTAGCAAAAATTAAAAAATTATAAACATGCTCCAAAAATTCTCAAACTTTAAACACAACCTTAGAACATATTTCTAAGAATATTTTATTCATGGCTTGAGAGCATTTGGTGGCTCAAAAGTCATGAAGAAAATGAAGAACAAAAACTAGGGTTCTTCATGAAATAATTCCAAACAAAATCTAAAAAAAATTCAACTCCATTACAAATGGAGATAATGATGAATACTACCTTTTTATGGTCTTATAAAAATTATTGGAGGGTTGGAATGATTGGGAAAGAAGGATTGAAGCTTAAAAACTTGAAGAACAAAAGAGAGAAAATTTTAAAAATAGAGAGAGAGAGAGGCACGGTTTTTAGGTCTGAATTATGGAATAAAAATGGCTGTTGTGAGCCTATGTGAGTGGTCCAATGTGATGGTTGGGAGAAGATTAGTCAAATTACCCGATTTGGCATGTTAATACCGACTCTTTAAGTTTTATCGCGTTTTTGATTGATTTCTCGAAACCTTAAGGTTTTATTTTCTTAAATAGCATTAAAAAGACTTATTTCATAGTTTATAATAATTTCATAAAGTTTGGATGGCATCCGGTAAGTCAATTCCGAGTTATCGCTGAAAAACAGCATCCGACGATTAAATTATGCTCATTCAAAATTCTATTGAATTCTTGAGCTTTCATAATTAATTTGAGTCTTATAAATCATTTCTTATTGATTTAGACCCTTGGTTCGTGTTTCGGTTCGTTCGGATCAGTTTAGGGTTTTTCCGGTATATATTTCCGGCATTCGGTTAAGTTCTTTAGGAATTTCGTTCGGAAATTGATTCTTATGAATTCTAAATTCATAATAATATATTCCTCCATGATTTTGATTGTTATCATTAATTTTCATGATTAGCATGGACTGGAAGTTAATCCAGCTCGTGAATAGTATTTTTGAGACTGATCGGGCGAGTATGCCCGAAAATTCCAATTCTTTGGCTTCTCACATGTTTTCGTGAGAAGATTCTAGAAATGAAATCCTTTTTTTGAGATTTATTCTCGATATTTCATTCGATGTTCAGGCTATTTAGGGAACTCTAATCCGGTAGGACTAGTCGCTAGTTTTTTATTTCTCTAGTTTTCGATCTCCGAATTGATTCTAATTCGTTTCGTTGGTCATCTAAAATATAATTAAGGTCTAAGCACCACAAGTAATTGGTTTAAGCATCACTAATAAAATTTTTAAATTTTTCGGGTTTTTACACGTGTCCTACAAGATAAGTCTAGTCCTTTAGTATCATAGATAAAGATAGTGGTCCCACCATTACAAAAACTATCTCACCATGGTCCTATTGTGACAAAACTACTTCAGCTAGGTCCACATATTCCCATGTTTTTAAATCTGGAGTTGAAA
This sequence comes from Salvia rosmarinus, assembly GCA_036937905.1. NCBI lineage: Eukaryota > Viridiplantae > Streptophyta > Magnoliopsida > Lamiales > Lamiaceae > Salvia > Salvia rosmarinus. The sequence continues at coordinate 69,342,090 of CM072819.1, read as the reverse complement.
TTTTCGTCGGGTTTTAGAATACATTTTTCTATTATAAAAACATGTCATGTCGTGGTTTCAAAACTGGCTTATCTTTTCAAGAAAAAGATGCCTTAACATTTTATCTTTTAATAAGATCATGGAATGCACCAAACCATGTTCTATTTAAAATGACGTTGTAACGTCCCATCGTGATATGATATGTATGTACCCAATCAAGTAATATCACATAAATACTGAAATGTAAATTTCTCATACTTAGCCAATTTTTAGAATTTTTCAGAATTTATGGGCAACGCCTTCTCTTTGGGTTCTCATAACTTTTGGCTCAAAATGCGTATGAATATGTCACGCCCCAGTTCCCGAGGGAAGGTGCGGGTGCCGGGGTGTGATTAGGGGTGGGGGTTAAGAAGCGGGGAAGAAGGGGGAGGATACATAAAGCATACATAATAAGAAGATACGACCATAAAATCGGGCAGTATCTCCTCTATAACTAGGACATATCCTGAAGGGGAGGGGTAGGCAAACAATCCACCAACAGAATTATATCGACACCATAACTTCAATGAACGTGAACTTGATTTATTATAAGTAATGCAAGAAAGCAAAATAGCATTACACCCTGTTGACTAGACCGGTCAACCACATAGCATGCTCATATCGAGACTCACAGCATAATAACATAACGAACCTTGTTCCCAATCAGAAAGCAAAATAAGGGACAAGAATACATCAACAATAGAATATGTATATATAACACAACATTGCGGAAGCATAGCATGAAGAACCAGCAGCTCAACCCCTCAGCGTCGCCCGTCCAGCCCTCCTCCATCTGTGAAAACATTTGAAAAGAGTTTGGGGTGAGTACTAGCGCACTCAGTTGGGGTTTTTATCATAAATCAAAAATCATGATGCCGTGTTCAGAGCACTTACCTTAGAAGGTTTTAAAACGTAAATCCACTTCTAAGTAAGCAAAAATGGATTATTCATTTTTTGATACCTGGTCCGTTATTACTGTTACTCTTATCATAGAACCATAGAACCACGGCTCGGGCGTATCCCGCCAGCCCATCACATCTCATTCGCCCGAACATATCCAACCATTTCACAATATCTCGGCCCGGAACATATCCAATCACCCATGCCCTAACGTATCCAAATGGCTAACTCGGTGTGGACTTGAGGGTCAAATCCGTCGTAACCATAACCACCTCATTACCATTTCGTGTGGACTTCGTGGTCTATCCTCTTCGTAACCATAACCACGTGTTCTGGGTCTATCCCCTTACGATCAATACTCAAGATGGTGATCAACCCACCGAATAGAGACCCGTGCACAATCACAATAGAACCACATCTTGGATTAGAGAACAGTAATAACTTCGTTAAAATATTTTACGGCGCACATTTTTATTTTTGAAATATCAGAGTAAATAACTCAAAATAAGCATATATAACCCAACCGAATGCATTTAAAACGTTAACTGGGAGATATCCACAAATCCGATGACTTCACCGATCGCACTGGTAGGTACCTGGTAACAAGACGAAACAACTTTTGGGGTCACATCCCACAAAGCAAAGCAACAACGTGATCCAAATGAAGATCGAAGCAAAACGGGGGTTTTCGACTTTCTGAACCCACATTTGGCACTCTCCGAGTTTTCAAATCAACTCGATGCAGAAGGGAAATATATTCAGGGCATCAAGACCTATAATAGGGTACCTTCAAAATATGCATGCATGCAAGTTGACTCAAAACTTAGCAGCGAATAAGCTTCAAAAATCGATGCCTATCCTCAGATCTAGGATAAACCATCCAAAATCGATGCATGAAAATGGAATCATAAGCAATATGCATAATGAGGAACATGGAATGACAAACTATGTTGAAAATGGATAACCCGGGCATGTACTTCCTTTAGAAAACTCGAAGCGACGGAAAACATCCCGACATGCAGAAACGCGAAAAACAGAAAAACGGAATCGGTACTTTAGTAGAATGCATAGCCCGGAACTCAAAACCTAAAGGACCCGTAGAAAAAAGGTGGCCCGTTGACCACCAAATCGGCGGCCAAGGGGGCGGCGGTCGGCGGTCTTAGGCGACGGCGGTTTTGGCCAAATAGGCCGGTCTCCGGCCATTTTCCCGTCCCGTCCCTTTCGAAACTCGAGTTCTATGCTATGCTATCTACTAAAAGGAGGAATCAAAACAAGAAAAGGATAAAAATGGAAAAATGGGGCTGTCGGGGAAGGGCTGATCGGCGGTGTAGACCGGCAGCAGCGCAATGGCGCCGCCGCCGAGTCTCCCTGGCTCGATCCCCACTCCTCCAGCGCTTCCGCAGCGTACCTGGAGCTGCTCGGCTCGTCCGTAAACACAGAGAGACGAAGGAAATGAACGTTGAAAATGAAGGCCCTAACCCTCTATTTATAGGAAAGCGATGGTCACAAGAATCGTCATCACAAGCGCTTTTTCGAAAACGTAAAATACGACGCATCTTTTGCAAACGGACTCCAAATTTAGCAAACTTGGTACCCATGGACTCGAAATAAAATACCGGACACAACGACTATAAACAAGATATGCTTTTAAAAGACCCATGAAAAGTTCGGTTTTTCGATAACTTCCCCGAAGTGCCAAACCTTCGTGGGTGGTCGAAAACCTGCATACTTAGTGTCTATGAATTCATCATGAGACACTCTTCACAAAGCCTGAGGTTTCGTGACGGTCGCATCACCGAAACAAAAAGTCAACCTTTTGACCTTTCTCGAAAAACGTGTCATGCAAACCTGAAGTTTAGGAAGGACAGGGTATTACAGAATGAATAAGGATACATTCTTAAAACCTCTACACATGTACAAATAGTTCACAGAAGGAACTGGGTTCAAAAGAGTTACGATTCTGGAGTTATTGAGCCTCAAAGTAGGCTACTCGAAATAGTTTCTGGACTTAGGTAACTTTTCATAATTTGATAGGTGGCATACGCCCACTTTGGGGTCTCATTTATTTTGACAAAATAGTATGCGCATCCTAAGGCCCATTTTGGAAACCTTGTTACATATACTACAAGTTCATAGAAGGAATCAACTCCAAAGAAGCTATGGTTATGAAAATACAAGGTCTCAAAGTTGGCTAATTGAAGTAGGCTTTACACTTTTGCCTCAAGACACCAAATTATGAACAAAACCCCATTTTGAAATCCTTGTAACCTTAACTAAAATCTCCAACAAGTTTCATTTAAAAAGACATAGTGGGTTGTCAGATATAGAGGCTCACAGTAGGCTGTTCGAGACATGGTTGTTTCGTGTAGGGTAATTTCGTGAGCTTAACGACATATCAAACGAGCTTTTCTATGGCTCAAATGCTCTAGATATTAAGTAGACATGTAAATGAACAACTTTCCAGAAGAAACCAATGTCAAAATATTTGTGATGATTGGACTTGATCAAAGATAGGATTTTGATTGAGATTTGGAGAAAACTGAGAGTTTTGATAATTTTGAGAGTTTGAGTTATCTTCAGAGCTTAGAAAATATGGAGAGTTGAGAAAAGATTGAAAGTTTCGATAATTTTGATCATTGAGATCCATTTTTCATAGGATAGAAACTAAATGAAGAAGAGAATTTCAATAGAAAAATTTGCGAAGAAGATGAGATTTTCAATTGATATGTATGCTAGCAATATGCTCATTATATAGAAACAAAAAAATTTGTTATGATATATATATATATATTAATTAACATTTATCCATATTGAGTAAAACAAGAAAAAACCATTATTAAATGACCAACTTGTAGTTGGTCTTCCAAGTGAATGGTTCAATCAGTTGTGAAAGGTAAGAATTTTATATATTTTTAAAAAATCTTTTTATCGTTTATTACTACCGAAGAATATGGTTATTGATGAAGTAAGTCTTATAGATAGAGGTTGATAGGATACGGCCCAACTACGTGCCCAAGCATCGTGCCCAATACAAGTAAACCCGACATCAAGCTCGGCCGGACAAGTTCGCCCATGAAGACTCCTAAAGTCGGTGGGAACGCAAGCTCACCATATCTAAAAGAATCCTAATTCAAGAGGGATAGGATCTCGAATCCTAGTTAGAAGACTTGATTCGAGATCTAGGTCAATACATTGTGTATAAATAGAGGCTAGATTAGGCGACATAGATTCATTCACTCTCTTTGTAATCGCTTCTTACACTCTCAATACACATACTCTCTCTTGCCCGTGGACGTAGATCTTATTCACGATCGAACCACGAAATCTTTAGTGTTCTTAGCATTTATTTTCCTTACAATTTAAGATCGATCCTTTGGCGTCTGTGGGAAACGAAATTTTGTGTTTTCGATCAACCACCGCTTATGTGGAAATAATCATGACCGGTACACCGTGTTACGTCATCCGGGACCGTCGCCGCAACAACAACGCCGACGGCGAAGGGAACGCCGAGCTCAACTCGGGAAGAGCCCAATCGGAGAAGAAACCCCGAGGGGCATATCCAAAGTCTCGACGAGCACGGACACCCGCCTGCGAGGCGGGTTACCATAGCGAAGGCAATCGTAGTAATAATCCGTGGGAACCTCCGGCTCATAGTAAACCTCGACGTCGTCGAAGGGATTTCTCGAGAAAATAAGGAGAGCTTTCTCGGTTCCTCGTGAAGCACGGTCGGCCACGTCCCAAGAACGGAACACCAAGCCTCATCTAGATACGAGGCGTCAACGAGGTCGGGGCCCAAACCGACCGCGCAAGGAACGAGCAACGGGAGAGGACGTCGTGATCACCGCGAAGTCGGTCTCGATCGCCGAAATCCATCCAATGAACTCCGCCCGATCTCCGCGGACGAACAGCGCAGAAAAGGCATCGTGGTCGCCGCAAAGTCGGTCCGAGTCACCTAAGCGAGTTCGATCATCGAACTCCGTCCCGATCTCGGAGGACGGCTTCGATGGATACGGAAGATAGCCACCCGTTCTCAAATAGAATACTCAACACTTCTCCTGGATAAGTACGGGTACCAAGCATCGCCCCTACGACGGGTCGAGGATCCATAGAACTTCTCTCGCAGCCCAATACAACATGATCAACCAACGCCTTAGCTCGGTTCACATGTAAACTCTTCCCGAGTTACTCGTCGACAACGCCCGCAGTGGTTCGACAGTCTACCTACGGGAAGCATCGGCTCCTATCGCGGCCTGATGGCAGCCTTCCATCGAAGGTTCTTCCAAAAGGCGGAATCAAAAACGTCATCGGCACACCTCCTCACCATAAGGCAAAGCCGTAATGAGTCCATCAGCGACTTCATGACAAGGTTTAACAAGGAGTGTTTGAAGGTCGAAGACGTGAACGACCTGTTAGTCATCTCGGCCTTCCAAAACGGCATCTTGCCGGGGCCTTGCATCGAGAGATCGTCTGGCACGAACCCGTCTTGCAATGTAGTGCCGTGGCGATAGCCAACCGGTTCGCCAAAGCGGACGAGGTCGACAAGAGAAAGCGCCGGGCGCATAAAGCCGACCCTCGGAAAAGGAAGAAGAGACGAAGGAAGGAAGATCGGAACCAAGGCGTGACGCCTTGGGCTGGATGATTACATCGCCCGATAAAATCCAGGGCTCGGTCCGCGATGCCCGGGCGACCTCAATACACCCTTAACGGCCGAGAGCGTAAATCACGCTCCATATGAACCTGCTCGAGAAGCCTCGACCGATGGCGGGGAGGAAGAGGTGCCGACCTCTGGATAATCTTGCCATTCCATGATGATTACGGCACGACATCAAGAGTGCAACGAGCTCATGGGTGAAATAGAGATGCTAGTTCAGACGGATCCTCAAGAAATACTGAGGACAGAGTCGTCGAGCCGACCAAAGTCAAAAGAAGAAAAGCAGGAGGAGGGAAATTGTGCCCCTACAAAAACAAAGCGCAGCACCGACGAGGAAGGAGATGATGAGCCCCAATATGACGGGTGGTCTCCACTATTACGGGCTCCCCTGTGAGTCACGAAGTCCTCACGGCCGATGCCGAAGTCCTGAACCGCGAACCTACCAATAAGAGGTTCGAAAGGACGAGGCGATCACCTTCTCCGAGGACGCGACCGCATTTCACGACAAGATTCTCACCGGGATGCGTTGGTAATCCGTAGAGTCGCAAATAAGTTGGTAAAACGCGCTTTACATTGACAATGACGCGTCGGTGAGCATCCTCTTCAAGGAATGCTTTGACAAGCTAGGAGTAGAAGAAGCACACCTCGCACAGCACACCGCCACTCCGAAGCTTCGTCCGGGAAGAGCGCGCCCGTAGGAATAATCGAGCTACCCGTCACGGTGGGAAAGCACCAACGACCTCGACCAAGGTGGTGCGGTCAGTAGTGAAGGCCAACTCGCCGTATAACATCATACTAGGCGGGATTGGTGAACAGCCAAAAAGCGGTATGCTCAACGTACCACCGACGATAAAATACCCACCACGAGGGAACAGCCGTGATCCGAGGCGATCGTAAGCAAGCCAAGGAGTATGCAAGTTGCCTTACGAGGTGCCGGACCTCGGTCCAACACCCACGAGCATAGCAATTAAAGAAACCCAAGAGTTGGAGTCCGAAAGTACATCGCCACTCCACGGCGGTCGGTGGAAGAGGTCCCATTGTACAAAGATGAGCCATTGAAGGTCGCCCGGTTGGTTTCACCACGGCACCAAGTGAAGGATCGATCATCCAACTCCTAAGGGAATTCCGGACGTGTTTGCTTGGTCTCCCTCGACATGACCGGAGTCTCGCCGAGTATCATCACCACCGCTCAACATCGACCGAACATAAAGCCGCTTCGATGAAGCAAAGAATTTTGCAACGAACGGAATCAAGTCATTCATGACGAGGTGAACCATTTGTTAAAAGCGGGCATCTTGTTCGAGGTCAAATATCCGACCGGATAGCCAACCGGTGATGGTGAAGAAAGGAGGAGGATGGCGAATGTGTATCGACTACACCGACCTCAACAAGCATTGCCCAAAGGATTGCTATCCCTTCCCAACATTGACAAGAAGGTCGACGCTGGTCGGTCACGAAGTCTTGATTTCTTGGACTTATACAAAGGGTATCACCAAGTCACGATGGACGACGAAGACGCCAAGACAAGATTGCCTTCATTACCGACTTGGTCTTCGCATATAAAAGATGCCATTCGGCCTTAAAATGCGGGGGCTACCTATCAAAGGATGGTGGACAAAATATTTCAGCCCTACATAGGTCGGAATGTGGAGGTATATGTAGACGACATCGTCGTCAAAAGCAAGAAGAAGCCGCATGTGTGGACGACCGGATCGTCCTCGGCTTCTTCGGAAAATCAACCTAAAGTGAATCCCGAAATGCACGTTTGCGGTCCGTCCGGAAAGTTCTTAGGGTGTTGGGTTTCACAAGAAGGGCTAAAAGCAAACCCACCAAGGTCCAAACCATTTTGGAAATGAAGATGCGAAGACCATCCATGACGTACACAAGTCGACAGTCGCATAGCCGCACTAAGCCGCTTTCTTTCAAAGCCGCGGATAGCGACTACCTTCTTCAAGATACTCAAAAAAGCCCCGAAATTCTCATGGGAAGAGGTGCACAGGTCCGCCTTCAAAGACCTCAAGAGCTACCTCGCCGAGCTCCCAACTCTATCCGTCCCGAAAGAGGGAGAGGTCCTTTTCCTCTACCTCGCCTCGACGAATCCATAAGTGCGATCTGCACGAGAAGAAGGACGTCGGCTCGGTGTATTTCATCACCGAGCACTAAAAGGCCGGAAGCAGGTATCACCCGGAGAAGCTTGCCTTAGCATTAGTAAATGCCGCGAGGAGACTACGTCCATACTTCCATGCACATCGCATACAAGTCCTCACAGTTCAACGACTTTCATCGTTGACGAACACTGCGCTAATAAGATAAGACAAAGAAATGGGAGTCGACTACCCACTTCGCAAGTATTGACGGCTCAAGCATCGTGGAGAATCGCGAAATGGGCAATCGAACCGGGCGAGCACGATATATCCTTCGCCCGCCAGCCATCAAAGGTCAAGCCTCGCGGTTTCCTTGCCGAGGCTAACCGTTCGCCGAAACCGCCCACCGAGTCCGTGACGACGATGCCAAAGCCGAACCCGTGGTTGAAACACCGAGGAGGCTGCAACTCTACGCTGACGGGCTTCGGAAAAACGCAATGGAGCGGTATCTTACTCCTAGGCCTTGACAACCAAGAGATCACCTACTCACTTCGGTTCACATTCAAAATACGAACAACGGTGGAGTACGAGGCACCGATCGCAGGACTTCGCCTCGCTCAAAGTCTCCAGACACGAGCCGTGCAAGTTCACAATGATTCTCAAGTCGTCAGTAAGCCAAATGTTGGGAAAATACGAGGCAAAAGCGGCGAATGAAGACGTATCTTGAAAAGCAAAAGCACAGAACGGACTTTCTCACACTTCCGGATAGTTCGCATCCCAGGGGAGCAAAACAAATTGAGTGACATCTTAAGTAAATTGGCCTCGTCATCAACGAACCCGCCAGTAGAGGAAGTCCAAAGCAGGAGCATAAACGATGCCGAAGACGGAGCCGAGGTTAACATAGTCTCGGATGAAGAACCCAATTGGATGACTCCCATTCGAGAGTACTTGGAAAAGGGCGAATGCCCCACGACAAGCTGGAGGCTAGGAGGATCCTGAACAAATCTCTGCGATATATAATTGGGCGGGGTCCTATACGAAAGTCATATCTCCAACCTCTTAAGGTGCTTGGGGCGAACCGAGCTAATTACGTTCTCACGAGAAATACACGAAGGTTCGTGCGGAAGCCACATCGGACCCGAGCCTTGTCAAAGAAAGTCATGCGATGGGGATACTATTGGCAACAATGTTCCAAGACTCAATGGACCTCGTAAAAAGTGTCCAAGTGTCAAATCCATGGAAGCGTACCAAGGCTACCACGCACCGACCTCACCTCCGCATGAGCCCTTGGCCGCTTATGCAATGGGGATCGACATTGTGGGCCCTTTTGTAAAGCACCGGATAGCTCCAATTTTTAATTGTTGCGATCGACTACTTCACAAAGTGGGTGGAAGTCGAGCCCTTGGCGAAAATCACAAGCAAAACGCCTCAACTTCGTATGGAAGAACATAGTGTGTCGCCTTCAAGATCCCCATATCCTCCTTTCGGATAACGGAACACAATTCACGGATAAGACATTCAAAGATTGGTGTCAAGAGCTTGGATCCAACAAAAGTTCACCTCGGTGGCCCATCCTCGTGCAAATGGTCGCACCAAAGTTACCAACAGACCATCGTAAAGGGTCTAAAAACTCGTCTCGACCAAGCTAAAGGCCTCGGGTGGAAAATTTACCACGGTGTCTTATGGTCGTGCAAACAACGCCTCGGACCTCGAACGGAGAAACACCATACAGTTTGGTGTATGGAACCGAAGCAGTGATCCCCGCAGAGATCGGAGTACCGAGTCCTCGTACCATCGACTTCTCTGCCGAAGCAAATGGGGAAAATCTACGAGCTGATCTAGACTTACTCGAAGAAAAGAGAGACCTCGCCTACATCAAGGAAGCTCGGTACAAGCAACAAGTAGCTCGGTATTACAACCAGCGCGTTAAAACCCGACAATTCCAAGTGGGCGACCTCGTACTCCGAAATAATGAAGTCAGCAAAGCCGCGCAGCTCGGCAAGCTGGAAGCCACATGGGAAGGACCTTCAAGATCGACGAAGTCCTCGGCAAGGGGCCTATAAGCTCGCTCAATTGTCCGGTGAGCAATTACCCAACGCATGGCACATCATCCATCCAAGAAATATTATGCATAAGTGTCAAGGGTCGGTCTTGTCCGGTCATATTTTTAAAGTCCTGTTTAGAGTCCGAGTCTTATTTGGTGGTCGCGTAGTCTTTTATCAATAAAATATTATTTTTACGAGTTCTACTTGTCACTAATGCATAATTAATCTTCACATTATTTACCCTCTACGGAGGACAAATTCCTCGACGGAGGTCGATTACATTCGTTTCATACGAATGTAAATCTAAACGCAGCATGCCTACATACGAGATCGACTACCTTCGCTTATTTCAGCGTTCTCTCTATGTAGATGAAGGGACCACCCTCCCGATGACCTCGGCAAAAACAGAACCATTCCTACATACGAGATCGACTACCTTCGTTTATTTCAAGCGTTCTCTCTATGTGAGCGAGGGACCACCCTCCCGACGACCTCGCAAAAAAGAACCATTCCTACATACGAGATCGGACTACCTTCATTTATTACGGCCGTTCTCTCTATGTAGATAAAGGGACCACCTCCCGACGACCTCGGCAAAAACAGAACCCCTACCTTCAGACGAGAACGATTTCTTTCAAGCGGAATTTCTACGAGGACAATTACTTTAGCATATTACTCTTATTCAAATTAAAGTCAACAAGAAACCATTCTTATTAAATAAAAGATATACGGGTTACATTTTACGAGGACGGAGCGGATCGGGAAAAGTCGAGCCAATCCCTAGAAAAATCGGAATTCAGCGGCTCATCTATGCTAATCCTACCTCTACCTCGTCCTCGGTCTATATTACGGGCCCGGCCAGCGCGACCTCGGTCACTTGACGATGCAGCTCTGCGAGCTCGGTCTCGACCACTTGATGACGCCCGGTCTCGACGCTGGAGGGTCCACGACGTTCAAGGCAATAGCACGCCTCTTGTGCGCGCCACTCCGGATCGTCATAATTTGGTTCATTTATTCTAGATCGAGAAGCTCCGTGTAAGAAGAGGCCTCGCATCCCGTCAAGTATTTCGCCGAATTGTGGTTGTCGGCGATGACGAGCTTGTATATGCTCCCGAGCACTTTTCAATTGAGCTTCGCCCGTGAATTGCCGGAGGTCGACCATATTCGCGCTGCATTCTCGAACAACGGGCAGCACCTCGACAACCTTAGCTTCAACCTCCGGATCGTCATCCCACCATTTCGGTGGATAACCTCCTCGTACTCGGCATGCTCCTCGGCTATCACCTCGCCTTCTCATGGCGACCTCGAACGCCTCTCCATTCCAAAAGGCGAGCTCGAGCTCGTCACGGCTCTCCCGAGCGGCCCTATGCTGACATCGGACTCCGCTTTGACGTGGCCAAGCTGCCCTTTATATGGAGGAGTTCGACCTCTTTCAACTCAAGAGCCCGCGATAGGTCTTCGATTCGGTTCAACCAGGAGAAGCATCAAGCATTTCGTGAGACAATCAATAAAAAGATAAGTTTCTTAACATAAACTTGTCATTTTATTAACATGCCCTTAGGCAAAATCAATGTACATTTACATTCAAAAAAAAAAAGGTAAAAAGATGGGGGATCAATCGACCCCTCCGAAGCTTCGCCACGTCCACATTCGCCGCCCAAGCCTGGATAGCCTCAGCCTCTTCCGCCTTTCGCCTGCATCTGCTTGGCCTCTTCGGAACCACCGAGTCTCGACGCCTTTGAAGCATCACCGCACTTCACCCCTTTGCATAATCGGATAGTAAAGCTTGATCGGGATCCCGATCCACGGACGGTAGCGAACGGACTCCGTGGATAAAAGAACCGGGAGGAGGCGAGGTTACGCAAAGACGGGAAGCTCCTTCAGCCGCGGACGATCACATCAAAATAGGCCCGCCTCGTGACATTGTCCTCGGTCTCCTCGCACCCATACTTGGCTTTGTCCATGTCAGGTAGTCCTCGGCGACATCTTCGATTGCATCCGAGACGGCGCACTTATTAAGCACTTCACCGGCGTCAGAGACCATCCGGGCTTCGCCGACATGAACGACCTCTCGCAAAGGCACGAGCGTCTCTCCCTCGCGAGCTCGCCATGTCCGCCTCCCGACGGCGAACCTGTTCCACCTCGGCCTTCATCAGGCAACCTCGACTTCGCCGCCTCGGCCGCCGCCCTCCGCCACAACCGCCTCGCCGATCCGCCCTTGTCGCCGCTGCCTCAATTGCCATCGCGTCGGCCGCCGCTGACGAGGTCCGGACCTTAGCCTCGGCCTCGGATATTTCTTGAGTAAGGAGGTATTCACCTCCTCCACCTCCCGAGCATACCGGCCACCCGTCAAACTGCTAGCGTAACGACGCCTTCAAGTAATCCGATACAAGATCGACACTTTTGACACCTCGCCGCCACGCCCCTCGACCCCCATACATTATATACATCGGTCGAAACACGCTTTTATATCGCAACACAAAGTATAAGGACAGGTACAAAACCTCGTGAAAGAGACGAGGCGGCCGACTTGAACCGACGATCTCACTTTTCACCTCGGCGAGAACCGAGGACTCGTGGATTACATCCTTCCGCCTCTCAAGCGCTTGAGTGGGCTGCGCGAAGGGGATCTCGAAGGCCCCACAGTCATTTCGGGCATGTCCTCGAAATCCTTCAAGGTCGGAGACCTCGGCTCGCCACGGAGATCGGTTCGCCACGTAGATCGGCTCCTTCCTTTCTTCTTTCTTTCCTTCAGCAGGTTCACTACCAAGAAATACATAGGTCAGCATCAACACGTATAATCAAGCAATAAAGAAAAAAGAAGTAGGGGCCTCACCCTTCACCGACTCCACCCTGGAGGTAGGATCATAAGGGCTAAGCCCCGCCCCTGCAAGCTCGGCCTCGGAGAAGACCTCGTCAACAAGGCCAATTTTGTCCAAATCTCCTCCAGTCACCAAGTCCTTGTCAACGAACACATCGGCGATCTTATCAGATCGCCATAGGAACTCCATATGTCCCTCAAACCGACAGAAGAAGAACTTCTTCTGCCAGTTGGAGATCTTCGACTTAATCTTGGCTTTGAATTTCCTACGGGTGATAGATAATACCACCCCAGCCGCCTTCGCGATTCTGGCGAAGGACAAGCCCCAGGTCAAAGGAAAATTATGCCTATAGGCATAGACACCTAGGGCAGTCATATGCCGGAATGAGTTCGGCGAGAGTTGGGCAAGAGATAGGCCAAACATCTCTTGGAACTCAGCGTATACGTAAGGGAAAGGAAGGCGAAGACCGCCTCGGGGCCCTCGACATGCGGTAATAAAACCATCCGGAGGGGCACAAGCCCTATCCTCCGGACGGGGGGCAACGAACTCAATACTAGAGGGAATACTATATTGAAAACTTATATCCCTAATATCAGAAATACCTAGGATTGAAGAAAAAGAAGACACTTTGCCGCAATCCCCCACTGAGGGGAAACGCAGACTACACTCAGAAAGAGGCATATGAATACGGGTAAAAACAGGCAGAGACACTAAACCAGACGGGGGAACAGACATGATTTGACGCTCAGACGACTCGTTAATGGAAGAGGTAGCCATTACTTACTTTTGTTTATCGATGAAGAAGACAAGGAGCTTCAAGCCGTCAATGGCGCAGAATAGTTGTTTCTCGCAGAAGGCAGAGAGTTTTTTGAAATTCAGAGAAATGTAGAAGGCAAGTGATAAGAGATATTGCGTATCAAGGAAGACATTCCCCTAATATGTACTTTATCGGGAATCCAACCGCTGCCAATTTAATGCGCATTAAATGCGTATCCCGGCCGTCGATGCAAAGAACGGCAGAAAATCCCATCTTCGACCTCGGCATAACGCCGTCGGTGAAGCGGTAAGAAGACCTCGACTGCGCCTCGACGGTGAAGCCATTCACAAGACCTCGCTTAACGCCGACGGTGAAGCTGGTCGAAGACCTCGGCGTAACGCCCGTCGGTGAAGCGGTCGAAGACCTCGGCATAACGCCGTCGGTGAAGCCGGTCGAAGACCTCGGCATAACGCCTCGTCGGTGAAGCGGTCGAAGATCTCGGCATAACGCCTCGTCGGTGAAGCGGTCGAAGACCTCGGCATAACGCCTCGTCGGGTGAAGCGGTCGGAGACCTCGGCTAACGCCTCGTTAGGTGAAGCCGGTCATAGGACCTCGGCATAACACCTCGTTAGGTGAAGCGGTCGAAGACCTCGGCACGACGCCTCGGTGCGAAGCCGAGACACCTCGCCGAGATACAAACAACAAAGACCTCGGCAGGCGCCTCATGAAAGCACCGCATACGATATACGACGTCGAAGCATTGAGTCAAACAATGAAAAGCATGTAAGATCGTCCCACCCGCTCGTCACAACAACCCCAATCCAAGATGACCTCGTTTTTGCGTCTTTTGGGGGGTTGTGATAGGATACGCCCAACTACTGTGCCCAAGCATCGGGCCCAATACAAGTAAACTCGACATCAAGCTCGGCTGGACAAATTCGCCCATGAAGACTCCTAAAGTCGGTGGAACGCAGAAAGCTCACCATATCTAAAAGAATCCTAATTCAAAGGGATAGGATCTCGAATCCTAGTTAGAAGACTTGATTCGAGATCAGGTCAATACATTGTGTATAAATAGAGGCTAGATTAGACGACATAGATTCATTCACTCTCTTTGTAATCGCTTCTTACACCTCAATACACATACTCTCTCTCTTGCCTGTGGACGTAGATCTTATTCACGATCGAACCACGTAAATCTTTGGTGTTTCAAGCGTTTATTTCCTTACAATTTAAGATTGATCGGAGGTGGCTATTAGGGTATCGGGTAATCGGGTATTCGATACCTAACCCATATTTAGTCGAATATTAGGTACTTGATTATCCGAAAATTGGATAGACGGGTCAGTATCGGATAGTAAATATGTAGCTTTTTGGGGTCTCAAGTATACCTGTCGGGTATTCATCCGATCAATTACATTATTCTTTTAATTCGTGCATTTCTTCCACTTCTCCAGCACCGCTCACTACGGTGCTCACCCCATTATTACTTCTCTCTTTCTTTCCTCTTTCTCTCTCTCTAATTCTATGCGGCCCAATTTCTCAATCTTTATCTCTTATTTCTTCTTCTCAAAATTTTCGATTAAACACACCAATCTATAACCACTACCGTCGCCTCAGCCCCATTTTCTCCCTTATGCGCCGTTGCAGCCGTTCTCGCCCCAGCAAAGCAGCTCCCGCCACTGCCGCCGTGGACTTTTGCTTGCCACCCTTGTTTCAGGCAACCTGAACTCAACAACGTCAAGACTCAAGAAGCATGTTGCATCTTCTTCTTATTCTTCACTACTTATTTGTGCGGTCTGTCAATCCCTATTTGCATTTGTTTGGGAACATAATTCCTCCAATATTCAACGCGTTATCATGTGAGTCCACTCCTCGCTTTCGCAGTTTTAGGTATGTTGGGTTCTATTCTCAAGAATTTCAACAAGCAAGCTTATTGGAGCTGTTGGTTTAGAACTAATAGCCATTCTTGGTTGATGGGAATTGATAGGTTAGTGATAAATTTTTTGGAGCAATTTTGATTAATGAAGTATCATCTATTGGTATATTGATTTAACTTTAGATGGATACAATAATTTTGTTTTTACACTATAGAATGTTCAAATTCACGGAGAAGGGTTTTTGTTCAAATTGTTGCCATTTTCTATTCGGGTATTTTGGGTACTCTAATACCCGACTCGGGTATTATAGGTACCCGATTAAAAATATATAAAAATAAGGGTCGGGTATCTGATTTTTTTGGGTAAGATACCCGATCCGTATCGAATATACACCCCTACTTATAGAACATTATCCTGTAATATGCTAAGATTTTATATAAATTTATCTATCACGCACTCATGCGGGGGGGGGGGAAGTCAACTTGCCGCCTTTCAAATTTTGTGATCAAAAACGTTATAGGCACGATAAGGGTAGAGCTAAGATTTTAAGAATGGACGAGTAAAATTACATTGATATATATATATATATATAATAAGGAGAAATAAAAAATACAACCCAAATATTATAAAATAAAAAACAAAAAAATTGCTCGGACGCAACTGCTACATATTTCTCAAAAGCTACCGCATCTTCTAGCCCGGGTTTCTTCTCATGGGAGATACACAGATTAACAAACAGGTGTTTCATTTCCAGATTTCTGATTCATAGTTGTAGATATTTTTGCTCGCTCGACCTGCGCCTGGCAAAAATATGTCTACGACTTTGAAATGTATTCCTTCTCCAATACGCTAAAGACGAGCTTCACACGCTTCTTTAGAATCGACGTGATATTCTTCGTGATCCGTTTCTGGTTTCTGGTGTATTTCAGCCACCCAACTCCAAGGTACACTTGAACGCTACAAGCTGCATAAGTCGCAGGGAGATCCTCGATCTGATACCTTAAGTGAAGCTGCAGACAACCAAACACATAATGGTTTTAGAAAAGGAGAAAATTAAAAAGGTAATAACAATTACAAATCATATGCATGTATATGGCAGACTTATATAAAGCATGTGCCGTGGCATGTCCGTACTGCGAAGTTTTCACCAAGTGGGACGCCTTGGAGACTCATGACCTCGTTGATGACCCAACCGTTTTTAACAGAGAGGCGAAGCTTTTGCTGAGTGCTCGTGACTTCTCCTTTGTAGAGAGGTATGCATTTTTCAAGCTTATAGTAGAGTTGCCTCTGATACATCTCTGGCTTTTCGGATTCCCAAGGACTGTGAGTGAAGTTGAGGCATCCTGCTCTTTCCATCACCCTTTCCTCGATCTCGCTCCCTCTGAACAGTTCCATGCAGAAACTAGTCTGCAAGCGACCAATATTAGATGAGGCACACTCCGGTGCATCCGCTCTAATTAAATCCTAGTTGTGTTAATAAACGCTAACTAGAGACATTAATAAACCTTAATAGTAAATTGATAAACTCTAATTGAGTAGGGGGTGTTACGTTTACTCACCGGAAGTGGTAGGATGGAAGAATAAACCATGGACACGTTAACATCATCAACCCCCAGAAAAGAAGCAATCTCCTCAGTCTGAACGCTTTTAGCATCAGAGTCGTCGTCTTCTATCAGATCACCATTAACCTCAAGTTCCTCCTCAGCAGCTTGGATGGTTTCAGAGACGGACTCATCTTCAGAAGCATGGACATCGCTTGCTTCAGATTCTTTCTCCGCTGTCAGCTCCTTTTGTTTAGGTGGCAAGGCTCTTGCCCTCCAGAGTGCCATGATTGTTCTGTTGAATAAACACTAGGACGATGTGAAGAATTGACGTGTACACATGCTATCTGACATGCAACAAAATGTTATGCATAAGAATTTCAATGAGAAGAGGACCAAGAGGTTGGAATATGTTAATGGAAATACAGGTGTTACAAATCACCTATAGATACTTTGAAATGACGGAAACATAACGCAGTCATCCATTTTCTTAACAAATTTCGTTTTCATCACTATGCTGGGTTTAGCTCCTGGTATCTTGTGCCTCGAAATTTAAAGAGCCGGGTGACGTGGTCAATAACCAAGAATTCCTCGAACCATCTCATTTTGTGAGACATTCCAGAAAACCATACGAAAATCTAACTGAAAAATGTTCCCTTAACCATTTTGTGGTACTCAGAGAGTTAAGCCATGTAAAGAATATTCTATAGAAATTCGATCACTAACAAAAGCACTTACAGATATATCGCTTCAAGTCAGAATTAATCAGAAGACTGGTTCTTGCGCTTTTCCCAGGCGTATTTATGTGGTTTTCTTTCTCAAGTTTAGTGATTATTGAAAAAATTTCTAGACAACTGGCATTTGAAAGTCTCAGAGAAGAATTCAGAAACAACAAAGGAACTATTAAGAAGTATCACTGGGGAAACAGACCAACTCTGAGATAAATCTCTTCCTCTCTTATTCTTTACATTTACTTGTCATTTGACTTTCATCAAATTTAATTTCTTAGAAGGCTTCTGTTTGAGTTTTGCATAACTAGAATTTTGAATTTTCTTGATTACAGATCAATGTTTCTTGAATTCTTTATTACTAGACCGACTCAAATCTAGAACCTATATCAAGAATTATGCTACAATTTGAAAACAGAACACATTGAACTCAAAACATTATAGCGTTTTATTATATTATTTAGTGAAAATGAATATCAATTGTTTTTAAAATCAGATAAAAAAAGAAGTCCACCAAATCATCCATGTGGATGCAAATGGCATGGAGAATGTGCAAAGAGAAACTCAGTATCTTAGACCTGAGGATTATGAATAGAAAACCAATATGATCCAATGCAGTTTACACTATGATATTCACTATAAGGCAACATGTTACTGTTACACTATCCAAGCAATAAAACCTAAAGTTGAAAGAGATTTATATCTGAACCATGAAATTTTTATAGGTCAACCAAGGATGGTACAGATAGAAAAATGAATGTGGAAATACAGTAGTTCAATCATACAGTAAGGACATAAAAGAAATTAATAAGCTCACCAGCTGAAAGCTAGAGGATAAAAATGAAAATTGTGACTAGAAGTAGAAGTAATCATCTACATATACTATATTATTAGTTATAAATGTAACGACATATACTGTGTGTTACCTGTGGGCGACATTGAATGATACAAAAGAGTGAAAATGAAACCCCAGCCTGCCTTTTGCATCTAGTGACCTTGCACTATGCCTTGCATCAGTTCCTCTTCCAGGCTGTAGGATCATGCTGATGACAGGGCTTCCCATTGATGAAAGAGTGGGAGGTATACGTTGAATATCTTCTACATCTTCCCAGAGAAAGAAAAACTTCGTCTTCTGACCAAATAAATCTGCATGGAACCCGACCGTTCTTGCTGAAAGAAATAGACGTCCCTGCCCCAAGAAGTAGTGAATACACACTAATCCACTGAAGATAATTAACTCTCGCCAAACATGTAGATTTTTTACACTAATCCTATCGAAAGAAGTTCTCAACTTTATCTTGTTGTGCTACATGAAACATGACATGTTAACATGAAATGTCACCCCCATATTAATGAATTGAAATGACTGAGTCGCCATTTGGTGATTTATGTGCATCATGTGAAACCAAGAATCAACTCTGATCACCTTATTAATGAAAACTATGTAATTTTAGACTAGTGATGTGATGATGCGGTCCAGGATTTTTACCTCCATATTCAACGGGTAGCAGGAACAGTAAAATAAAATAAAATAAGTAAAAATTGCTGTTTATTTCTCTTTCCATTATGTAGTGGAAAGGAATTTGGGACTTTTTCATGACAATATACCAATTTCTGCAGGGAACATTCACATATAAACTTTCAGTTAATAAACAACTTGATCAATACTCAAGTTATGTGAATGCCTCCCAAAAAAAAAGCTTTTATGTGAATGTATCATGATTTTCTGGTGTAGCATTCATCAAAATGGTGTTGAAATCCAAAGGGGGAAAAAAAGATTAACATCGCAGTACATCATAATCTTGTGTAAAGCATGTTAGTAGTTACCACTACTAGTATACTTGAACAAAAATTTGAATCGCCTACCTGGAGAGGCATTTTACGTCTCAGGTAGCAGGTGAAGTCATTGATGAGAAACTCCTCAGGAGGCAGCCCAAAAAGCTTCTGGAATGCTGAATTTGTCTGAGGAGACCGTAATCTTATCTACAAGCATGTTGTGCACCTGATTGAGCAGCGCAAAGAAATACATGGCGAAGAAAATTGCAAAATAAAAAGTGAAGTGGAAAACTGAAAAAGATGATACCTTCTTGCCAACCTCCTTCTCCACCTCAGCTATATAATTTTGGACAATATTACTAGCCTTACTACTGTTCAAGAAAATTCGTAGGTGTATTTTTGACTGACATGCCTGAGCCAACTTCCCTTGTAGAGGTATCCAGACATCAGATAAGTCCGAGATATTAGATTTCAAGAAATTAATTTCAGCATGTCCAAGAGATGAGGGTTCAACAAAAGGCCCATCAAAATCTAGAACTTCCACATCCAACCTTGATGGAGGCTCAGTCATTGCATCAAATTCAAGAATTTCTGCAAGGAACCATCCATCTTAATGAAGAAGCTGGTGACATGCATATTTTTGTAATTGTAGCAGCTTATTGCTCTATTTTAAGAAGAACAATAACATCTAAAAAGCTAGCTAAAGCATGTAATGATTTTAAATATACCATTCCAAAGAGGTTCTGATTTTTGAAACTTGATGGAGCTGGTTCTTCTTTTCCCGTTGCAAGCAAACACCACATATGGATCAGATGATGTTGCAGTTGAGTTAGGTGCTGCCAAATTGCTTCCTTCAATTAAGGCAACCGTGAGCAACCAGCCATCTCCTTTTCCTTTGATTCCATGATCACTTCCTATAATCAGCATAGCATAAAAAATCAAATGGCTAACACAAGTATGTCATTTCCTACATACTGAGCCAAATAAGCCAACCTCTTAGAAATCATTTTATACACTGGAAATAAAAATCTGATGTATTGACAGAAAAATGCATTTATCTTAATCGGATACCTCTTCATACTACAGTATTAAGTCACGGTATGCTTGAAATTAGTTTGAATAAAAATTGAAACACACCAGTCATCAATTTGCCAAATACGAATATTAGACTACCTTTCTGAGCTCTCGCTTGCATGAAGCGGGACACTAACTTCAGCACCTGTTTTCCTTGCAGAACCAACAAAATACTTACTATGATCTCACCAACGGAATCAGGCAAATCTAAACCAACAAACTCGAGACCCTGAACTCTGCTAGGCATAACCATGCATAAGTGTGTGAGCAGATATAACCACGTGAAAATAGCCAAGACTACTGTGAAATTAGCAAAATATTGAACTGCCAATTTCCATTCAGAGTGATGCTCCACCTGGAGAGATGCCAAAAGTTGGTCTTTCTCCGAACCCATATCTTTAAGATCAAGGGGCTTCACGCTGCGGGATAGAAACTTGTCGTACTGATCAAAAGACTCTTTTATGCCTTGTCTTGCTCCATTTTCAATCATACCTTTCATCATAGTGCTCTGCGAGAAGTTAATTCTCCACGAAACAACCAGTTGGGTAGATTGCTCCCCCGATGGCTGCTCAGGGCCGGGAGTTATGCAGTAAAGAATTTCTATCTTAAAAGTTTTGCCATATGGAGCATCCGGGGTGCTCACAACGGCTAAGACAGCGAAAGTCCCCCCTCTAGCTTTCAAATATGTTTGCTCCTCTGTGGCTTTCAAAGCTTTAACCAACTTGGTTGGTGGTTTAGTGTACGACACCATTCTTTTTAGGCTCTTGCCATTGTTTTCGAATTCCCATGCTCTTACTTGTACATCAATTGATCCTTGCATGTCCGCCAAAGTCTTGAAAAAGCTTGAATCTGGTGAAAAGAGCAAGGAGTTCAATTCACGAGGAGCTATTGCATATAACCGGTCAAGAACTACCCCTCCAGTTAAACAACTTGGAACTTCACCACAAACTTCTCTGGTCTCCAAATCTCTCATTAGCTCCTCGAAATCAACTGATGACAAAGGCTCTGCAAACTTGCGCTCCAGACTCATTGAATCAATACTTTCAGCCTCTGATACATCACTTGTTTCAATAGAGCTAATGGATGGTGTCTCTATATTCTTATTGAAAATTTTTGCAATCCTACCAGCTAATGTTGGCGCATTAACCTTTTCCTCCTTAGACGGCACTTCTTCCTCTAACCTCATAGGACAAGATACCACTGAGGAAGACACTGAGATTGAGGGTGAGTCGTGTAGAGAATCAACATATTTCCTTGACGACATTACAGAATCACTGGTAGGTGGAAAGTCTAACGGCATATTCTTTTGCAACAAACAAATGGTGAGAAGAATTTCACCTATTAGAATAACAAAGCAGCATCAAACTGGCGATAACTAATCATATCAAGACCTCTGCAGCCCCGGAGATTAAAACACCAGCAATTATACGCATAATATATTCAACTTCACAACAGCAAAGCCTCTAATTATCTGATTTTGGGATGATTCTACAACTATCATTAAGAAAAAAACTAGCTGACAAAAACTGAAAAAAAAAAAAAAACAGCATAAAGCAAGTGCAATTATGCACATAGAAGCATAGTTATCGATGGCGGATGGCGGGTCATGGTGGATGGTTAAAACCCGCCATAAGATTATGGCGATGGCGTGGCCCGTTATGGCGCGTAAGCGGCGATTAAATAAAATATAATATATATATATATATATATATATATGGGAAGGTTAACGTGAGAACCATTTTATTGTGAGAATGAAATGAATATGCTATGAAAGTTAATGAATACGTGCGAAAGTTAATGAATAAAAAATAGAATTTTCGCCTCTCATGGGATTTGAACCCCGTGAAAATTCAATTTTGGATTCATTAACTATCGCAGTAGTATTCACTTAACTTTCATAGCATATTCATTTTGTTCAGAAAGAATTTTCGTAGTTCTTAGTTCTCACGTTAAAATTGATTCTTATGTGAACCTCATTCTATATATATATATATATATATATATATATATATATATATATATATAACTTAAAACTCTAGAAATTGATAAAACATAAGTTTCAAGTTCAACACAAACATTAAAGCATAAACTCATAAATATAAATATGTCTAATATTAAAGTCTAATCCTCCTCATCAACCCCAACATAATCATCTTCTTCCTTATCATCTAATGGAGCAAATCTTTCTTCCTCCTCTCCTTCAAATGACTCATTAATAAAATAATATTGAACTTCAACTTCTACATCATCTTCAACCACATTATCTTTTGTATCACTAGCTACAAAATAATATACGAAATTATTGCAATTGGTTGTTATAAACAAATTTGCACTTAAAATTATTTGGAAAATAACATAAAATTCACCTAATTTTATAATTTTTACATGAATTTAAAGATGATGCAGTTACAAAATTTAAGGCTTGATTTATAGATTCATTTAGAACTCAAGAAAAGGAAAGCATAAACTGTTGGAGAAAAGAAAACAAGGAAAATAAACAACAATAAACAGATTTTCTCTCTCATAGTAGTATATAAGAATTTGTTTTAACTCTAAGGAGAGGAAAAGCGGTGTTTATAAGATAAAACCCTAATTTTAGTGTGGGCTAGGGCCTCAGTTTGGATTGGGTCTGACCTAAAAAAAAATATTCTAATTCGGCCGCCATTTATGCCACGATCGCCATACCATGCCATGAGGTGCTCATGGCGAAATCCATAAAACCCGCCACCGCCATGGCGGAAATTTGATAACAATGCATAGAAGTTAGAACAACTAATCAAAATGCCGGGTTCCAAATTCAAAATATTGTACAACCATTATTGCACAATGTATTCAAGTTGATACCAGGAAAGCCTCTAAGAATTTCATTAAGGATAATCCTATAAATCATCATATATAAAAATACAGTTCATAAAAACTGAACAAGTATAAACAGCCTAAAACAACTATTATGTGCACAGATACAACTGCAAAATATAGACAAGCAAAAAACACTAGCTTACAAATTCTGAAAAGTATAAATAGCATAAAGCAAGTACAATATGCGCATAGAACAACTAATCAGAATGCAAGACATCGTCCTACCATTATATGCATAATGCATTCAAGTAATTAAGGATAATTTTACAGTCACATATATAAATACAGTTCATAAACACTGAACAAGTATAAGCAGCCTAATACAACTATAATGTGCAGACACATACAACAACTAACTGACATGTTGGACTCCAAAACAACAACGACGAAAATATCATACCATAATGCATTCAAGGTCACATATGTAAATACATTTCATAAACACCGAACAAGTACAAACAGCCTAAAACAAATATAATGTGCACTGTGCACACACGTACAACAACTAATCGACATGCAGGACTTCAAAAAAACAACAACAACAACGAAAATGTCATACCACAATCCTTGTTCTTGGCATTCTTGCTCTTAGGAAGCAGAGTGTACCAAGCAGTGCCAAGAGACTGATCCTTGGCTTCAAAAACCCAAGTTACGGGCACTTTGATCTGCCCAACTAAATCATTATTGAAACACCTTTCTTCGTCTAAAACAGATACAACAAGCTTTTTTTTCAAGTCATCAACTTTGAATATGAATTCCTCGGACCACGACGGATTCAAGCATTTCTTCACGGCTTTGCTCCTGTACGCCTGCCGCCCCAATTCTAGCTTGACATACGGATTGGTAAATCCGTTCGACTCCATCGGAGGTAAATTTTTTGCTTCGCTTACGCGGACCAAAAGGTTCATGTTTAAGCATGAAGAATGAATCCGAAATTGTCTGAATTTGTAGATGATCGAGGATAAAAAGTAATGACCGCTGTCTCGAATAATCAAGGAACATTAGAGAGAAAGAATCTACAATTTGCCCAGAAATCAATTAATAAATGTATGATGGAAATGCATAAATTCGAAGAGAAAAGCATAAAATTGGTTATCGCATTCCAAAAATCCTTGAGGGTGCTAATATTGAAGAAAAAGTCACGAATAAAATCGACTTTGAAAATTTCAACTCAGGGATTGAAATGTATCTGCACAAGAGAAATTGGCCAAAAACATAAACCGTAAAGTTAAGAGAGGGAGAGATATGTTTGGTTTTTGGAAAGGTAATTTTCATATAATAAACAAAGAATTGGAATTGAGGGAATGTGGTGATAAAGGGAGGAAAGATTAGGAAACAAACTGCGTACAGAAAATGGCACACGATTCTGAGATTTGAATTACTGGGTATCTTGAATTGAATTTGTTCTCGTACGTAAGTTAGAGAGGGAAGAGGAGGAAACGTAGTTGAAGTTAGAGAAAAGGCATGCAAACTCTTCAGAGGCAAGTCCCTTTCTTCTTTTTGTCATTTTCCTTTTTCTATATTCTATTTTTTTTAGGTTATTGATGCCTAAATATGTGAATTCTGGCTCATTGTAGTTTTTTTATACAAGTTTTAAAAATTCTCGATAAATATACTAATTTAATATTATATAAATTTTTTCACAAATTAAATAACGGTCAAAATTAAAACCGATATGATAATCGATGTAGCATCATTTCATTAAAACTATATCGTTTTAATCAATATATATTTAAAACCCCCAACTTTTCTATTTTCTATTTTCTATTTTAAGGCTTGGAGGACTGGGAAAGGGACCGAAGGGGGCTGGGGCTCTTAGCAATATCCTAGAAATCGATCTAAAAATAATTTCTCATAGAAATCAAACTTTTGTTGTTCTCAAATATTGAATAGATCTTTTTATTGCATATTTAGGGTCACAAACACATCCCACCTCAAAAAAGAAGGATCACAAATACATTTGAGAAATATAATTGAAAAACAAGTTCGTCTATCGTATAAAAAAGTTTAAAACGTAGTAAAGGAAAAAAAGAAAAAGAAAAAAGAGAGGAGTTAATTGCTAAAAAATATCATGAATTTTGATCGAATTTCATGTTTTATAAACTATTGGCATAATAATATCATTTTTCACCTTGTGGTAAAACAGATACATTTAAACTTTTTCAACGATATAAAAAATTGATGTGCCGTATTTTTTTGCACATTGGTAGTCTATACTCGCCACATATCACTCAAGGAACGATACTATATGGGTATCGATAGGGGTGGGTCGATACGGTATACCAAAATTTTTCGCCGTATTGTATACCGTACCGAAAATTACGGTATGAAAAATTTTACACCGATACCGTATCGAACCGTTCGGTATACCGAAAGTCAGTATATCGAAAATTATGGTATGACAAAATTTTATACCGTTACTGTACCGACTTTTACTGCATACCGTACCGAACTTCGGTATACCGAAATTATCGAAAATTACTGGAATTATCAAAATTACTGAAATTATCAAATATTACTTAATTATAATTATATGTATATAAATATGACTATGTGACTCGTCTTCTATATTTATATATACTTTAGCATAATTAACTATATTGATATTCTAATTTAAAATAAAACAATTAGTAAATCATGTAATTACTTTTCAAATTTTATAATTAACTATAATGATATTGCATTTTTCTAATCTAGTGTCATTAACTAATTATATTGATATTATAATATACATGAAAATATATATTAAGGTTTGATTAAAATATAAAATACATATATAATTATTGAAAGTTTAAAGTATATGTCAAACATAAGTATTTTTCATTACGCATAAATAATATCGATATACAATGTATGAATTAAATATTATATTTAATATCATTTGATTATATTTATCCCATTTATTTTTCAAAGTCTTCTTATGAATTATAATATTCTTATCTCATTGTAGATTATTTATATAAGTTAGACGTAATTTATTTATCGATTATAATTATAGATATATAATTATAACTATATAACTCGTACTTATATATTTAATTTTATAATTATATATGTTGATATTATAGTTTCAAATAATAACTTAGTAGATCATGTAATTAATTTTTGAGTTTAACCAATAGGTATCTCCTTGTATTAATTCTTATTTTTTTATTTTACATCATAATATACATAAAAGTATATATTAAGATTTGATTAAAATAAAAAGACCATACACTGTTATTAAAAGTTTAGAATGTATGTAAAACATAAGTTATTTGCATTATCTAATAGTAATATAGACTATACTATAAATTGAATATACTATTTAACATAATCTATTGTATAATTTATATTACTCCATTTATTTAGTTTTAAAAGTCTATTTAAAAGTTATAATTATTTTAAACTCATCGTAAATTAATCAAATAACATAGATGTCACTTAGTTTATAATTATAATTTTATTAAGTATAAAAGTTCTTATTCATTTTTAATCATCAATAATAATATAGTTTATAATTTATCATTAATTATGAATTAATATATGTTTTAAAAGTTAATACTAATTATATATAATAAATAAATATTATATTTCGGTACGGTACCGAATTTTTCGGTATATACACCGACATACCGGTATGTACCGATATATACCGACATACCGGTATGTACCGATATATCGGTATATACCAAAAAATTTGATATATACCGCGATACGGTATATATCGGTATACCGCGATATCTAAAAAATTGATACCGTTACTGTATCGAAAATTAACGGTATGGTATCATATCGTACCAAAATTACGGTATACCAAAAATTCGGTATTTTTTTATATTTTTTCGGCACGGTAAGCCCTATATACCAATTTTTCGGTATTTTTTCCTACCCCTAAGTATCGAGGTCAAATGACATCGTCAAAATGTATTGAACATGTCTACATTGTTATAAATCTAAAAATATTGTTACTATTGTGATAATATATAAAACGTGTTGAAAACTAAAATATGATCAAAAATTTCAATTTTTTAGTAATGCAGAGAGAGAGGGAGATTTAGGAATTAGAAGTGCCCAACTAGTGGAGTTGACGATAGCAGAATTGCATAATGAGAAAATAAAATTGTAAAACTAGAATTGCATTGCTAAAATTGGAGATTTCCTCTCCTATATAAGGCTGTAAAATTCCAGGCCAATTTTGCAACATTCATAAGTCAAATAAACAAATTGACACCATAACTGCATGCCCATGCTCTAAAGTTTCAAAACAAAAACTCCGATACATCCGTCCAGACCATGCGGATGGATAAAAGTATCATTTGTTTTTAAGAAAAATATCGTTTACATTAAAGAAAAACATCATTTGTTTTTTACCCTATAATTTAAAAATATCATTTATATTAAAAAAAAAATCATTTACATTAAATAAAAATATCAAAATCTGCATATGCGAATAGATTTATAAGAGACCACCTCAAGTTTCAAACCCCTCCTCTAATTTATGTATCCTGCATCAGTTGGAAGCCAAATCTACATTGGAATTTCAAACCTTATCCACGAATGTGAACCCTCGTTTATAAGGTTTCTCCGCACAATTACTTCTTTTTTTCAATATAGAGATATGACCAAAACATCATGTGCGAGATGTAATATAAATATTTTTTTTCAATGAAATAGATTTAAAAATCTCAGTACCGTTCGGCTGTGATATGATAATCAAGTTGTACTTCACATTGAATTTTTAACCTAGCTTTCATGAGTGAACCAAGCATAATATTGAGATCGATTATCACTTTTATCTTTTAGAAAATTAAACTTTTTAAAAAATTCAACGAGGATTTTTTTCTAAATGGTACATGAGAAATAAAAACCAATTGGGGGACATTCTCATAAATACTCTCCATGAAGTTCGGTTGACTGTCTTCGTACAAATTAGGTATAATAAATATCTGTGCTACAGAAGGGGATTGTTAGATATTGTATACAATAGAATTGAAGTTGAATAAGTTTTGTTCCATGGTTTCATTTCCTAGTTTAAATTAGTCATTTTTTATTCATGGAGAAAGACAGCTGCTATTTTGGACGCATAATGGATCAATTCTATATTTCTATGCAAAACCTACAAATCACACATGATGAGTAAGTGTACTTGAAAAAGATAGGGGTGAGTAAATTAGACCTTTTTTTTTTTTTTGATATCATGGGAACCCGCACCGCTACCTTAGGCAAGACTGGTAAACCCCACGGTCCTGTCGCAATAACTGCAAACCACACAGACAGTAAACCACACTTGAAAACCAGTGTGACGCTCAAACCCATTGAGGCGTTTGGTGAGGTTCAACCTACGACCTCTCTACCACGCGAACCCACCTTAACCATTAGGCTGTCCCTAGGGACAACTTTCTTGTATACATACATGCTTGCATAAATGAATACACAAGCCTATTAAGTCGAAATATATTGTTCCACCTGATTTACAATTATTATTTTCATTTATCAAGAATAACACGACGATGTCTCATGATGAGACGGAATCTTATTTTTAATCTTATTCATTCTGAGAGCCACATAAGCCTTTCAATTTAGAATAATGAGCTCGTATTAGATCATAATTTTATTTTATTTTTTATGTATAATATGTATCAAATTGTAAATTATTGAAAGACATGGTATTTAACCAAAGAGTTACAGTAAATGCATGATTAAAAAAGAAATTAATATATCTCCTTTTTTTTACACTGACGCAAATCTCCTTGTTTGTAATTAACTTGACCTTAATTTGCCCCAATATCGATGGCTATCTTTACAAAAGAAGTGTTTTCCTTGTCCCATTATTAAAGAGAGAGAGAATAAAATGTAAGCTTGATATATTTGCAATTATAGCAAATCTTTTTGTTAAATCAGGATTAGACGTGATGCTCATGATATATTATTACGATAATCGTGATCATGCCCCTAATGTCCCCCTTTTGTCATGATAGCACATATTTTTTCCCTTAAAATGATGTTGGACAAGATATTGCTTTGGGCCATGAGATTAAAGCTAGCTTGGCTGCTAAGTTGCTAATGTATATAAGTATTAAAAAAAAAAGAGTAGAAGCTTTATAACATGCTCCATAAAAACATGAGTTTTATAGTCATTTTGACTTAAAAATACAAAATTACACCTGGACCCACAACTTAAAAAATTCAAAAATATTCTCTCTCTCTCTCTCTCTCTCTCTTGAAACTTATCTCTTCAAACGGCTCCCTTTCTCTCTACTACTACACTCTCTCTCTCTCTCTCTCTCTCTGTGCCTCCCTCTATCTCTGCTACAACTCGTCAGACGACGAATTAACTCACACAAACGCATAACATGAGTGATAGTGATACGGATCCATGGTACTCGTCTGACGCGGCGGAGCAAGCAGTGACTGAAGGAGAGAGCTCCTCGGCGGAAGAAGCACCCACGCCGGAGTAGTCCCCATCGCGCAGGCAAGCACGCCGTCGGCGTTCTACTTCGGATCGACGATCTTCAATTTCACGCACTGAATTACGAGCGCCACCCCCTCCCTCCGCTGAGTAGTGTGGCATTAAAATTGAATTTTCATTGCATACACAATAGTTTTCATGGGGTGCACAATGTCGTGTAGTGATGAAATTTTGATTGTTTGTGAGTTTAGCAACTTACAAATTGAATTTAGGTGAATTTGTTGTTTTTCTGTGCAAATAAATGTGTTCGAAAGTACACGGTTGTCACCGTGTACAGAAGAACCGTACACGGTGCCATACCGTGTACTGAAGAACCGTGCACGGTGATAATCATGCAAGGTTGTCACCGTGCACAATTCTTCAATACACGGTGTGGCACCATGCATGGTGACAACCGTGTAGTAAAGAACACGGTGCTCCAGAAGAACATTGTGTTCTTCAGTACTTATCACCATGTACATAGCTCAAACCGTGAAAGGTTCTTCAGTACACGGTTTGAATCGTGTACTGAAGAACAACGTTCAATAATTATTTCCAGCAACGTTTACTGATTATTTTTTATTTAAATAATATTAATAATCATGTTCATTTATAACCTCGTTATAGGTTGTTACGATCTTATATGCAAGGCTATGTCGGATGCATCAATCAGTACATCCAAATCGACGTGTTGAGCGAGGTTAGGACATATTTACAGCAGCACGGATGTATTGATGTATTCGGAGATAGCTGCTTTGGCCATCTTCTTGATCTCAGGAGAGGAGAGAGCGCAAATAATGCGCTGCACAATCTCATAACGCGATAGGTCGTTGATCCTAGTCTTCCCGATTCGAGCTATAGTTCCACGTTTGTGGATCTGATATACGGTTTGGGATGGTTAAGTTTACCTTAGTGTCTGGATTACGCTTCGGCCCGTCTGGTTTTGATCCGAGTTTGAGGCACGACATTCCCCGGACCAGTATGTTTTACAAATTGTTTTGGGGTCGGTGGACTAATGTTTCAGAGCTCCGCAACCGATTCAACAAACAACGACTGGTGATGATACCGCTGATTACTTGAAGACGGCGTTTATATTAGTGGCATATTTGATCGTCCTGTGCCGTGATAAGGAAGCCATCGTGCCTTGGGTTTGGGCATTGGTTGAGGATTTGGATACGTGGGAGAGTTTTATATGGGGCTCGTATTCGTTCCAGATCCTCTGTCACGGGATTGATGTGGTGAAGAGGCACCCGAGCGAGGTGGCTGCTTTGAGGAAGACGTACCATTTATGTGGACATGTTTGGGCCTTACAGATTTGGTCCTATGAGGTCATTCCAGACTTGGGACGTATGTGCGGGTGCCGAGAAACTATTATAAGGTTGCCCAGATGCTTGATGTGGACTACTTGAAAGTCCCCGACCGAGTACAGTGATTTTTTTGATGAGCAGGTAATTTAATAAATGTTTAGTATTTGTTATATATTTATTAAATACATTATAATTAATAATGCGCATGTGTTTTTTTATAGCGTTTATGTCATCGTATGCTGGAGCTGCTCGAGGTCGAGTACACAGAGCCATATTACTTGAGCTTATACGAGGGTGATCCACTGGATATTAGGTTTGTCATATGGGACGGCAGGCCAGAGGAGCACATGATGAGCATGCGCCTGCACTTGAGCCAAAGCATGTGCCTGTGCATGAGAGAGTGCCATGCTCCAGGGTACCAAAGCAAGTCCATCTCATGAAGCGAGTGGCAAAGGCAGCTGAGAAGCTGAAGTACAGAGATACATCTCGGGTTGTTGAGCCTAGTCGACCTGGTGTATCTCAATAGCAGTCGAAGCGTCACAGACATTCATCGCAGCATGAGGAAGAGCCAGACCATGTATGCTGCGAACACGCCAGGAGTGTTCGATTAGATGAGGCCTCATTGCTGCTATGACTGAGTGTGTACGTCGTGCCGTTGTGGAAGACGAGTCAGAGAGGGGCCTTGTAGCTCGAGTGGCTCGACGTGTGTTCGAGCGATTGCAGGACTTCTTCCGATGTAGATCTTCGAGACATAGATCTCGTACCCCATTTTCTGCACGTTCAAGCTATGTCGGGCTTGTTTATTCAGAGCATATCAGTCAGAGACGCTCACCATCCTGGCATGAGGAGGTACCCCACACTAGCCACCGACGATCTGCTTGACAACAGATCGATCCAGAGGAGTTACCTCGCACTAGCCACCGATGATCTTCTTCACGGCAGGTCGATCCAGAGAAGGGGGCCTGTACTAACCACTGACGATCTGCAACACAGCAGGTCGATCCAGATGAGTGGCCCCATACTAGCCATAGAAGATCTATTTCACGACAGGTCGATCCATAGAAGGGGCATCGCACTAGCCACCGATAATCTGCTTCATGGTAGGTCTATCAAGAGGAGAGGCCCCATACTAGCCACCGATGATCTGCTTCATGGTAGGTCAATCCAGATGAGGGGGACCGCACTAGCCACTGACGATCTGCTTCATGGCAGGTCGATCCAGAGGAGGGGCCCAATACTAGCCACCGGCATCGGGTCATCCAGAGGGTAGTCACGCTAGCCAATGGAGATCATTAGCTCGAGAGGCAGTCACGCCAACACATGAGGTTGATATATCGTCTGATAGTTAGGATACTGCATTGGATACCCCATATCAAGTTACCCCAGATATTAGGTGTCATACCCCGTCTTTCTCAATAGGATTAGAATGACTTTCGAACGTAGAATTTTAAAATGATTCGTGCCCAGTGAAAGAAATTTTTAAATTCCAACAAAAAGAAATTTATTTCATTAAATGTTATAAAGTGATTACGAGAATTATTATATAAAATATAATAATCGAATATGATTTATATATATATATATATACTTATAAATCATTATATCAATAATATTATGCTAATGTTTAATTATTAATTAATAATCTTTAGGATCGAACATTTAGCCCGTAAGAATAAATTGTTTAATGGGTTTTAGTTGAAAAAGCCCAAAAAGAGAAGCCCATTGGAAATCTACACTATATGAGCTTCTCTTCTTATTGTTAAAACCCTAGCCTCCCAAAACCATTCACTCACTCTTCCTCCAAGCCTCAACAAGAAATCCACACAAGGTTTAACTTCTAACCTCCTATTCATGTTAGTGTGTGTATGCGCATAGGTTTGTATGTGTGGGTGTGTTGCTGCATTGTGTATGTTGTGAGTGCCGAGAGAGAGAGGAGAAGGGGAGAGACGAGACGGACGGTGGCTGGTCGGCGGCGATGGACGTCGAAGTCCGGCATCGGCAGCGGCGGTCGAGCAGCGCCGCTGTGTGTGTTGTCACTGTATGTGTGTGCGTTACCATACTATGCGTGTGTGTGCGACGCGCAGTGCCGCGCGAGTCCGTGTGGTCGCGGCATATGTGTGCGCCACTGCAGGCGTATGTGTGCGGCGGCGAAAGGCCGTCACAGTGCGTGCGCCGCCGTGTGTTGCGACGGTGTGGGTGTGTGGTCTGTCAAGTGTGTGTAGGCAGAGAGAGTGAACCGAGAAGGGAGAGGCATAGCGGTCGCGGCGACGACGCAACTCATCGACCGGCGACGTGACCGGTCGGAGATGGCAACGACGTCGGCGGCGTCTCAGTGTGTGTGCGTGCGTGTGTGAATGCCGAGAGAGGTGTGAGGGCCGAGAGAGATGAGGAAAAAAAAAGAAAAGAAAAAAATGAGGTCGCCAGATTTTGGTCACCATATGGCAATGCTTGAAGCTACGAAAAGTGGGAAAATTAGGTTTAGGGTTTTGAGAGTAATGGGCTGGACTTTGTTTTATTAAATGCTTATGGGCTTATATTTACTTAAAGGTTTTGGCCAAAGCTTATTTTTTTAAAGTTTGGGCCTTATTCTTTGGGCCGAGATTAATAAATGAAAGATGGGCCATTTGAAAAAAAAAATGATATAGGCTCAGAATTTGTTCCAAATTTTGGGCCAGAAGCATAATAAAGGAATGGGCCGAGAATTAAATTGTGGGCCGAAAATAAATGGGTTGGGCTCCAGTGAATTAATTAATAGTTGGACTTTAATTAATTAAATAATAGTTGGGCTTAGATTTAATTAATGATTGAGCTTTAATTTAATTAATGACTAGACTTGCTTTAATTAATTAAATCTTTGGACTTGAATTAATTAAATAAATGAGGTTTAACTTTGAGACTTAATTAATTAAATTATATTAAGTCTTAAATATGAGTTTAAATTATTTAATTATGGTAAGTTAATTAATTAATTAATTAATTACTATTAAGTTTAATTAATTAATTGATTAAGTTAAGGTTAAGTCCAAGTTTAAGTTACTTTATTTATGATCATGACCTATTTAATTAATGTAATTAATTTCTTTTAATGAAATTAATTAAGTTAGAATAATTAAATAAATTAAATTATGTTAGACAAGTGCATAATTTGAGAATTTTATTATGTGTTATATTTGTAACGCCCCACTTTTTGCTTGATTTAATTTGCTTTAAATTTTGAATGATCGATTTTGTGTTGGACTTGAGGGAGTCCGTAGTTGCGCCCCTAACTAGAAAACGAACTTCATAATTTATTTTAGGGCCTTCAAATTTTACTTTACAGATATGGGCTAAGTAATAAAATAAATTTTTTGGGCTTATGAAATTATCAAATTATATTATTAAGTTTTGGGCTTATATAATTGTCAAATTATATTATTTATTCTCAAATTGGGCTTTGTAGAATATTATTTTGATGAGCCCAAGTTCTATTTTTATATTTATGTAGGATTAAGTTTTAATTAATAAGAGTTTCAATAGAAGTAGGAATCTTATTAGGGTTACAACTATATGGCAAAAATCCCTATATATATATTTACGCCAAGGAGTTTCAATTTTTCTTCCGGAACACCTATACAAGTTATATATTGAGAGAAGAAGAAGCTACTTTTTAAATCCTACATTCAAGTTTCTGTAAGTATTCCTTTTCATGGTCAAGCATTTATATCAAGTAATTATTAGTCTTGAAAACAGGACCTCTATTCCACGGTAACTATCAAATTGTTTCATGAACATTAGCTAAGTGTTTATTATTATTTTAAGAGTTTGAGGGAGATATTTTTTCGGTAGTAGGCTTCCAGCATAAATTATTATTTTTATACCTTCTCGGTAGTGGTAGTAGTAGTAGCAGCAGAAGCATTAGTATAGCAATTTGATGGAATTCATTTTTTTACTCCAAATTAGTAATTTGTTTTTGGATCAGATCATTAGATATTGCAATTAATAATGATTAGTTGGTTGCCTTGGTTAATTATGGAGTTATACTAAAAAAAAAAAAGTGTCGAATTTTGATTAACTATATAAACAATTAAATGGCGAGGTTATATATATATATATATATATATATATATATAGTGTATGAGCTCACGGAAGTTTTGAGCTACTAACTTGCTATTTATTTTTTTATTTTTATTTTTTGTAGTTAACTATTGAGTTCTTTATAAATCGCAAGTAGTTAATTTATATTATTTTGTTAGATTGATTTTCTGTTTTAATTAATTGGATTAATCGTATTCTTACTTAGTATTGGTTTGGATTTTGTAATGGAATTAGTTTTATCATACTTTCTTTAACTAGTCAAACAAATCAGTGATGGGTTACGGGAAAACACAAAGTTTTGTTTTAGAAAGTATTTTGAAGTTAATTGGTATAATTTTTTAAATGATCCTAAGTGTTATAAAAATATTCAGTTTAGTTTAAGAATTTAGTTATGTTTTGTATAAGCTCTTATAAAATATATATTTATTTGATTAGGTGTGGCGCAACTAGGACCCTCGTCCCAGGATTGATTGATATTGATTTATTGTGCTCGACAAAACAAAGTGGGTGAAATCTTCTTAACTTGCAAATATGTGATTTGGAATAAACATATCTATTGTGGGTGAAATCTTCTTAACTTGCAAATATGTGATTTGGAATAAACATATCTATTGTGGGTAAAATTCTCTTTAAATTGCAAACATGTGATTTGGAATAAACATATTTATTATGAGATTTACTCTATCTGTAAGTTCATGGTGATAATCACTGTTGTGTTTTGTTACATCTATGGTGAAAGCCTGTGTGGCGAACCATAGCCTGTGTGGCGTACTATGTGGCGTAGCCTGTGTGGCGAACCATAGATTGTGTGGCATACTATGTGGCATAGCCTGTGTGGCGAACCATAGCCTGTGTGGCAGGATTTTTAAACCGGTGAGGTTGAATATGATTGACTATTACTTTCTTGCGATGAATACACGTTTTGACAAATAAAATAATGATATTCCTTGTTCCCCACCACTGAGTACGTTTTTGTGCTCACCCCCTTTTTATCTAAAATATTTTCAGGTCAGTGATCATGGAGCGGCGTAGCGGTGTGGGTGTGCCTAGTGGTGTTATATTGCTTTTAATTCCTTCCAAGACTTGTGTTATGTTTTTTTTAATTTCTTTTCCTTTATTATCGTTGTTGGATTTGAGTTACTAGAACTCCAACTTATCTCATGCTATTAAGTCTTGCGTAGTTTGCTTTGGGTCGTTGGTTGGCGTCAGTTCTTTTGCAAAGTTTAGACTTGAGTTTGTTGGACTTATTATTTGGAAGTTTTATTTAAGAGATTTTATATTTTATTATTTAAAAAAAATTGACAAGCTTCCGCTTTAGCTATTTTATTTAAGAAAATATAACATTTTTAAATTATGAATTTGGGGTGTTACATTTAGTGGTATCAGAGCGGGTCTACGTTTCTGTAGACTTTAAAAATTTTGAATAATTTGTTATATGATGTGTTATGACAAAGGGCACCACCCATTCCCGACACGCGCTCCTGATTGAGGTAATTTACGTTGCTTTGATATGATAAAGTATTTTGGTGAGCACTTATTAGTGATGATTCTCTCTCAAATATTATGAAATGTGGTGGAGATTGTATATGGCATTATGTGAGAGTTGTGCATCCTTTTGTGAAAATTATTGTTGGACTTGAGCATGAGTTGGTCAAGTTTTACTTATTGGTCCTCGAAATTAGAAGGAACTTAGTCGCTTGATTATTAGGCATCACTTGTGTAGGTTAGATGGAGAATGACTATAATATACCTCCAGTTTATGAGCATACACTTGTCGTAGTCCGATTCTGGCAACGTACTTGAAATCTCACTCTAGGCGTCGTAGAGAACTTTGTAGCTTACAGATAGTTGTGGCGGAAGATTGTTATGCACGGACCACCAATACCTGAATATGAAGCTGCTTCTAGTGTCATTTACCTAGCACTCAATGAAGTTAAAGCTATCGATGTAAAGATAATCTTGGAGAATGGTCAGCGTCAAATCAATTTTAAGGATTTCATGACCACCTTAATTCGTAGATGTAACGATCTTTTCATGGCATAACAATTATAGAAGATGACGAAGGTCCGTGTCACTACTCTCACAAAGAATGTGAAAGTACCTCAAGAGAATGAGGGAATAAAAGAGGAAGATGAGGATTTTGAAGAGAAGAGAATGGGTTTACGCTCTACGGAGCAAGAATTGGAAAACCATTGGAGATAATATCCGCAATGGAAACAAAGAAGATGTTAAGAAAAGAAAAGTGCGAAGGGTTCTCGGTAAATGTATTGGGTTCAACATCGATGGAGACAACAATAGAGGATGTGAATGTGGTTCGAGATTTTATCGATGTGTTTCTGAAGAAATACCAGATTTACCACCGAATCGACAAGTGGAGTTTACCATTGACCTTGTGCCTGAGCAAAGACCAGCTTTCTAAGGCTCCATATCAAATGACACCAAAGGAGTTAGAAGAGTTGAAGACGCAGCTACAAGAATTATTAGATAAAGGGTATATTCGACCGAGTGGTTCACCATGGGAGCACCAAGAATGTTCGAAAGAAAAAGATGGTAGCATGAGGATGTGTATCGATTATCGAGACTTGAATCAACTTACAATAAAGAATAAGTATCCTCTCGAGAATTGAAGACCTCTTCGATCAACTACAAGGTGCGTGAGTTTTCTCAAAGATAGATCTACGATCCGATACCATCAATTGAAGGTGAAGGAAGATGATATTCCAAAGACGAGATTTAGGACAAGATATGGTCACTACGAGTTTGAGGTCATGCCTTTTGGATTGTCCAATGCCCCTGCAGTTTTTATGGATTTGATGAATATGGTGTTTCATCCATACTTGGATAAGTTCGTGATCGCCTTCATTGATGACATCTTGATATACTCTAAAAATCAAGAAGAGCACGAGTCGCATCTGCGCACAGTCTTGGAGACACTAATGAAAGAAAAGTTGTATGCCAAGTTTACAAAGTGTGAGTTTTGGCTGAATCGGATTGGATTTCTTGGACACGTGGTGACCTCAGAAGGAAATGAAGTGGATCCGGCAAAGGTTGAGGCTGTAAGTAATTGGAAAGTACCGACAAGCGCCGCGGAGATACTAAGTTTTCTTGGACTGGCATGATATTATAGAAAATTTATCGAAGGTTTTTCAAGGATTGCAGGACCACTCACTAAGTTGACACGGAAAGGAATACCATTTGAGTGGACGGAGAAGTGCGAAAGAAGCTTTTAAATATTAAAAGAGAAGTTGGTAACTGCTCTAGTCTTGACTATCCCTGATAGTTCTAAGCGATACATAATCTATAGTGACGCATCGAAACAGGGTTTGGGATGTGTGCTAAAGCAAGAAGGAAAAGTGGTGGCTTATGCATCTCGACAGTTGAAGCCACATGAACTAAATTATCCTACACACGATTTGGAATTGGCAGCAGTAGTTCATGCTTTGAAGATTTGGAGACATTACCTTTATGGGGTTAAGTGTGAGATCTATACTAACCACAAGAGTTTGAAATTTTTTCACGCAAAAGAGCTAAACATGAGACAACGAAGGTGGTTGGAGTTGGTCAAAGACTATGATTGTAAGATTTTATACCACCGAAAAGGAAATATGGTGGCGATGCATTTAGCGTAAGGATGGATGCAAATCTCAGAAGAAGGTTACCTCAACAAGAGGAGTTGGTGAAAGATTGAGGCTTGAAATAGTGACCACACCGAAGAAGCGGATGCTATTATCTCACTTTGGTAGTACGTCCGACGCTATGTAGATAGAATTCGAGAAGCTCAAAAGGATGATGAGTTCCTACAAAGGATGCTAGCTAAGGAGGTGTCTGATGATCCAAGAGGATTTTCAGTTCTGCATGATGGGACACTTGCCTATAATAAGAGAATTTGAGTACCAGTGGATGAGGAGTTGAGAAAAGAGATAATAGATGAGGCACATCGAACTATGTACACAGCACACCCTAGTAGCACCAAGATGTACCAAGATTTAAAGAAGAATTTTTGGTGGTATGGCATGAAAAGTATGTGGAGCAATGTCTGGCTTGTCAACAAGTGAAGGCTGAACATCAAAGACCCTCGGGATTGTTAAAGCCCTTAGAGATACCAGAGTGGAAGTGGGAACACATCACTATGGATTTTGCAGTTCGACTTCCTCGGACTTTGAGAGGTAATGATGCAATTTGGGTTATTGTTGACCGCTTGACTAAGTCACGATTTCGCGCCGGCATATAACGGTTCGATGGACAAGTTTGCACAGTTATATGTTCGGGAGATAGTTCGACTTAATGGGCTACCGACATCCACTATATCTGATCGAGACCCACGTTTTACGTCAAGGTTTTAGGCGATCTACACATTGCTTTGGGTATAAAGTTAAAGTTTTCGACAACAGATCATCCTCGCATGCACGGATAGTCGAAAGAACGATTCAAACTTTATAAGATATGTTAAGAACTTGTGTCTTGGATATTGGAGGAAGTTGGGAGACACACTTGCCGTTGATAGAGTTTGCTTATAACAATAGTTACCATCCAAGATTGGTATGACTCCTATGAGGCACTCTATGGGAGAAAATGTAGATCACCCGCCTTTTGGGATGAAGTTGGTGAAAGAAAAATTTTGGGACCCGAGATGGTGGAAAGAATCATTGATGTTGTCAAGAAAATTCGAGATAGGATCAAAGTTGCTCAAGATAGACAAAAGTCTTTGCTAATAAAAGAAGAAAGGATTTGCAATTTGAAGTTGGTGATAAAGTGTTTTTGAAGGTAGTGCCAATGAAGGGAGTTTTGAGATTTGGTAAGAAAGGAAAGTTAAGACCTCGCTTCATTGGACCGTTTGAGATTTTGTAAAAGATTGGAGATGTTGCTTATCGTTTGGCGTTATCGCCTGAGCTGTCATCCGTGCAAAATGTTTTTCATCTTTCGATGTTGAGGAAGTATACGCATGACCCGAGTCATGTGATATCTTATGGTGGTATATCACTTAATAAGGATTTAACTTACGAGGAAGAACCCATCGCGATTTTAGATCGAAAAATCCACGAGTTAAAGAATCGGCACGTGTCTTTTAGAAAAAACAGTGGAGTCGCCATGGCCCTGAGGAAGCGACTTGGGAGCGTGAGGGTGAAATTCTAGCTAAGTACTCGTCCCTAATAGCACCTGGTAAGACAAATTTCGAGGACGAAATTTTTATTAAGTGGGTAGGGTTGTAACGCCCCACTTTTTGCTTGATTTAATTTGCTTAAAATTTTGAATGATCGATTTTGTGTTGGACTTGAGGGAGTCCGTAGTTGCGCCCCTAGCTAGAAAACGAACTTCATAATTTATTTTAGGACCTTCAAATTTTACTTTACAGATATGGGCTAAGTAATAAAATAAATTTTTGGGCTTATGAAATTATCAAATTATATTATTAAGTTTTGGGCTTATATAATTGTCAAATTATATTATTTATTCTCAAATTGGGTTTTGTAGAATATTATTTTGATGAGCCCAAGTTCTATTTTTATATTTATGTAGGATTAAGTTTTAATTAATAAGAGTTTCAATAGAAGTAGGAATCTTATTAGGGTTACAACTATATGGCAAAATCCCTATATATATATTTACGCCAGGAGTTTCAATTTTCTTCCGAACACCTATACAAGTTATATATTGAGAGAAGAAGAAGCTACTTTTTAAATCCTACATTCAAGTTTCGTAAGTATTCCTTTCATGGTCAAGCATTTATATCAAGTAATTATTAGTCTTGAAAACAGGACCTCTATTCCACGGTAACTATCAAATTGTTTCATGAACATTAGCTAAGTGTTTATTATTATTTTAAGAGTTTGAGGAGATATTTTTCGGTAGTAGGCTTCCAAAGATAAATTATTATTTTTATACCTTCTCGGTGGTGGTAGTAGTAGTAGCAGTAAGCATTAGTATAGCAATTTGATGGAATTCATTTTTACTCCAAATTAGTAATTTGTTTTGGATCGATCATTAGATATTGCAATTAATAATGATTAGTTGGTTGCCTTGGTTAATTATGGAGTTATACTAAAAAAAGTGTCAATTTTGATTAACTATATAAACAATTAAATGGCGAGGTTATATATATATATATATATATATATATATATATATATATATATATATATATATAGTGTATGAGCTCACGGAAGTTTTGAGCTACTAACTTGCTATTTATTTTTTATTTTTATTTTTGTAGTTAACTATTGAGTTCTTTATAAATCGCAAGTAGTTAATTTATATTATTTTGTAAGATTGATTTTCTGTTTAATTAATTGGATTAATCGTATTCTTACTTAGTATTGGTTTGATTTTGTAAGGAATTAGTTTTATCATACTTTCTTTAACTAGTCAAACAAATCAGTGATGGGTTACGGGAAAACACAAAGTTTTGTTTTAGAAAGTATTTTGAAGTTAATTGGTATAATTTTTTAAATGATCCTAAGTGTTATAAAAATATTCAGTTTAGTTTAAGAATTTAGTTATGTTTTGTATAAGCTCTTATAAAATATATATTTATTTGATTAGGTGTGGCGCAACTAGGACCCTCGTCCCAGTATTGAT
This sequence comes from Salvia rosmarinus, assembly GCA_036937905.1. Taxonomy (NCBI): domain Eukaryota; kingdom Viridiplantae; phylum Streptophyta; class Magnoliopsida; order Lamiales; family Lamiaceae; genus Salvia; species Salvia rosmarinus. Next base: position 69,300,568 of record CM072819.1, on the reverse strand, counting down.
TGATATTGATTTATTGTGCTCGACAAAACAAGGTGGGTGAAATCTTCTTAACTTGCAAATATGTGATTTGGAATAAACATATCTATTGTGGGTAAAATTCTCTTTAAATTGCAAACATGTGATTTGGAATAAACATATTTATTATGAGATTTACTCTATCAGTAAGTTCATGGTGATAATCATCGTTGTGTTTTGTTACATCTATGGTGAAAGCCTCGTGTGGCGAACCATAGCCTCGTGGCGCGTACTATGTGGCGTAGCCTCGTGTGGCGAACCATAGATTGTGTGGCATACTATGTGGCATAGCACGTGTGGCGAACCATAGCACAGTGGCGGGATTTTTAAACCGTGAGGTTGAATATGATCGACTATTACTTTCTTGCGATGAATACATCAGTAGTTGAATAATGGTTACAATATCGCAAAATTACAATGAAATGATTAAAATAACTATTACAAATGAGATGTCAAGATAACAAGAACTTATCAATAAGTCGCCTGTCAACTTGAACTCGCAAGACGAGAAACGCCTCGGTAGTGCTCACGATTGGCGGCTCGTCCCCAAAGGTAACGACTTTCGCCTCGACCGTAGTAGCACCACAAACAAGTCGAGCCCGCGAATCGGACGGAAACGAGAACCGAACTCAAGACTAAGAACTATGAGCTAAGAATGCAAGTAGAATGCTTTGCTTTTGCTAGAGAGAATAGAATGTTTTTGCTTATACTTCTAACTCTAGAATGATGCACTATATATAGACTCAAGAGGATGTTCTAAGGTCACAATTGATGACAAACATCAATATTCCATTAACTCTTAACATCAAGAGTTGGAAATGAAAGGCCAAAGGCCATGAACCTCATTACTAGCAATTCCCACTCACAACCCATTAACTTCCAACAATCCCCACATGAGTGGAAATGCTATATAAATGCAAATGCAAAGTTCAGTCCTCAAGAGACGATATTGCATTTGGAAAGGTAGCTTGTGGCCTTGAACCTTCCATAGTCGAAATTATCGAGCATACCGCGGCATAGTGGTTATTTCACCTGAACTAGTCCTCCATGGTGTATCTCGAGACAATAATATTGACACAATATCATCTCAATTTCCATCCGTTCACGCTTGTGTCCATTATGGCCTTGGAACACCCTTTGATTCACAAGTGTACCACTTGAAGCGGCCCCACTTCACACTTGCATAGGTGACTATTACAACCAAGTATTCGCTATACTTGACCTCCTCGAGGTATCCAAGAGTCATTAAAGTTAAAACTTAACCTCACCACTTGCGCACTTACAAACACTCATCGCTTCGTGAGAATAGGCATGTTTGAGTGTTTATCACACGGATTTTTATAACTTCGTTGTCCCTTTTGAACCATGTTCTCGGACAATCCAATCATCATGGTTGGGTTTCCGCTATAATCATCCTTAAGATGTGGATTTAACACCCATTCCTCTAACGCTTTAAACATTTGATCTCGACACGCTTTTGTCACGGATCCGCTAGATTATCTATTGATTTACATAATCAATAGTGATAACCCCACTGTGATCAAATGTCTCACGGTATTGGTCGTCGACGAATATGTCGAGATTTACCGTTGTAATATATATTTTGTGCCCTTCCTATTGCGATTGACTATCACGTTGAATCAACACGAAGGCACGAGACCGCCAAGATGGAATATCCTCGAGGAAATTTCTAAGCCATTCGGCTTCTTCACCACCCTTATCTAAAGCTATGAATTGATTCCATAGTAGACCTTGCTCGCTTTTGACTTCCAAGATACGCCCACCTCCAATAGTGAACACGTATCCACTTGTGGAAAACGAGTCGGTTGAGGCAGATATCCAATTAGCATCACTATACCCTTCAAGTACAGCGGCTCACTAGAATAATGAATCGCATAATGCGGGTAAACTTTAAGTAACCCAATACGCGCTCAAGTGCTTTCCAATGTTCTCTACTTGGATTAGCTGAAACTACTCAATTTGTTCACAGAGCAAGCTAAATCAGGTCGGGTACAGCCAGTGAGATACATCAAACTCCCAATAATCTTAGCATATTCATCTCGACTTATAGGTTCACCCTATTTGGAGTCAAATGAACACTCGAGTCCCAAGGAGTCTTGAAATAGTTTATCCATTGCATTGAATTTCTTCAACACTTTCTCAAAGATAGTGGGATTGTGTCAGCAATTCCATTTGGCGCTCTAAGAATTTTAATTCCAAGAATTACATCCGCCAAACCCATATCTTTCATGCTGAAGTTCTTACTTAGCATTCTTTTTGTTTCTCCAATCACACGAGAGTTACTTCCATTATCAACATGTCATCTACATAAAGACAAACAATAACAAAATCGTTATTCTAATTCTTTACATAGACACACTTGTCACTCGTTGATTTTGAAACCATTTGACAACATAACTTTGTCAAATTTCATATGCCATTGCAGGTGGCGCTTGCTTAAGTCCATACAAAGACTTTTGAAGTTTGCATACCTTGTGCTCTTGCCCAGGTACTACAAAACCTTCCGGCTGTTTCATATAGATCTCATCTTCTAACTCTCCATACGTAAACGCTGTTTTTACATCCATTTGATGAATCTCGAGATTTTGCAAAGCAATAGCGAGCATGCGTTTAATAGAAGTATGTTTAGTCACAAAGTAGTAGTATCGAAGAAGTCATACCCACCTTTTGTCTAAACCTCAACTACAAGTCCGGCCTTATATTTATCAATAGTGCCATCGGACTTGTATTTCTTCTTTAGGATCCACTTGCATCCTAAAGCTTTACAACCAGTGGAAGATCTACTAACACCCAAGTATGATTCAACATAATAGACTCTATCTCAATGTCTATTGCTTCTCCACAGATCCGCATCCGGGCTCGATAAAGCTTCTTTTACGGTAACCGTTCATCATTTAACAATAAAACGACATAATCCGTCCATAAATTTTAGATTTTCTTACACGATTACCACGCCTAGGTTGCACATCTTCGTGTGTAGACCTAGGTCGCTTTTCTATTAGCGGCCATAAAAACTTGCTTAGAACTTGAGGGTTCACTTTCTTCAACAAGATGAGAATTGGTAGAATCTTCCTCAATTCTTTTACTTGAATCGTAACTATTCTTATCCTTATTAGGATAGATATTCTCAAAGAATATAGCTCCTTGATTCAATTGTTGTTCCCACATGAAAATCAGTATATCGATTTGTGCACAACAAATCTATAAGCACTACTATTAAGTGCATAACCAATAAAGATACAATCTACCGTTTTAGGTCCAATTGCAACTTGTTTTGGCAACGGTACTTCAACCTTAGCTAAACACCCCCACACTTTGAAGTATTTATATGAAGGTTTCCTTCCTTTCCAAAGTTCATAAGGAGTTACATCCTTCCCTTTGATAGGAATCTTGTTCAAGATATAGTTGGCTGTAAGAACAGCTTCCCCCCACATATTCTGGGGTAATCCAGAACTTATTAATAACGCATTCATCATCTCCTTAAGAGTTCGATTTTTATGCTCAACAACACCATTTGATTGAGGCGAATAAGGGCGATCGTTTGATGGATTATACCACTTTCGTTGCATAATTCAACAAACAGAGCAACATATTCTCCACCTCGATCACTTACAACCTTAATTTTGCAATTAAGTTGATTTTCAGCTTCATTCTTGAAGTTTCAAATGCATCAATTGCTTCATCTTTACTTAATAAATAAAGATAACAATATCTTGTGCAATCACAATAAAAGTAATAAAATACTTTTACCACCTCTAGTTTGTACAAACTTTAAATCACAAACATCGATGTGAATTAATTCTAGAGGTTTTGAGCTTTTCAACGGATTTGAAAGGCAACTTGATCATTTTGCTTCAACACGTTTCACATTTATCTTGTGTTTTAGATACTTCTATTTTAACAAGTTCATGTTAGCGAGTTTCTTTATAGCATTAACATTAACATGACCAAGTCTACAATGCCATAAATCGTAACACTCAAGCAAGTAAGCGGTAGAAGATTCTCATTAATTTTTGCAACTGCCTTAGAAGGCTTACAAGCTCTAACACTGAGTTTGAAAAGATCTTCGGAGACATAACCCTTGCCGAGAGTCTTTCCAAACTTTCTAACTATTACATATTCTCCACGAAAATCTATATCAAATTTGGCTCTAGTCAACTTGACGTCAGAGATGAGATTCTTGCGGATCGAAGGAGCATGCAACACATCCTTCAGAGTTATTTCCACACCAGAGGTAAGTTGAAGTACAACGGTACCAACTCCAAGCACCTTGGAAGTATGATCACTTGCCTCGGTCACAACCCTGTCTTCAACCTCTTTGTAGGTGTAGAACAAGTCTCGATTGACACAAATGTGAACAGTAGCACCTGTGTCAAGAAACCAAGAAGTAGGGGTAGAATTTGTGACTTGGTTTACCTCAGTTATCATGGCAACAAAGTCATCTTTGTCCCAAGTGTCGAAGTCCTTCTCAACATTGTTGACGCGGCCTTTGCCTTTGTCTTTTCTCTTAGGCTTTGCCTCTTTAGCCATGTGCCCTGTGCTTATCACGGTTGTAGCACGTTCGGAAAACTGGGTTTTGCGCCTACTTCTTTGCCTTTGTTCATCGGACGGGCGCTTCCTGAAGGTCCTCCTCGGTCAGATTTGCCTTAGCCTCCATCGGACTTTTAGCCTTCAACTCGCCTCCTTAACTTGAGCTTCAACTTGGAGTCGAGCAACCATGCTTTCAAGGGTCATCTCCTTCGCTTGTGCTTAAGGTAAGATCTCGACCCTTTCCATCCTTCAGCGCAATTTGTCAATTAAAATTGCAATGGAATATTGTTCAGCAGAGGCATACCTTCGGCGTGAACATCGTGCAACAGAGCTTGAAACTCGTGTACTTGAGGCATGATCGGTTTGAATCCACAATCTTGAACTCGGTGAGCACGGTAACCACGAACTTCTTCGTGCTAGCCTCCTCAACCGAGATACTTTTGGTTAAGTGCCTCCCATAACTCTTTGGCGGTATCCTTGACCGCCGAATACATTAAATAGGCTATTATCAAGCCCATTTAACACCATATTCGGACACGTATAGTCGGAATGATACCAAGTGTCGATTTCATACGCACTTCACGTCCGCTTCTTCCTCGGAAGGAATAGGCGGCCCGCCTTCACGCAGAAGCTAGCAAGCCCCATTGTGGTGATGTAAAACATCATCTTATGCGCCCGCGTTTGAAGTCGACGGTGAAAATTTGCGTTGTTGAGCCACGGGAATGCGGGGTTCAAAGACCGGAGCCATGGTGGAACTACTATCGCTCCAACGGATTGAGTGGTGGCGGGGCGCCATCGGATTGGTCGACATCTTCAATTTGCACGATCGTAACTCGAAGAGAGTTGGGCAAAACTTTCGTCTTGCGATTGTAGTTGAATAATGGTTACAATATCGTGCAAAATTACAATGAAATGATTAAAATAACTATTACAAATGAGATGTCGAAGATAACAAGAACTTATCAATAAGTCGCAAGTTGAACTTCGCCCAAAGACGAGAAACGCCTAGTGCTCACGATTGGCGGCTCGTCCCCAAAGGTAAACGACTTTCGTCTCGATCGTAGTAGCACCACAAAAAGTCGAGCCCGCGAATGGACGAAACGAGAACCGAACTCAAGACTAAGAACTATGAGCTAAGAATGCAAGTAGAATGCTTTGCTTTTGCTAGAGAGAATAGAATGTTTTGCTTATACTTAACTCTAGAATGATGCACTATATATAGCACTCCAAGAGGGATGTTCTAAGGTCACAATTGATGACAAACATCAATATTCCATTAACTCTTAACATCAAGAGTTGGAAATGAAAGGCCAAAGGCCATGAACCTCATTACTAGCAATTCCCACTCACAACCCATTAACTTCCAACATACACGTTTTGACAAATAAAATAATGATATTCCTTGTTCCCCACCACTGAGTACGTTTTTGTGCTCACCCCCTTTTTATCTAAAATATTTTCAGGTCAGTGATCATGGAGCGGCGTAGCGGTGTGGGTGTGCCTAGTGGTGTTATATTGCTTTTAATTCCTTCCAAGACTTGTGTTATGTTTTTTTTTTTTCTTTTCCTTTATTATCGTTGTTGGATTTGAGTTACTAGAACTCCAACTTATCTCATGCTATTAAGTCTTGCGTAGTTTGCTTTGGGTCGTTGGTTGGCGTCAGTTCTTTTGCAAAGTTTAGACTTGAGTTTGTTGGACTTATTATTTGGAAGTTTTATTTAAGAGATTTTATATTTTATTATTTAAAAAAAAATTGACAAGCTTCCGCTTTAGCTATTTTATTTAAGAAAATATAACATTTTTAAATTATGAATTTGGGGTGTTACATTTAGTGGTATCAGAGCGGGTCTACGTTTACAGACTTTAAAAATTTTGAATAATTTGTTATATGATGTGTTATGACAAAGGGCACCACCCATTCCCGACACGCGCTCCTGATTGAGGTAATTTACGTTGCTTTGATATGATAAAGTATTTTGGTGAGCACTTATTAGTGATGATTCTCTCTCAAATATTATGAAATGTGGTGGAGATTGTATATGGCATTATGTGAGAGTTGTGCATCCTTTTATGAAAATTATTGTTGGACTTGAGCATGAGTTGGTTGAAGTTTTTACTTATTGGTCCTCGAAATTAGAAGGAACTTAGCTGCTTGATTATTAGGCATCACTTGTGTAGGTTAGATGGAGAATGACTATAATATACCTCCAGTTTATGAGCATACACTTGTCGTAGTCCGATTCTGGCAACGTACTTGAAATCTCACTCTAGGCGTCGTAGAGAACTTTGTAGCTTACAGATAGTTGTGGCGGAAGATTGTTATGCACGGACCACCAATACCTGAATATGAAGCTGCTTCTAGTGTCATTTACCTAGCACTCAATGAAGTTAAAGCTATCGATGGAAAGATAATCTTGGAGAATGGTCAGCGTCAAATCAATTTTAAGGATTTCATGACCACCTTAATTCGTAGATGTAACGATCTTTTCATGGCATAACAATTATAGAAGATGACGAAGGTCCCGTGTCACTACTCTCACAGCAGAATGTGAAAGTACCTCAAGAGAATGAGGGAATAAAAGAGGAAGATGAGGATTTTGAAGAGGAAGAGAATGGGTTTACGTTCTACGGAGCAAGAATTGGAAAACCATTGGAGATAATATCTGCAATGGAAACAATGAAGATGTTAAGAAAAGAAAAGTGCGAAGGGTTCTCGGTAAATGTATTGGGTTCAACATCGATGGAGACAACAATAGAGGATGTGAATGTGGTTCGAGATTTTATCGATGTGTTTCCTGAAGAAATACCAGATTTACCACTGAATCGACAAGTGGAGTTTACCATTGACCTTGTGCTCGGAGCAGCACCAGTTTCTAAGGCTCCATATCAAATGACACCAAAGGAGTTAGAAGAGTTGAAGACGCAGTTACAAGAATTATTAGATAAAGGGTATATTCGACCGAGTGGTTCACCATGGGGAGCACCAGTAATGTTCATAAAGAAAAAAGATGGTAGCATGAGGATGTGTATCGATTATCGAGACTTGAATCAACTTACAATAAAGAATAAGTATCCTCTGCTGAGAATTGAAGACCTCTTCGATCAACTACAAGGTGCAGGAGTTTTCTCAAAGATAGATCTACGATCTGGATACCATCAATTGAAGGTGAAGGAAGATGATATTCCAAAGACAGCATTTAGGACAAGATATGGTCACTACGAGTTTGAGGTCATGCCTTTTGGATTGTCCAATGCCCCTGCAGTTTTTATGGATTTGATGAATATGGTGTTTCATCCATACTTGGATAAGTTCGTGATCGCCTTCATTGATGACATCTTGATATACTCTAAAAATCAAGAAGAGCACGAGTCGCATCTGCGCACAGTCTTGGAGACACTAATGAAAGAAAAGTTGTATGCCAAGTTTACAAAGTGTGAGTTTTGGCTGAATCGATTGGTTTCTTGGACACGTGGTGACCTCGTAAGGAAATGAAGTGGATCCGGCAAAGGTTGAGGCTGTAAGTAATTGGAAAGTACCGACAAGCGCCATGGAGATACTAAGTTTTCGACCGGCATGATATTATAGAAAATTTATCAAGGTTTTCAAGGATTGCGGGACCACTCACTAAGTTGACACGGAAAGGAATACCATTTGAGTGGACTGGAGAAGTGCGAAAGAAGCTTTTAAATATTAAAAGAAGTTGGTAACTGCTCTAGTCTTGACTATCCCTGATAGTTCTAAGCGATACATAATCTATAGTGACGCATCGAAACAGGGTTTGGGATGTGTGCTAAAGCAAGAAGGAAAAGTGGTGGCTTATGCATCTCGACAGTTGAAGCCACATGAACTAAATTATCCTACACACGATTTGGAATTGGCAGCAGTAGTTCATGCTTTGAAGATTTGGAGACATTACCTTTATGGGGTTAAGTGTGAGATCTATACTAACCACAAGAGTTTGAAATTTTTTTTCACGCAAAAAGAGCTAAACATGAGACAACGAAGGTGGTTGGAGTTGGTCAAAGACTATGATTGTAAGATTTTATACCACCCTGGAAAAGGAAATATGGTGGCAGATGCATTTAGCAGAAGGATGGATGCAAATCCTGTAAGAAGGTTACCTCAACAAGAGGAGTTGGTGAAAGATTGAGGCTTGAAATAGTGACCACACCTGAAGAAGCGGATGCTATTATCTCAGCTTTGGTAGTACGTCCGACGTTGCGAGATAGAATTCGAGAAGCTCAAAAGGATGATGAGTTCCTACAAAGGATGCTAGCTAAGGAGGTGTCTGATGATCCAAGAGGATTTTCAGTTCTGCATGATGGGACACTTGCCTATAATAAGAGAATTTGAGTACCAGTGGATGAGGAGTTGAGAAAAGAGATAATAGATGAGGCACATCGAATCGTGTACACAAAGACACCCTAGTAGCACCAAGATGTACCAAGATTTAAAGAAGAATTTTTGGTGGTATGGCATGAAAAGTATGTGGAGCAATGTCTGGCTTGTCAACAAGTGAAGGCTGAACATCAAAGACCCTCGGGATTGTTAAAGCCCTTAGAGATACCAGAGTGGAAGTGGGAACACATCACTATGGATTTTGCAGTTCGACTTCCTCGGACTTTGAGAGGTAATGATGCAATTTGGGTTATTGTTGACCGTTTGACTAAGTCAGCGCATTTCGTGCCAGTGCATATAACGGTTCGATGGACAAGTTTGCACAGTTATATGTTCGGGAGATAGTTCGACTTAATGGGGTACCGACATCCACTATATCTGATCGAGACCCACGTTTTACGTCAAGGTTTTAGGGCAGTCTACACATTGCTTTGGGTATAAAGTTAAAGTTTTCGACAGCGTATCATCCTCAGACAGACGGATAGTCAGAAAGAACGATTCAAACTTTATAAGATATGTTAAGAACTTGTGTCTTGGATATTGGAGGAAGTTGGGAGACACACTTGCCGTTGATAGAGTTTGCTTATAACAATAGTTACCAGTCCAGTATTGGTATGACTCCTTATGAGGCACTCTATGGGAGAAAATGTAGATCACCTGTCTTTTGGGATGAAGTTGGTGAAAGAAAAATTTTGGGACCCGAGATGGTGGAAAGAACTGTTGATGTTGTCAAGAAAATTCGAGATAGGATCAAAGTTGCTCAAGATAGACAAAAGTCTTTTGCTAATAAAAGAAGAAAGGATTTGCAATTTGAAGTTGGTGATAAAGTGTTTTTGAAGGTAGTGCCAATGAAGGGAGTTTTGAGATTTGGTAAGAAAGGAAAGTTAAGACCTCGCTTCATTGGACCGTTTGAGATTTTGTAAAAGATTGGAGATGTTGCTTATCGTTTGGCGTTATCGCCTAAGCTGTCATCCGTGCAAAATGTTTTTCAACTTTCGATGTTGAGGAAGTATACGCATGACCCGAGTCATGTGATATCTTATGGTGGTATATCACTTAATAAGGATTTAACTTACGAGGAAGAACCCATCGCGATTTTAGATCGAAAAATCCACGAGTTAAAGAATCGGCACGTGTCTTTTAGAAAACAGCGATTAGTCGCCATGGCCCGAGGAAGCGACTGGGAGCGTGAGGATGAAATTCTAGCTAAGTACTCGTCCCTAATAGCACTGGTAAGACAAATTTCGAGGACTAAATTTTTATTAAGTGGGTAGGGTTGTAACGCCCACTTTTGCTTGATTTAATTTGCTTAAAATTTTGAATGATCGATTTTGTGTTGGACTTGAGGAGTCCGTAGTTGCGCTCTAGCTAGAAAACGAACTTCATAATTTATTTTAGGACCTTCAAATTTTACTTTACGAGATATGGGCTAAGTAATAAAATAAATTTTTTGGTCTTATGAAATTATCAAATTATATTATTAAGTTTTGGGCTTATATAATTGTCAAATTATATTATTTATTCTCAAATTGGGTTTTGTAGAATATTATTTTGATGAGCCCAAGTTCTATTTTTATATTTATGTAGGATTAAGTTTTAATTAATAAGAGTTTCAATAGAAGTAGGAATCTTATTAGGGTTACAACTATATGGCAAAATCCTATATATATATTTACACCAAGGAGTTTCAATTTTTCTTCCGAACACCTATACAAGTTATATATTGAGAGAAGAAGAAGCTACTTTTAAATCCTACATTCAAGTTTCGTAAGTATTCCTTTTCATGGTCAAGCATTTATATTTAGTCTTGAAAACAGACCTCTATTCCACGTTAACTATCAAATTGTTTCATGAACATTAGCTAAGTGTTTATTATTATTTTAAGAGTTTGAGGGAGATATTTTTTCGGTAGTAGGCTTCCAGCATAAATTATTATTTTTATACCTTCTCGGTGGTAGTAGTAGTAGTAGCATTAGTATAGCAATTTGATGGAATTCATTTTTTTACTCCAAATTGGTAATTTGTTTTTGGATCAGATCATTAGATATTGCAATTAATAATGAATAGTTGGTTGCCTTGGTTAATTATGGAGTTATACTAAAAAAAAAAGTGTCGAATTTTGATTAACTATATAAACAATTAAATGGCGAGGTTATATATATATATATATATATATAGTGTATGAGCTCACGGAAGTTTTGAGCTACTAACTTGCTATTTATTTTTTTATTTTTATTTTTTGTAGTTAACTATTGAGTTCTTTATAAATCGCAAGTAGTTAATTTATATTATTTTGTAAGATTGATTTTCTGTTTTAATTAATTGGATTAATCGTATTCTTACTTAGTATTGGTTTGGATTTTGAAATGGAATTAGTTTTATCATACTTTCTTTAACTAGTCAAACAAATCAGTGATGGGTTACGGGAAAACATAAAGTTTTGTTTTAGAAAGTATTTTGAAGTTAATTTTTAAAATGGTATATTCCTTAGTTCCCCAGGACCATCGACAAAACAAGGTGGTGAAATCTTCTTAACTTGCATATCTATTGTTTTGTGCTCAACCTTTTATCTAAAATATTTTTGGAATAAACATATCTATTGGAATCTTCTTAAACATATCTATTGGTCTTCTTAACTTGCAAATATGTGATTTGGAATAAACATATCATGTGGGTAAAATTCTTTTAAATTGCAAACATGTGATTTGGCATATTTATTATGAGATTTACTCTATCTAAGTGGTGTGTGTTTTGTTACTAGTGGTGTTATATTATAGCTTTTAATTCCTTCCAAGACTTGACAAATAAAATAATGTTTCCTTGTTCCCCACCACCGAGCACGTTTTGTTCAACCCTTTTATTTCTTCATGGAGCGGCGTATGCTTTTGTGCCTTTATTATCGTTGTTGGATTTTAGTTACTAGAACTCCAACTTATCTCATGCTATTAAGTCTTGTAGTTTGCTTTGGGTCGTTGGTTGGCGTCAGTTCTTTTACAAAGTTTAGACTTGAGTTTGTTGGACTTATTATTTGAAAGTTTTATTTAAGAGATTTTATATTTTATTATTAAAAAAAATTGACAAGCTTCCGCTTTAGCTATTTTATTTAAGAAAATATAGCATTTTTAAATTATGAATTTGGGGTGTTACAATATTAAGCGAGAATCTTTATTATATACGAATTTAGAATGTATGTCAATTGCATTATACTTTTGTAAAAAGTATTTATCATAAGAAAATTATGAAATTAAATGCATTTTTAAACGAAAAGTCGAGCAAGGGTATTGTTGGTGCCCTTGACCAAAAGATATTAGTTTTCAAATTTATTTATATTTTGAAAACCCGGGCTTAACGAATCATAAGTTAGTATCGTACTTTACTTGAACTTAAGGCTAGCTTTTCGAGACCTATTAAGATTAGTGCTTCTTGTAGGTTTTGTCGATCAAGGGGATTAGCGTTGCTTCCCGAGACGTATACAATAGTGATTTTGTCAGGCTTTGTCCTATCAAGGTGGGCTTTATTTACAAAAGTATATTTGAGTTATATGCTCTGATATTTCATGAAATGCAAACGTTTTATCCAATAAAATGTTTTTGTGCGCTCTACTCTGTTTAAGGCTCGTAAATGTATCGATCGAGATTCTCTTTTAAACTTAATATGTTAATTGAGAATTGTGTACACTAGTTAGTGTTTCGTGGGTTGATCTCCATCGGACACTAACATAATCATGAGGCGTTATAAGGGTGCTTGTCTGGATGCGTTCCGAAGTACGTCATGAAATTATGAATTTGTCCGGGTTACGTCCCCGATGACAATAATGGGAGCATGTGATCCGACAGTGGCTAGAGGTCCAGGATCAAAGCGAGTAACAGAAGAGTCGTGACAATGGGCCCAATAAATGAAATGTTTTCGCATGCTTAGAAGTGATTTCTCTTTTTTAAAACATTCTAAATTATGTTATCATGATTGGATAAACTGCTTTTACGAATTTATGAAATGTTTATAGAAAATGCATGTCCACTGAGTACATTAGTATTCAGCCCAAATGTTTTCAAATGTTTTCAGGTTGATCAATGGGCGCTGACGGGGCAGAGCTGAGATTAGGTTTCACTCAGTGTTTTGACGGATTATTTCCGTATTTAGACTTTCGCTGATGAACTAGCTCTAATTTCATTTTTCCTTCTTGTCTATAGCTCGAATTAGTAAAGGATTACGACTGTACTATCAGCTACCATCCTGGAAAAGCTAACGTTGTGGCAGACGCCCTGAGTCGAAAGACTAAGGCAAAGCTAGGGTATTTAATTACCCAACATAGAGAACTGATTTATGACTTCGCCACGCTCAGTTTAGAAATAGTTCATCCTCCAAAGACAGTGTTAGTTTGTATAGCTAGTCTCACAACTACACCTGACCTACGAGGAAGGATCATTGATGCACAAAGAGGAGATTGGTTCCTGGAAAAGATGCGTCTCGCCGCAAGAACGAACGAAATAAAAGGATTCACGGAAGCAAAATACAACGCTTTGATGTTTAGTGAAAGATTGTATGTGCCACACAAGGAAGAACTCAAGAACGAGATTATGAGCGAGGCTCATGATACTCCATATACTGCACATCCAGGAAGTACAAAAATGTACCAAGATTTGAAGAAAACGTTCTGGTGGAAGGGAATGAAAAGAGATGTAGCCTCTTTTGTTGAACGATGTTTGGCTTGTCAGCAAGTTAAGGCTGTGCACCAATGACCGTATGGGATGTTACAACCCCTTCCTGTGCCAGAATGGAAGTGGGAACATATCAACATGGACTTTGTGGTAAGCCTACCAAAGTCAATTCGTGGGAATACTACCATTTGGGTCATAGTGGACCGTCTATCAAAATCAGCGCATTTTCTACCGATTCAGATGACGTTTGGTTTGGAGAAGCTTGCAAAATTATACGTTAAGGAAATAGTACGCCTTCATGGAGTACCTGTATCTATTACGTCTGATCGAGATTCTAGATTCACATCGCGTTTTTGGAAGAGTTTGCAAGAAGCCATGGGAACCCAGCTGAATTTCAGCACAACTTTTCATCCTCAGACCGATGGCCAATCAGAAAGAACGATTCAAGTTTTAGAAGATATGTTACGAACTTTAGTCTCTAACAAAGTTGGAAGTTGGGAAGATTTGCTCCCGCTGGTAGAATTTACCTATAACAATAGTTACCAGACGATGATTGGAATGGCCCCATATGAGGCATTGTATGGTCGAAAATGTCGATCACCTCTTTATTGGGACGAAGTGGGAGAAAGGAAGCTACTAGGTCCTGATCTAGTACAGCAGATGGTCGAGAAAGTCGATCACATTAAGCAAAGAATCAAAAAAGCTCAGGACAGACAAAAGTCTTACGCCGACAAGCGTCGATCCGACTTAGAATTCAACGTCGGGGATCGGGTTTTTCTTAAGGTTTCTCCTTCAAAGGGAGTTATACGTTTTGGCAAGGGAGGAAAGTTACGACCCCGCTATATAGGACCTTTCGAGATCCTAGGCAGGATAGGCCTTGTAGCCTATAGGTTGGCTTTGCCACCAAGCATTGGAGACGTGCACAATGTGTTTCATGTCTCGTAATTAAGGAAATACGTGTTTGATCCGAAACACATAATTAACCACGATGAAGTTGTCTTAGCCCAGGACTTGAGTTATGAAGAAAGACCTGTCCAAATTTTGGATAGAAAAGTTCAAGTTTTGCGGAACAAACAAATTGTTCTCGTCAAAGTAAAGTGGAATCATCACGGTACGGAGGAGGCCACATGGGAACTTGAAGACAAAATGAAAGCTAAGTATCCTGAACTAGATTACCAAGGTATGTAATTTCGAGGATGAAATTTTTATAAGGATGGAGGGATGTCATACCCCGTCTTTCTCAATAGGATTAGAATGACTTTCGAACGTAGAATTTTAAAATGATTCGCGCTTGATGAAAGAAATTTTTAAATTCCAACAAAAAGAAATTTATTTCATTAAATGTTATAAAGTGATTACGAGAATTATTATATAAAATATAATAATCGAATATGATTTATATATATATATATATACTTATAAATCATTATATCAACAATATTATGCTAAAGTTTAATTATTAATTAATAATCTTTAGGATCGAACATTTGGCCCGTAAGAATACATTGTTTAATGGGTTTTAGTTGAAAAAGCCCAAAAAGAGAAGCCCATTGGAAATCTACACTATATGAGCTTCTCTTCTTATTGTTAAAACCCTAGCCTCCCAAAACCATTCACTCACTCTTCCTCCAAGCCTAAACAAGAAATCCACACAAGGTTTAACTTCTAACCTCCTATTCATGTTAGTGTGTGTATGCGCATAGGTTTGTATGTGTGAGTGTGTTGTTTGCATCAGGTATGTTGTGAGTGCCGAGAGAGAGAGGAGAGAAGGGGGGGGGGGGGAAGAGAGACAGAGACGTACGGTGGCTGGTCGGCGGTGATGGATGCCAAAGTTCGGCATCGGCAGCGGCGATCGAGCAGCGCCGCTGTGTGTGTTGTCGTTGTATGTGTGTGCGCTGCCATGTGCGTGTGTGTGTGCGACGGCGTGTGCTGCCGCGTGAGTCTGTGTGCGTCGCGTGCATATGTGTGCGCTACCGTGTACGTATGTGTGTGCGACGGCGAGTGCCGTCACGTGCGTGTGTGCGCCGTTGTATGTTGCGACGGTGTGTGTGTATAGGCTGTCAAGTGTGTGTAGGCAGAGAGAGTGAACCAAGAAGGGAGAGGACATGGCGGTCACGGCGACAGCGCAACTCGTCGACCGACGACGTGACCGGTCGGAGATGACAGCGACGTCGGTGGCGTCTCAGTGTGTGTGCGTGCATGTGTGAGTGCTGAGAGAGGGGTGAGGACCGAGAGAGATGAGGAAAAAAAGAAAAAAATGAGGTCATCGGATTTTGGCCGCCCGCGGCGGCAGCTGCCAGAAGCGGCGCCGAAAAAGTGGTGGGGAGGGGGGGAATTAGGTTTAGGGTTTTGAGAGTAATGGGCTGGACTTTGTTTTATTAAATGCTTATGGGCTTATATTTATTTAAAGGTTTGGGCCAAAGCTTATTTTTTTAAAGTTTGGGCCTTATTGTTTGGGCCGAGATTAATAAATGAAAGATGGGCCATTTGAAAAAAAAAATGATATAGGGTCTGAATTTGTTCTAAATTTTGGGCCAGAAGCATAATAAAGGAATGGGCCGAGAATTAAATTGTGGGTCGGAAATAAATGGGTTGGGCTCCAGTGAATTAATTAATAGTTGGACTTTAATTAATTAAATAATAGTTGAGCTTAGATTTAATTAATGATTGAGCTTTAATTTAATTAATGACTAGACTTGCTTTAATTAATTAAATCTTTGGACTTGAATTAATTAAATAAATGAGGTTTAACTTTGAGACTTAATTAATTAAATTATATTAAGTCTAATTAAATAAATAATTAACTTAAACTTAAATATGAGTTTAAATTATTTAATTATGGTAAGTTAATTAATTAATTAATTAATTACTATTAAGTTTAATTAATTAATTGATTAAGTTAAGGTTAAGTCCAAGTTTAAGTTACTTTATTTATGATCATAACCTATTTAATTAATGTAATTAATTTCTTTTAATGAAATTAATTAAGTTAGAATAATTAAATAAATTAAATTATGTTAGACAAGTGCATAATTTGAGAATTTTATTATGTGTTATTAAGCGAGAATCTTTATTATATACGAATTTAGAATGTATGTCAATTGCATTATACTTTATTAAAAAGTATTTATCATAAGAAGATTATGAAATTAAATGCGTTTTTAAACGAAAAGTCGAGCAAGGGTATTGTTGGTTCCCTTGACCAAAAGATATTACTTTTCAAATTTATTTATATTTTGAAAACCCGGGCTTAACGAATCATAAGTTAGTATCGTACTTTACTTGAACTTAAGGCTAGCTTTTCGAGACCTATTAAGATTAATGCTTCTTGTAGGTTTTGTCGATCAAGAGGATTAGCGTTGCTTCCCGAGACGTATACAATAGTGATTTTGTCAGGCTTTGTCCTATCAAGGTGGGCTTTATTTACAAAAGTATATTTGAGTTATATGCTCTGATATTTCATGAAATGCAAACTGTTTATCCAATAAAATGTTTTTGTGCGATCTACTCTGTTTAAGGCTCGTAAATGTATCGATCGAGATTCTCTTTTAAACTGAATATTTTAATTGAGAATTGTGTACACTAGTTAGTTGTTTCGGTGGGTTGATCTCCATCGGACACTAATATAATCATGAGGCGTTATAAGGGTGCTTGTCTGGATGCGTTCCGAAGTACGTCATGAAATTATAAATTTGTCCGGGTTATGTCCCCGATGACAATAATGGGGGCATGTGATCCGACGGTGGCTAGAGGTCCGGGATCAAAGCGAGTAACAGAAGAGTCGTGACAATGGGCCCAATAAATGAAATGTTTTCGCATGCTTAGAAGTGATTTCTCTTTTTTATAACCTTCTAAGTTATGTTATCATGATTGGATAAACTGCTTTTACGAATTTATGAAATGTTTATAGAAAATGCATGTCCACTGAGTACATTAGTACTCTGCCCAAATTTTTTCAAATGTTTTCAGGTTGATCAATGGGCGCTGACGGAGCAGAGCTGAGATTAGGTTTCACTCCGTGTTTTGATGGATTATTTCCGTATTTAGACTTCCGCTGATGAACTAGCTCTAATTTCATTTTTCCTTCTTGTCTATGACTTGAATTGTACCTTTGATGAGCTTAGACTCAATCCTTGATGTTTAGCATTTTGACGATATCGGCTATTAGAAGCACGAAACTAAACTTGTGATCCTGAGGATAATTATTGTTTTGATTGGATTACATCATTCGATGTCTTCCATTTTCATTTAGGAAGCTATTCCCAAATTCTATGGGTTTATTGTCTTGATCATTCGAGTCAATTTTTTATCTTATATTATTCCGCATTTTATTAGCCGTGTCCCGATTTACGAGCTTCCATTATATCAGGAATTGGGGCGTGACATTAGGACCCCTCATTCGCGACGATCGGCATTCGAACTATTTAGGCAATCAGGCCCAAAGTCTTATGTCATGGCTCATTTGAATGGACATATTTTGACTCAGTCATTGTTCTAACAGATTTTCCACCCACACACTGAGGTGACTGGCGATGTACTGTATTACCAAATGTTTTGTATGTTTTTGTTATGTTTCTTCTTGTTTGTTTTAAACGATTTGGTTCCTATTTATTTATCCTTGAATATCTTTTGTTGGAATCATATTCGTTTTCGTTTTATGTAGGGAATGATGCGTTTGAATCATTTCGCACATTAAAAGCGTACCCAAGCGTCGGACTCGGCGTAGCCGGCGCTGGGTGCGCATCGCCTCGCTTGGTTGCAAAGAGAAGACCCACGTCCGGCGTTGCATGCCGTCCGGCGCTGGGTTTTGTCCTGAGAGCGCCCGCGTTCGGAGCTTCATCGCGTCCGGCGCTGGGCACCTAAAGCAAGATTCGTCCCGAGACTCCTTGCGTCCGGCGCTGCGCCCGTGATAAAATTCCTCCCGAGAACTCGCGCGTCCGGCGCTGCATCACGTCCGACGCTGGCCTCCTTTTCCGAGAGTGCGCGAGTCCGGCGTTTGCGTGCATCCGGCGCTGGGCTGCTCGCGTTTCTCCTTATTTTTAAATGCACGTGTCCGGCGCTGCGCGTTATTTTTCGGGCGCTATATAAACGTTTTAAAATGTTGAAACCTACCTAGCTCATGATTCATTCTTTCAGTTTATGTTTCGTGCGTGCTCCTCATCTCACGCGATTTTCTTCTTTCAAGTCTTACTAATTATTTCTTTGAATTGTGATTCAAGATTATTGTAAGATTATTATTATTGGATTTCTATTCCGGAAGACTTTAATTTCAATTCCATCGTTCGTTTCTATTCGTAAGATTTCTTTATCGCTTTCTTTTTTTGTTCTCGTATTTCTTTGATATTGATTTATATGCTTTGGTGTTGATTCATATTGGTATTGCTTAATTATTCTTGTCTTCCATTTAATCTATTCGATTTATGCTTAGGGTTCATGACGTTGATTCTATGTTCTTCAATCTAGGGTTTAATTCTTGTCTAGATAATTTCTTTGCTTTGTCAATTTCCGCCTAGTTAATTCATCTTTCTTTCTTTAATAATTCCTCGCCTAGGTAATCTATTGTTTTAAGGTGACGATCAAACAACCCTTTGTGATTAGAGTGTTTAGGAATTTAATTGCTTTCGTGTGGTAACTTAGTAACGCCCTGTTAAGTTTTCCTTGAGAGACGACTCAGATTAACTTGCTCGCTAGACTAACCTCGTTAGATTGCGAGGGACTGTATTAGTGATCTTTTTAGTCTAAACAAATTTTGGCGTCGTTGCCGGGGAAAACTTTAGGCGTTTTATTAATGTTGCATATTTTTCGTTTTTATTCTTCTCCTTGCCTTTCTTATTTTGTACCGCAGTTGCGTTTGATCTCGTTTGTTGAGTGTTGTGTATGCAGGGATGCCGAAGTCTAACTCATAGATTGGCATCCCCGTTGAAGTATACTCGCAAGCCAAGAAAACCGCGACTGCCTAGTGTGGCGGAGTTTGATCACTCCGATTGTGATAGCTTCTGTGAGGATAGTTCTCTCACTCTTGAAGGAGAGGGGTCTTTTGTGGAAGGACAAGGAGGATTCACTACCATCAGGAATTCTTTGTTTGAAGAAACCCCACCGAGAATCATGGGTGACCGACAAAACAATAACCGCGACAATCATGGCGCGAACGCTGCCCCTCGTCTGATGGGGGATTACTTCCGCCCTAAGATAGGGGAGACTACAAACCCTATCGTGTTGTGCCCCGCGGCACGTGGGTATGAGTTGAAGCCTAACCATTTCAATCTCATTCCCACTTTTCATGGCATGGAGAATGAGGATGCCTTAAGCTTCATCAGAGATTACAATCAAGTGGTGCAATCGTTCCCTCTGTTTGGCCTGAATAAGGAACAATTGAAGATGCGTTGTTTCTCTTATGCTCTTAAAGATAAAGCCAAGTCTTGGCTTATGAGCTTTCCCGCCGACTCTTTGACAAATTGGAACAATGTGGTGGAGCAATTCATGTTGAGGTTCTATCCGCAACAGAAGACCAAAGATCTTCGATCCAAGATTATGACATTCAAGCAGGAACTGGATGAGCCGTTTCATGAAGCAAGAGAAAGATTCAAAGAGCTTCAGAGGCAATGCCCACATCACTTCTTCCCGTTGGTTCTTTTGTGCCAATTCTTCTATGACGGGATCCTTTAATCCGATCAAGAAAAAGCTGACGACACGGCAGGTGGTAACATAGCTCATATCACAGCCGAGGCTCTTGACGAGATCTTTGATGTCATGGCGAGCAACTCCCTCCAGAAGGCATCTAGTACGCGCCGGTCTTCTGTCAATTTCGTGGAGACAGGATCGGAATTAACACGGCAGATGGCGCAGCTTATGAGAGTAATGAATGAGATGAAGATGAAGCAGACTGAGTTCCCTTCACCACCCCAGGAGTTCACTGCTCATTCGCAGGAGTTCGTCGCACCTCCTCAGGATTTTTCTATGCATCCTTATGGAATTTGCATGGAAATGGGACATACAACAGATATTTGTCCTAATATTGGAGCACCCGTCTATGAAGGCGGAGTAGAGGCCTATTCTATGCAAGTATTTCCGCCTCGGCAGCCTTATGAGCCGAGGCCGACCTATGAGCAAAACCAACTGCAGTACAACTCGAGATGGAAGAATCAGAGCCAAGGCCAGAGTTCGGTTCCAAACCCACAGACTCGACACCCTCCCGGACAGCAAGCATGCCGTCAACAAGACACACACTCAAGAAGACCCAATCAAGCGGCGAAGCTTATGGTCAGAGTATCAAGATCCACAACAATCATATCGACAAACACGTACCCGCAAAGATCCTTACCAGCAGCAGCCACCGCCACCTCAGTATCCTTACCCACAGCAGCCGCCTCCGCCTCAGCACTACCCTTAGCAGCCTTACCAACCTCCACCGCGGTAACATGCTCATCCAAAATCATCCATGGCGGATAGTTTGGCCGCATTTATGCAAGAGAGCAAGTTAGCAAGGGAAGCACAAGATGCGACCATTAAGCGTCTTGAGAATACGATCAGGCAGATCTCTGGTACTGTCAATGAAATACAGCAACAACAACAGACATGGAGGATACCGGGACAGGGGCTCCAGCCACACCAAGCTCAAGCAATAACTATTGTCCGAAGTGGGAAGAAAGTAGATAATAAGGTGCAACTCCCAGAAATCGTGGAGGAACATATAGTGGAGAAGAGAGTGGAGGAGAAAGTGATTGAGGAGGAATAGCTGACAGTGCAGTTACAAAGATGGCAAACTCTTATAAGCCTCTAGTGCCATTCCCGAGCCGGTTGAAAAATGAGAAGCAAGAGCGGCAGTTCTCAGATTTCTACAAAATGCTTTCCAAGGTTAATGTGAATCTGCCGCTATTGGATTTGATCCGCAATGTTCCTGCCTATGTTAAGTTCTTCAAGGAACTTGCATCAAAGAAGAAGAGGTTTGTCGACAATGAATCTGTTATGGTTCTGAGGTGGCCAACTCCATTATGCAGCAACCACTTCCGCACAAACAACGGATCCAGGTAGCTTCGTCATCACAATTTCTTTGGGAAATGGTAAGGAAGCCACATGTATGCTTGATTTAGGAGCTGGTATTAATCTTATGCCTTACTCTATTTTCAAGCAATTAGAATTAGGAGATTTAAAACCTACTGGCATGAGTCTCCAATTAGCCGATCGCTCTGTCCTCTACCCTAGGGGAATTGTAGAGGATATTCTTGTACGTGTCGGTGGCCTGATTGTACCTGTGGATTTCGTGGTGTTAGAGATAGGTGATGTGCATGAAAATGATCGAGACCATACACTGCTATTAGGGAGACCTTTTATGGCCACTACTAATAATTTGATTGATGTGAAAAATGAAAACATTAGGATGACCGTCCTAGGGGAAACAGTGTCATTTTCTGTGCATAATAACAATGACATGCCATCGATTAATTCAATTGAAAAATGTTCTTATATAGACTCTATTGATGCCTTGGCCGAGATTTCTTTTGTGCAGGATCACAGTGTGGAGAAGTATACGAGAGATCGGCAGACATGGAAGACAGGCTCATACTGGAAGCCGAATTTGAAAAACCGATAAAAGAGGAAAATGAGACTCCACCTGAAATCGAGAAGTTAGAGTTGGAGGAGCTCCCCAAGAATTTGAAGTATGTCTTCCTCCAGGATAATGAGCAGAAGACCGTGATCATCTCTGCTGAACTTATGAGTACCAACAATCTCTATTAGTTTCGTGTTGAAACGACATAAGCTTGCTTTCGGGTGGAGTTTGGTAGATATCCGAGGAATCAGTCCTGCCATGTGCATGCACAAAATCCAGCTTGAAGAAGGAGCACGCCCACAGCGAGATGGACAGAGAAGACTTAATCCAGTACTAATGGAGGTGGTGAAGAACAAGATCCCCAAACTCCTAGCAGAAGGAATCATCTTTCCAATTGCTGACAGCGAATGAGTCAGTCCAGTTCATGTCGTGCCCAAAAAAGAAGGAATAACAGTGGTCCTTAACAAGAGAAAGGAGTTGGTGCCCACGAGACCCGTCACTGGATGGCGGATGTGCATCGACTATCGGAAGCTTAATGCTTCCACCAGAAAGGATCATTTTCCCCTTCCTTTCATTGACCAAATGTTAGATAAGTTGTCTGGTAATGAGTTTTATTATTTTATTGGTGGCTTGTCAGGTTACTACTAGATTGCTATAGACCCAGCGGATCAAGCCAAGACTGCATTCACGAGCCCATTTGGAACATATGCTTTTCGAAGGATGCCATTCGGACTCTGCAATGCTCCAGGTACTTTCCAGCGATGTATGATGTCTGTCTTTTCTGACATGATAGGAAACTTTGTAGAGATCTTTATGGATGATTTTTCTGTGTTTGGTTCCTCATTCGATGATTGTTTAGAAAAGATTGAACGTGTACTTAGTCGTTGTGTGGAATATAGTGTTACTCTAAGTTGGGAGAAAAGTCACTTTATGGTCAGAAACGACATTGTTTTGGGTCACATAGTTTCTAGTCGTGGAATAGAGGTCGATACGGCAAAGGTGGAGGTAATTGAAAAATCACCACCACCCAGTGATGTTAAAGGAATTTGAAGTTTCTTAGGACACGCGGGATTTTACCGTCGTTTCATCAATGACTTTTCAAAAATTTGCCAACCTCTTTGTCGTTTGCTTGCTCAGGATACGCTTTTCAATTTTGATAATGATTGCCTTGTTGCTTTTAATACTTTAAAAGAGAAACTGAGCACTACGCCTGTCGTCGTCGGTCCCAATTGGTCCCTTCCTTTTGAAATTATGTGTGATGCTTCTAACTCTGCTGTTGGAGCTGTTTTAGGTCAACGTGTTGATCGGATGTTACGTGTAATTTACTATGCTAGTTTAACTCTTAATCAGGCTCAAATGAATTATACCACTACTGAAAAAGAGATGCTTGCTGTAGTTTTTGCACTTGATAAATTTCATCCATATATTATTGGTTCTCAAGTGATAATTCATAGTGATCATGCTGCTCTACGCTATCTATTGACCAAACCTCAAGCCACGCCTAGGCTAATTCGTTGGGTGCTACTGTTACAAGAATTTGATCTAGAGATTCGTGATAGGAAGGGTAGTGAGAATGTTGTGGCAGATCACTTATCTCGTCTAGATCACCTTTCCCCAACTTTGAATCTCGATGCCATTAAGGATTCTTTCCCATTTGAACATGCTTATAGTGCCTCTTCTGTGCCTTGGTATGCTGACATTGTTAATTATCTAGCATGTGGTGAGTTGAGGCCTGACCTTACCTCCCAAGAGAGAAAGCGTTTTCCTTCTCTGTGCAGGCAATATTGTTGGGAGGATCCCTATCTTTTCAAGTTAGGGAGGGATGAGGTGATCCGTCGATGCATCCCAGATGAGGAGCACAACAAGGTCCTTGAGATGTGCCATCAAGCTCATTGTGGTGGACATTTTGGAGGACAAAAGACTGCGCACAAGGTGTTACAATCCGATTTATTTTGGCCCACTCTTTTCAAAGATTCTCATACCTATTGTTTGTCTTGTGATCGGTGTTAAAAGGTAGGCTCAATTGGACGTAGGAATGAGATGCCTCTTAATAACGTCTTAGTAGTTGAGGTTTTTGATGTTTGGGGAATAGATTTTATGGGACCTTTCCCGAAATCTATGGGTACAGTATATTTTACTTGCCGTTGATTATGTGTCCAAGTGGGTTGAGGCTATCCCACTAGGACATGTGATTCTCACATTGTACTCAAGTTTGTGCAGAAAACATCTTATGCAGTTTGATTTCCACGAGCAATCATTAGTGATGGCGGAAACACTTTGCAACAAGTTGTTTGAAAAACTCATGAAAAATAATGGCATCACGCACAAGATTGCTACCCCATATCATCTACAGACGTCGGGGCAGGCCGAGACTAGCAACCGACAAATCAAGGGAATTCTTGAGAAGACGGTGCAGACATCCCGCAAGGATTGGGCTAGTAAACTTAATGAGGCATTGTGGGCATACCGCACGGTATTTAAGAGTATTTTAGGGATGAGCCCGTATCGCATCGTCTATGGAAAAGCTTGCCATTTGCCCGTCGAGATAGAACATAAGGCATATTGGGCCATCAAGACCTCGAACTTTGATCTCTCTAAAGCCTTAGAGCGTCGTTCACTCCAAATGTTCGAATTAGACGAGCTCCATAACGAAGCCTATGACAATGCGCGCGTCTATAAAGATAAGGTCAAAAAGCTTCATGATCGTCGAATCGTGCATAAGGATTTGAAGCCTGGGATGAAGGTTTTGTGGTTCAACTCTCGTTTGAAGTTATTTCTCGAAAAGCTTAAATCCCGTTGGAGTGGACCTTTTGTTATTAAAGAAGTGTTTCCTTATGGATCGGTGAGCCTCGTAAAAGAAGGAAGTACAGAGTCGTTCCTTGTTAATGGCCATAGAGTAAAGCCGTACCTTGAAGGAGATCTGTCTAGCGTAATGGTGGAATCAATCCATGTTTGCAATCCTCCGTCCATCTGATCAATTTTTATCGAGCTTACGACAAGAAACAAGCGCTTCGTGGGAGCCAACCCATGTTTCTTTCTGTTTTATTCGTATTTTCTTTCCGTTTTTTTTGTTTGTGTATTGATCTTTGTTTTTTTTTTTTTGGTTTTATGTGGTGTAGGATTTTGAGTTGTTTTATCTAGGAGTTTCAGGTACGCGTAGAACAAAAATCGAGATGAGGAATGATGATCGTGCAAAGAAAAAAGGAACCCAAGCGCCGGACTCATGTCAACCAGCGCTGAGCATATCATGTCCAGAAAGGTACCCCAGGTGCCGAGTGCACCGAAACCGGCGCTGGGGTACAATTGAAGAGGAGTACAGAGAGTTCACCCAGCGCCGAACGCGGTGAAACCGGCGCTGGGTGTAAAGCGTATTTGGGCAGAGAAACAGACCCACCGCCGGACGTAATGAAACCGGCGCTGGGTCCCCTTTATTTTATTATATTTGGAATAAAAAAATATTTATATTTTATGCGATTAGGGTTTCTCTCTTCTCATGTCTCTCTTTCATTTTTCTCCAGCGCCGCTCCTCTATCCAAAACGCTCGTTTCCATCCGCGCTTGCCATCTCCGCCCCGCTTCAACGCGTCGGACGCTGTCTCTCAGCCCCACGCTCTTCCGTCCGGCGCTTCACCCACAACCAGTGCCGCACGCCCGCAGCCCCTACTCCGTCCGGCGCTACCATCCCAGCGCCGTGCGCCCGCTCTCGAGCTTCCGTCCGGTACTCAAGCTCCGCACCCAGCGCCTGCATGTTTCCTTCAGGCGTTAGCCCTCTCTCCGCATCACATCCAGCGCCCGATTCCGCTCCTTCCGTCCGGTGTTTCGACAAGTCCGGCGCTACCTTCGGCGCTGCCTGCAACAGCCGCCACGCACCCCGCCGCTTGCTCGGCCCACGCCCGGCCTCGCCGCTCACGCCCAACGCCTGCCTCTCCGTCCGGCGTTTCCCTGAATCGCCGCACGTCTCACCCCAACGCCCTCATCGCTTTCGCGCTCGCCTCAACCCCCAGCGCCCACTTGAGCTACGTCCGACGCTGCCTTCCTGTGCCGCGCGCCACGTTCTACAGCTCTTGTGCTCAACCTCGGTCTAAAATTCAGTGCCCTCTCGTACGTCTATCAACATGGTTCGCACTAAGAATGTTGTTGGCTCCAGCTCTCGTCATCCTCGAGACGACGATGTTCCTATGGAGGAACCAGTTGAGGATATCAGCATAATGTACTCAGCCACATTTCCTATTTATAATCCGGTGAAAGGTACACATTATCGACGATTTGCATTTCAAGATATCACTCATCCGCGTCAATTCAATTGGCAATTGATGCAAAGTTTAGGTCTTGAGGATAGAGTAAAGAAATATTTGAAGAATTTAGGATTGATGCAATATGCTATGATGGATTTGCCTGGTTACTCTCCGTTATTGATTGAATTTTATTGTACGATGAATATTGATGATGAATCCGATACTTTGACCTGTCGTCTATTGGGGCATGAGTATGCTGTCACACCTCGTATTATGAAAGGGGTGTTCGGATTTTCGACTTTAGGTGCACATGGTGTACCCCCTTCATTCAATGTCAGAGAGGCTTGGCATGAATTATCAGGGTATAACAACTGGTCATCAGTTGGAATGCCGAGTTGATTCATCAAGGATGCAGCATTGGCAATGGTCCATAAATTTATCGCATTCAATGTTTTCGGAAATGAGCAGGCCAACAAGGTCAATACTGCTGAGGTCTTCTTGCTCACATGCACGGTAAAGAAGACAAAGGTCTCGCCGACATTCTTCATTTGGGAACACTTGCAACTGGTTCAGCGGTGTAAGAAATGTCGGCCGACCTTGTGTCAAATCCCTACTGGTCTAGCAGTCCATTTAGGGATTATCAATAATGATGGATGCCATATTCCTGGGCAAGATCTGATACGACCTAAGATGATTGATCTTAGTGAGCTTCGAGGCGTCCTTTTACATATAACGAGACAACTCTGGTACCTCATAATTTGAGGAATTACGTGAAGAGATATATGCATGCGCAGCTCGCAGAGGCCCAAGCAGCAGGTGCAGGACCGTCTCATGCACCTTCGGGTGAGATGGCAATTTTTGACACTACCCTTGCATCCGAAGATGAGGGTGACGAGGCAAGAGAGGATACTGAGCCGGTTGAGCGCAACGCCGATCCTAACCACCCACAGTTCCCTTCACAGCATGGTGCATCGGAGCAAGGATACAACTTCATTCGTGAATAGTTGGGTCAGTTTAGGAGTGAATTAGCTGGCCACTTGACATAGTTTTGTCAAGATATCTACTATCGATTTGATCAGCAAAATCAACGTCTTGACGAACAGAATCAATTGTGGCATGAGCAGAACCAACGCTTGAATCAATATAATCAGCAGATGATTGAGCGTAATCGGCGATGGTGCTCTTGAGGCTCGGTGGGCAACGCTGACCACTTTTCATGGCGCCCACCTCCACCACCATCGTCTGACCAATAGTGATTCATCACTATTGGAGTGTATGTGTTTTTTCTGTTTTTGTGTGCGTCGTTTGGTTTTTGTTGTTTTGTTTTTCTTTGTTTGCTATTTTTGTAGGTTTTGTTTCGTGCTTGATGCCCGCCATTCCGGTTCTTCGCTTCCAGGGAAGTCGCCTCTACCTTTATCTTATATATTTATCTGCAATGAGGACCTTGCCTGTTTTAAGTGTGGGGGGTTTCTTTTTCCGTTTTTGTTTGTTTTGCTTGTATTCTGCCGTTTTGTCGTTTCTTAACTTTTTGTTTGGATAAGAGAGGATTTTATTCTCTTGAAATCAATGGTGTATGAAGAATTATGCTTGAAGTTGAATTAATTGTGTTTTGATCTGAATTTCATTGCGTCTTGGTATATGGTTTTTAGTGTGATGAAACTTAGGTGTCAATTTGAACTGTGAGACATAATTAGGAAGCTGTGATTAGACGATGTGTGTGATCGGTTGTTATATACTTCGTACATGGAACCCTTTTCTTGTATGATTTTTCAAAACGAGAAAAAAAGAGAAAAGAAAAGAAAAGAAAAAGAAAATCATTGTTATGATGTTTGAAATAAGTGGGCTTAAAATTCGAATAAAGGGCTCCACCCCTCTTGCGTGTGTTGTCTCTCGAATGGAGACTCTATGCGATGGGTATAGATATCTACGTTAGGATACTCGAGTGTACAATTTGAAGGTTTCACCTAACGATTATTGTCCTATAATCGGTTTTGAGTTCCACATTTTTATTTATTTTTATCATTGGGATATCTTACTTGAAAAGGAACCATGTGAGTTGTATATTGATTTCTGAAATTATATTTGAGTCGAAGCACAAATTTTCTATGATAAGTCACATGTTTGGATTGATGAATGAGTATCATTGTATTGAGAATTGTATTGTTAAGATGCATTGAAAGGATGTGAATATGTGATTGATTCTATTTGAATATGTGTACCATTCTTTTCAAAAAACTAAAATTTGCTCGAGGACAAGCAAAGAGTTAAGTGTAGGGGAGTTGTTTTGTATGTTTTTGTTATGTTTCTTCTTGTTTGTTTTTAACGATTTGGTTCCTATTTATTTATCTTTGAATATCTTTTGTTGGAATCATGTTCATTTTCGTTTTATGTAGGGAATGATGCGTTTGAATCATTTCGCGCATTAAAAGCGTCCCCAAGCGCCGGACTCGGCGTAGCCGGCGCTGGGTGCGCATCGCATCGCTTGGTTGCAAAAAGAAGACCCGCGTCCGGCGCTGCATGGCGTCCGATGCTGGGTTCCATCCCGAGAGCACCCGCGTCCGGTGCTTCGTCGCGTCCGACGCTGGGTGCCCAAAGCAAGATTCGTCCCGAGATTCCTTGCGTCCGGCGCTGCGCTCGTGATAAAATTCCTCCAGAGAGTTCGCGCGTCCAGCGCTGCATCGTGTCCGACGCTGCGCAAGATTTGAAGATCGTCCAGAGACTCCACACGTCCGGCGATGGCTTGCGTCCGGCGCTGGCCTCCTTTTCCGAAAGTGCGCGAGTCCGGCGTTTGCGTGCGTCCGACGCTGGGCTGCTCGCATTTCGCCTTATTTTTGAACGCGCGCGTCCGGCGCTACGCGTTATTTTTCGGGCGCTATATAAACGTTTTAAAACGCTGAAACCCTACCTGGCTCATGATTCATTCTTTCAGTTTATGTTTCGTGCGTGCGCCTCCTCTCATGAATTTTCTTCTTTCAAGTCTTACTAATTATTTCTTTGAATTGTGATTCAAGATTATTGTAAGATTATTATTATTGGATTTCTATTCAGGAAGACTTTAATTTCAATTACATCGGTTGTTTCTATTCGTAAGATTTCTTTATCGTTTTTTTTGTTCTCGTATTTCTTTGATATTGATTTATATGCTTTGGTGTTGATTCATATTGGTATTGCTTAATTATTCTTGTCTTCCATTTAATCTATTCGATTTATGCCTAGGGTTCATCACGTTGATTCTATGTTCTTCAATCTAGGGTTTAATTCTTGTCTAGATAATTTCTTTGCTTTGTCAATTTCCGCCTAGTTATTTCATCTTTCTTTCTTTAATAATTCCTCGTAGGTAATCTATTTTTTAAGGTGACGATCAAACAACCCTTTGTGATTAGAGTGTTTAGGTATTTAATTGCTTTCGTGTGGTAACTTAGTAACGCCATTAAGTTTTCCTTGAGAGACGACTCGGATTAACTTGCTCGCTAGGACGACCTCGTTAGATTGCGAGGGACTGTATTAGTGATCTTTTTAGTCTAAACACCAAATTTATTCAAATTTTCTTTATATATTTATAATTCAATTTATGTTGTTCTTTTTTTATTTATGTGTTAGGTTATGGAGTTATACTCTTTGTATATACATAGGAAAGTAATCACCAGAGGTCCTTCCAGTATATTATTCTCTCGAGGTTAATGAAGCTAGATGCATTATATCACCGATTTGATTTTATGTAAATTTGAAATGTCCCTAAATTTATTTTAACTCCTTCAGTTTATATAAATTATTCACGACTAAATTTATTCATTTATGCAGCAATCGCTTGTGCGTGAGTTAGTCCGGCTTCATCCTAGTGATCCTATGTGCTATCATGTGGTATCAAAGACCACCTACCAATGATGGAAAGTACCGGATGACTTGAGAGAGATGGTGGAGGGGATCGATACGCCACATAGCAGACCGTGGAAGTGCGTCGATATGGTAAGATTATTTCCTCATTTATATTATTTTTCTATCAATTGAATGTAAGCTTTAAAATTATCAATGTTGCAGATACTAGCCATCTGTAATGTCGGGGGACATCATTGGGTGACAGTTCACATATCTACTGTTATGTGGACTTTTGAGGTGTACGACTCGCTGGTGTACAGCCCTGAGTCTCGGGAGTTGAGGCGTTTGCAGATGTTACCTATTATTCGGCTTTCCCCTCGACTGATGAGGGTAACTGGATTTTGGGACAATAATCTATTGAGACAGATACATTCTGAGCATCTGACATTGGCGGAGGTGCCCGATCATGACCAGTTCGTGCAGACTGACTCAGTGAGTTACGTTGTCTTTACATGAACTTCTATGGATCGCCTTGTCTCAGGTTTACCTCGGAGGTCACATTTGTAACAGCCCGCCAACCCAAAGTACGGATTAGCAGGGACTGTTTACTAATGACGGGGGTTAACAATAGGAACAATAACTAATTATGGAATTGAGGGGCATATGATAGACAAACTCTCAAGACTTCATATCATTTAACACGACAAACATAACTTACATATGAAACTGAATCACTCAGACCTTTATCAAAAAGGGTTCAACTACCTTGGAGGGAATGAGGTACAAACTCATAACATAACTTAAGGTACTTTGCAGCGGAAAACATGTGGAATACACATATGACGATGCGTATCCAATGTTTAACTATCAACGACAAAAGACTTGATTGCTCAACACCGCCCATCCCATCCATCGACCAACTCGCACATTTAAAACAAACATGCGGTGAGTACAAATAATGCACCCAAAGGGACTTATTGCCAAAACATTTTCTTTAAATTACACGGCCCCATAAGTAAGACACAAGGGTTTTAATTGAAAATGCCTTGTGCTCACTAAAACATTTTCTCATTTCTCAAAACGTCGCTCGGCCGAGCATTTTCTCTTTGTATGATCCATATCATTCACATAACTGTTCATAACTGATCTCACGCCGTAGAAGTAGGCCTCCTTCTACCGACGCCGTGATCGGCCGAAGATGTTGCTAACGGCTCACAATCACATAGTCGTGATTACGATCCGACTAGATCCATGACCGGCCGATGATGTTACTAACGGCTCACAGTCACACACTGGTGTACACGTTAACCCTAGCCAGGAATTCTGCATCTGACTAGGATCCAATATCGATTTTCTCATCAGTCGGGGAGCTACCCAACGACTGAAGTCAGTTGGCGAACCAACAGCTCATATACTTTCATAGTTGGCTTGCCCAACAACATGATAGGATCCATACACAAAAACATAAACACTTTGGGCAGGTAATCATTTCATCAACATCTCTCAATGTAAATATCAGAATAAATACATTTCATTCGCAGAAAGCAATAAATAAAAGGGTTTTCGAATAAAGCCCACCTGGTACGAAGCTTTTCAAATAAGTCCCTTTCTAACGTCAACGATCAAGACGCGTCCAACCTTTACGTAAGGAATTTAATTTAGTACGTAGGTCACGTTTCGATAGAGACGAACATCGTCTTTAACGTTCTACGCATCAAATAAGGCTAACGCTGGGCTTATTTTAACGTTTCCTAATCAAAATGATGTTAATTATGAATTTACTTATCATATAAGAGGTATTCCATTTCTTTAGTACATAATGTACATCTTAATGTACTTACGTGTCGTAAGTTACATTGTTACTAAACGTACTACGTCATATAGATCACGTATTATTGAATTACGTGCCCGTTGACCTTGGTCAACGATTTTGGTCAACTATTTATACCAAGTCAACCAAAAGTCAACAATTTTGACTTTGGTCAACAAAAGTCAACAATTTTGACTTTTTTAATTATTTATGAAATTCTATCATTTTATGTGCAATTCTTGTTCCAAAAATTCCTATAAAATCATACTATGTCTAAAACATTATTTTGGAACATATTATGCAATTATAATTGATTAAATAAATTTATAACATTAATACCTATATTATATAGTTTTCGGTCACTTTAATTACCTAAGTAAACATTTTTCAAAAATTCTAATAAATTCACATAACACATAATCATCCATAAATATCCTTATTATAACATAACTGTTATCAATTATGAACTACTCATTTAATTTTACTATAGTCACATTTTCGAAAAAGTGACTTAGGTCCAATTAATTTTTAAAGACTCCAATAAATTCATATAGTACTATATTATGAATCTACATCATCAATATGCTATAATATCATTAAATCATGAATTATATCACAACTTATTATTTTTCTAAATATTTTCGGTCATCATGTATAGATATACTATGGTTTTCCAAAAATTCCACATAAATTCATATAAGTCTATTTAATACCATAGATCATTATTCCATGCTTAAATTAACAATTAAAAATCATGTTCATCAACATATTACACTTACACATTTTCGGTCCTTACTTAGAATTTAATAACATGCTTAACTTTGTAATATAATCATAGTACATGCTTAATAATATCATATAAACATAATTCCTAAACACTTTAGCATATAATCAAGGTTTCGAAAATTTGGACATAATTAAACTAAGTTTATAACATGAAATTTAACGGACGAAAATCAAAAATTCTAGCATGTATACGAAGCTAGGATGAATCCTAACCTTTTAATCGGAGTCGATTATCGGCGGTAACGTTTTTCTATCTAAAATTTGGAAAGAATTGAATGAACTCTCTCTCAAGAATTTCCTCCCTCATTTTCGGTATTCATGGGAGCAAAATGGAGAAATTGTAACCTTATGCTATTATTTATAGACTTTGTCCACTTGCATGATAATTATCACATAAAATCTTAATTATTACACTTGCACACAATTGTCAAAATTCTCGTCCAATTTGATATGCTAAAGATAAGATTTTATTTTATTTTTGTTTCTTCCTACTATAGCTCACGTCCACTAGGATAATGAAAAGAAAAATTCTTATTCACTTAATCTTATCATTTAATCAATGAACATTACTTTACAAGTTGCACCACTTTGTTTTATTCACATCAATGTTTCGGTCAACTAGGAGTTGTAAGACAATAATTCATTCTTTATATAACATATTATATAATAATTCATGCAAGTTATATCCAATTCCAATTTTTTTTCGAAAAGGATGAAAAATCATCACTTTGTATAATGTACATGTGTGTGTCGACTACTCTCTAGTCTTTAGGAATGATTTCTATTTTTTGTTTTCATACCATATACTTTAATATAACTATAGGATAATGTTATATTTGAATAGTCAATATTTTACACTATGACTTTTTATTTTATTTTCACACTTGTTCATACTAATTTTCAAACTTTTCAACTACTACCAGATAAATTCCATAGTTACTTGTTTTAATTGGTAACTACTACTACATTATCTCATAATAATATCTCCACAACATATTAATAACATGACAATAATTAAAGGATGACATTTATCCATTTCACATTATAATGTCAAAATTTTCGTCCATATTAAGACAAAACATTCCAACTTGCACAACTTGCTAATATTCCATATATTATACCTTAATAATATATTACTATTATAATTATTGAATAGCATTATCATAAGCATGGGATTTTATTTCTTTATACCTTTTCAAAAGAAATTTTCGGTCCTTTTGTGAACTTAATGATAAATATTTTATTTCCTTGCAATTAATAGCTATATGACATCATATATGTCCTAGATGATAAATTAAATCATAGGAAAAATATTTTGAATAATTTTAGATCACAAAACCCTAGTTTTGAAATTTAGGGTTTTCGAAACTCTTAGCATTTGGTACATTTTATTCCTTAATCCTCTAGCATTATTTTGATGATAAATAATGCTCTTATATCATAAAATAATCATAGGAATTTAAATAATATAATTCCATGATCATTTGACCCATTTTTCGAATCGTCTCTAATTGTAGACGTTTAAAACGTCTCAAAACGTTAATAGTTAATTCCCCTCTAAAACGTTCATAAATGAATTAGAATCACTTTATTCACTTTTGTGAGGATAGGGAATTTGAACTCTAAGTCTTAATGCTTTGAAAATATCGTAAAGCTTAACTGTCGAATTTTATTGACGTTAGAAATATACGTTCGAAGGAATAGCATAAGCTACATTCCTTAATTCACTAAGCGTCAGCGAATATCATATACATATATCACCAAATTATGCTTAGTCAAAATCGAGCATTGACTAATTAAGATTTTAATTATCGAACTTAAACCCTAATTACGATTTATATTATCGTAATTAAACATTAAAACTGCGGGATATTACATTCTACCCCCCTTAAAATAAATTTCGTCCCGAAATTTACATACCTTAGGACAGTACGGGGTATCTTTTCATCATAACATTCTCAAGTTTCCTACGTGGCTTTCTCTTGTCCATGGTTTCTCCTTGGACTTTCACTAACGGTTATAAACTTTGTTCCTCAACCGTTGAATCTTACGATCTCAATAATCGTAGGTTCTTTTTCCTAACTCATATCTTAGTTCAAGAATAACGTCATTATGATGAATCACGTGTTCTAGATCGTACACGTACTTTCTTAGCTACGCCACGTGGAAATACTCTGTACATTCCCCAAATTTGGTGGAAGTATCAATCTATAGACTACTGAGTCTAACTCTCTATGATCTCGTAAGGTCTTAATAACACGTAGCCTCAACTTTCCTTTTTCTCCAACATAATAATTTCTTTTGATGGAGGAATTTTAAAAAACTTTATCCTGCATTCAAAATGCAGTTCATCTCTGTGCATATCAGCGTAAGACATTTTTGTCTTGCACAAGCTTCTTTTATTCTTTGTCTACTTTGGCAAACATATATATCATTTTACTCACGATATCATCCTTAAAACTTTCCTCTTACCTTCATTATCACAATAAAGAAGTGATCGTCACTTTCTTGCATGCAATAATTCATATGGTCCATATTGACCATTTCTTGACAGCTATTGTCGTAGGCAAAATCATATAGGTGGGAAAGATACGTTTCTAACTCGTACTTCGATTCGACACTAATGTCCTTAACATATCTTAAAACATTCGTATGATCCTTCGACTGTCCATCTATGAGCAAAAATTATGCTCTAATTCAATCTCGTCTCCAATTCTTTCATTAACTATCCCAAATTCAGAACTTGGAATCTCTATCAAATATGATAGATTTTGGTACTCTATGTAAACGTACAATTTCTTTTTCGTCTTATTGAACTAGCTTATCAGATTCATAAGTAATCTGAATAGGTCGAATAATGAGCGCATTTAACAAGTTGATCCACTACTACCCATATAGTAGTGTTACCTCTTTCGACGTTGATAATCCGTTACGAACTTCATTACGATGTCATTTCATTCCCATGGGGTATCTCCAAAGGCTATAACTTTCTCATAGTTTGTTAATGTAATGCCTCTACTTTTGACGAATGAGACTATATCTTGTTTCCACTCTTCCTATCGAACTTTTCTCATAAATCTTGATACATCTTAATACTGCCTGGATGGGTGGTATAAGGAGTATCATGAGCTTTACTCATGATTTCATTTTTTAACTCATTATTGTTGGGAACACGTATCCTTCCTTAAACAATATGACACTAACATGTGCTTCTCTCGCTCATTCGCCTTAAATTCTTTAGCGAGTTTCTCTTTTTTTTTTTTGCTAAGAGACCTCCTTGCTTGGATTGACTTTTACAATTCAAGACCTCAGCTACTATGTGTGCCTTTCTTGGGTTATATTTTATACTATAGTCGTAATCTTTTACTAATTTGAGCTTATCTCTTTTTCCCATGTTCAAAACTCTTTGCTCGAAGAAGTATTTCAAGCTTTTATGATCGATGAAAATTTCACACATCATTTCTTAGAGGTGATATCTCCAAAACTTAGCCTGTGTATTACTGTTGCTAGTTTTAAGTTGTGGGAGGGGTAGTTCTATTCTTGCACTGCTTTAACCTTAGCCAAATCTACTTTAATTCTTTTTGATGACACGATATGTCCGAGGAACATTATTTCTTTAAGCCAAACCTCTCATTTACTAGACTTGGCAAAAATTATTCGGCTCTTAAGATTTTTAAGACAATCCTCAGTGTTACTTATGTCCTTCCTTTCTCTTTGTATGGATAAGGATATCTCTTATGAAAACTAAGACAAATTTATCTAAGTAAGGGTGGAATACTCAATTTTTGAGGCTCATGAATATGGCTAGTACATTCGTTAGTCCGAACGGCTTAACTATAAGCTCATAGTAGCCATAACTTGTTCGGAAAGCCATTTTGGGTACATTGTCAGTTTGTACCTTCAGCTGATGACATCCTTATTTAAGATCGATTCTCGAGGATAATCCCACTTCTTTTAACCGATCGAGCAATCGCTCATCTTTGGTGGTGTATATTTGTTCTTTAAGCATCGCTTGGTTAAATTCTTGATAATCAATACATATTCTAAAAACCATCATTCTCCTTTGTAAACAAGCGGTGTTTCCCAAGGTGATACACTAGGTTCGATAAAACTTAAATCCTATAATTCTTAGATTTACTCCTTTTCCTTCCAACTTCCTTGAAGCCATTCATTACACGTGCTTTTGATACGGGCTAATCGTGGTTCTAGATTCATAGATAATCTCTAGTCGCCTTATCGGGGTAGTTCTTGGTAAATTGCTAGGGAAACGTTTGGCACCAAATAATTTCCATATTCTTGATCTTTATCTCTGCTTTCCCTCCTTTGGTTAGATAACCAAGGAATGGTCGACATTCTTCCTTATTCATCATTCTCTTTAGAGGTAGTGTGGGTATTATTGGAATTTTCTTCTCCATGCTGATTCCATAGGACTCGTAATTCCTTGACCGGAAAATGGAACGGAATTTGCCTTTCCTTGTACGGATCGCAGAATGGTTTTCGACTAACCAATCCATTCTTAGGATTATATCTACGTCTCACATAGGTACTATGTTCAAATTCTTTATTAAAGTCTTAAGTGATTCTAGGTTCAATTCTAAGTTCGAGTAAATACGTGTGGCGACCATGATCCTTCCTTTAAGTAAAGAAATTCTCATCCCTTGATTCGCTTATTCTGATTTGAGTTCTAACGTGTCCACGCATGCTCTTACTATTCTCGTGATAACAGAATATGAAGCACTTGTCTCGAACAAAAGTATTTTAGGTATCTTGAGAAGTTTTCTCGATTCACCAAGCTTTCCGGTTTTATTCGCTCCATCATTATCATACTTTCTAACTAGTATGAATGATTCAGCTTCCTTTCTCTTCCTTATCGCTCTTAAGAATATATCTTCCATATATTCTTTCTTTTAAAATCCTTTCAAGAAGAATCCCTATATTAGCGAGCTACTATGCTATCATCGTAATATCCTTTTGGATATACGTCATTTCCATTAATCTTCATTGGTTTGACTAAGTGGTTTCGCATAAATTAAAATCCCTTTTTCGCTGAGAATGCATCATACTTTTGCCTTGACGTCATATATATATCTTTACTATCTTCTCGACATTCTATGTTTACTTCATTTCAATCTTTGAGGTACCCAATATTTCACTTTATTGGTCATTTGCATAAGTATGAGGAATAACCTTCCAATTAGACTTACACGAAGGTCCTTCCTTGTGAATCCTTTCGTTGTTCGCTGAACGTATTTCCTTCAGACATCGTCTTTAACAATTATCTTGCTTAATAATTACTAAATCGTACATACGATAAGTGTTTTGTCTCTATATATCTTAGAGTATGATGGTTTCATCTCAAATAACAAATCTACTTCTTAATCCACTTCCTTCCTTCAAAGGATTTACTTTACTTATCGTAATCAAACTGTTTGTAAAACTTATCTCATGTTCCGGGCTTTCTCATAACTGTATAGCTGGTAATTTCCTCAGCTATTCTAAATTCTTGCTTCTTTTCTTGAGCATGATATCCGAAAGTCATATTGCTTTCATTATACTTTGATTCTCACTTTTAGGATTAAGACCGTCATCATTCTAATCTATACGGGTAAGGTAGTACGTTTGTACACCATAACTTAGATTCCAAGTACCAATGTTCTATTGCCAAATCTCAACTTTGGGGTATCTTTCCCATTCTTGGTTTAAATACTAGGAATAGCCTAGCTATTCACACATCTCACTATTTGATCCATCGACCATACTTTTATTGGTTTAACCAAAGTCTCAAATACTTGCGAATGATTCTATTTAAACATAATCTTTATCGATTCATGGATAAAGCGGAAAACTTGATACTGAGATACTATTCTTCCTTTATATCCATCAACTGAGTTTTATTCCTCTCCATACTTTTAAACACGTCCATCCTACTAACGAGGTTTTAGGGACAATCATCTATCTTACAGATAAGTTGTATTCTTTCTCATTACGACATAATAAGAGGAGTGGTATATTCCAAGGATATCATACACTTTTCTTTATTCAGCACTAAATGCTAAAGAGTACCTCGTTCATAACTTAGTTAGCATATACTTGCGTAAAGGTATAATCAGATCTTGTCATCGAGATTGGGAAAACCCGTCGAGGTCGCTCCACCTATGTGTTTTACAAAATGATATCTCGTCTCATCGAGAACTTCTTTACATCATATCTTGATGTCTATCACTCTCTTGATACAGAACTTTTAGATGACAAGATACGCCATCCTTCATCATAGGTATTAGTTTCAAGGATTTGAAGAAAATTTCATCCAAACAACTTACAAGGAATATGGTTCCACAATTAAGATAACAACTCTGAAGGTTTTGAAACAATATGTTCTTTGAACTGAATAATTGGGAGATAGGGTCCGAAGACCAGAATAACAACTACTGAGATTTCTTTGGTCATATGGGGTGGCCAGACCCGTCACAAATACTTTCTCGGTCTCATGAAGGTTTGATTTCGAAGGAATGTTTCATGAAATTTTCTGGTTGCAAACTTCTTTCAGAAAAAGTGAGAATTCAATTGATATATCAATCAAAATTAGGTCATAGAGTTAAACTCAATGACAAAATTTGGGTTATGAAGAAGATTTGAAATCTTATACAACTTATTCTAGTTGTCATCCACGGTTCTCATGTACACATATGCTATAGTTTCTCATACATTATTTGGAATCTACTCTCTAGTAGCATTCTAAGATTCATGTCTCACCGTAGGTTCTCGTTCTCGATGTCACAAGATTAATATCAACTGTTTCTTTGATCACATTCTTATTTCGTTTCTAACGAGAAAGTCATAGTCAATTTGGATTTCTGTCATACGTGATCATCCAAACAGAAGACTATACTCATGTCACTGTAGTATAGTGACATTTATCATCATCCCCTCCTCTGCTCTTTGATTTTCTTCTCTTTTGTTCTCGTCGTTCTCGTTATTCAACTCGAGATTCTAATTTCGATCTTGTTTCTGTCTCATGACAGACTAAAATTCTCATAGTTCTCTCCCTATGTTCTTTCGCAAAAGGGATCATGCGACTTAAACAGTCTATGTTCTTTTGGGATGACATATCTATTATCAAAATAACTGAAAATTTCAGAACTTTAAACATTCATAACATAACTTCTTTCATAATAATCATGCTCATTGAATTTCACGAATTCAAAGATTTCACTTTTGACATATCAATGTCAACACTTTCTCATATATCATACCATAATATAATCATACGTTGGTAGTGAACCAACAACTTTGAATATCGTCATAACATCACAATATGTTGGTAATGATCCAACAACTATCAATATCATCATAATATAATCATATGTTGGTAGCGAACCAACAATTTTCACTTCATCATACCAGCCAACTCCACATATAACAATATCATATCAAATTAATCCTAGCCAGGTATTCTGCATCCGGCTTAGGAACAAATATCAATTTCTCATAAAACTTCATTGCAATGTTTGCAATTACTTTCACTTTTAACAGTTCTGATAACTTTCATCTCTTTGGAAATATCATTTTCCATGTTCAAACTTTTTCATTTCGAAATTTTGAGAAAGGGCATGTACTTTCAAACTTTTTCATTTCTAAAACTGAGAAAATCATTTACTCAACGCTTTATCAAATTCTTTAAGTCTTCCATGAATATGCAGTCTCATACCTACATATTCGTGGAATCCTTTGAGCTTTCTTTGAATATGCAGTCTCATACCTGCATATTCTTAGAATCTCTCCTAATTCTAACTTTCATTTTCTTGAAAAATCATTTCATTTTAATAACTTTCACCTTCAACTTCTCATTCTCATTTTCAAAACTTTAAGAAAATCATTTACCTCTTTTCCCGGTTGAGCTTGATGTGATGGAGTGTTGAGCATAGTCGGCTGATTTCTAGAAGTCTAGTGACTCAATCTAGACTCAACTTTTGAAAGAAATTTTTGGGTTTAAGGAACGACCCGCTCTGAGACCAACTGTAACAGCCCGCTAACCCAAAGTACGGATTAGCAGGGACTGTTTACTAATGACGGGGGTTAACAATAGGAACAATAACTAATTATGGAATTGAGGGGCATATGATAGACAAACTCTCAAGACTTCATATCATTTAACACGACAAACATAACTTACATATGAAACTGAATCACTCAGACCTTTATCAAAAGGGTTCAACTACTTTGGAGGGAATGAGGTACAAACTCATAACATAACTTAAGGTACTTTGCAGCGGAAACATGTGGAATACACATATGACGATGCGTATCCAAGGTTTAACTATCAACGACAAAAGACTTGATTGCTCAACACTGCTCCATCCCATCCATCAGCTCAACCTGCACATTTAAAAACAAACATGCAGGGCTGAGTACAAATAATGCACCAGTGGACTTATTGCAAAACATTTTC
Organism: Salvia rosmarinus; assembly: GCA_036937905.1. Classification (NCBI taxonomy): domain Eukaryota; kingdom Viridiplantae; phylum Streptophyta; class Magnoliopsida; order Lamiales; family Lamiaceae; genus Salvia; species Salvia rosmarinus. The sequence continues at coordinate 69,259,302 of CM072819.1, read as the reverse complement.
TTTAAATTACATCGCCCATAAGTAAGACATTAGAGGTTTTAATTGAAAATGCCTTGTGCTCACTAAAACATTTTCTCATTTCTCAAAACGCCGCTCGGCCGAGCATTTTCTCTTTGATGATCCATATCATTCACATAATCGTTCATAATCGATCTCACGCCGTAAGTAGCTCTTCTACCGACGCCGTGATCGGCCAAGATGTTGCTAACGGCTCACAATCACATAGTCGTGGATTACGATCCGACTAGATCCACGACCGCCGATGATGTTACTAACGGCTCACGATCACTGCTGGTGTACACGTTAACCTAGCTGTGAATTCGCATCCGACTAGGATCCGATATCGATTTTCTCATCAGTCGGGGAGCTACCCAACGACTGAAGTCAGTTGGCGAACCAACAGCTCATATACTTTCATAGTTGGCTTGCCCAACAACATGATAGGATCCATACACAAAAACATAAACACTTTGGGCAGGTAATCATTTCATCAACATCTCTCAACAGAAATACTATAAATAAATACTTTTCATTCGCAGAAAGCAATAAATAAAAGGGTTTTCGAATAAAGCCCACCTGGTACGAAGCTTTTCAAATAAGTCCCTTTCTAACGTCAACGATCAAGACGCATCCAACCTTTACGTAAGGAATTTAATTTAGTACGTAGGTCACGTTTCGATAGAGACGAACATCGTATTTAACGTTCTACGCATCAAATAATGCTAACGCTGGGCTTATTTTAACGTTTCCTAATCAAAATGATGTTAATTATGAATTTACTTATCATATAAGAGGTATTCCATTTCTTTAGTACATAATGTACATCTTAATGTACTTACGTGTCGTAAGTTACATTGTTACTAAACGTCTTCGTCGTATAGATCACGACATATTGAATTACGTGTCTGTTGACCTGGTCAACGATTTTGGTCAACTATTTTGACCAAGTCAACCAAAAGTCAACAATTTTGACTTTGGTCAACAAAAGTCAACAATTTTGACTTTTTTAATTATTTATGAAATTCTATCATTTTATGTGCAATTCTTGTTCCAAAATTTCTATAAAATCATACTATGTCTAAAACATTATTTTGGAACATATTATGCAATTATAATTGATTAAATAAATTTATAACATTAATACCTATACTATATAGTTTTCGGTCACTTTAATTACCTAAGTAAACATTTTTCAAAAATTCTAATAAATTCACATAACACATAATCATCCATAAATATCCTTATTATAACATAATTGTTATCAATTATGAACTACTCATTTAATTTTACTATAGTCACATTTTCGAAAAAGTGACTTAGGTCCAATTAATTTTTAAAGACTCCAATAAATTCATATAGTACTATATTATGAATCTACATCATCAATATGCTATAATATCATTAAATCATGAATTATATCACAACTTATTATTTTTCTAAATATTTTCGGTCATCATGTATATATATACTATGGTTTTCCAAAAATTCCACATAAATTCATATAAGTCTATTTAATACCATAGATCATTATTCCATGCTTAAATTAACAATTAAAAATCATGTTCATCAACATATTACACTTACACATTTTCGGTCCTTACTTAGAATTTAATAACATGCTTAACTTTGTAATATAATCATAGTACATGCTTAATAATATCATATAAACATAATTCCTAAACACTTTAGCATATAATCAAGGTTTCGAAAATTTGGACATAATTAAACTAAGTTTATAACATGAAATTTAACGGATTTAAAATCAAAATTCTAGCATGTATACGAAGCTAGGATGAATTCTAACATTTTAATCGGAGTCGATTATCGGCGATAACGTTTTTCTATCTAAAATTTGGAAAGAATTGAATGAACTCTCTCTCAAGAATTTCCTCCCTCATTTTTGGTATTCATGGGAGCAAAATGGAGAAATTGTAACCTTATGCTATTATTTATGACTTTGTCCACTTGCATGATAATTATCACATAAAATCTTAATTATTACACTTGCACACAATTGTCAAAATTCTCGTCCAATTTGATATGCTAAAGATAAGATTTTATTTTATTTTTGTTTCTTCCTACTATAGCTCACGTCCACTACAACAAAAATAGATATTAGGCACTTATTTAGAGTCAAAAATATCTAAAAAACTAAAAATTGTCATGCCGCCCATTCTCACTTTTCCTTTAATTTACTCTTCTCTTTCTTTCAAACGATCCGAGCCAAAAAATCCAAATCAAATACCTAAAATTATTTCTTTCTTCTATCGATTTTCCGAGAGGACTTCGTTAATCGATCGTCGCTACCACGTTGTCATTCTTCCCGCAAAGAACGCCATCGCTCGCGATGTATGAATGAAAATTGCGCACCAACACCGGGATCTCGGCCGCCATCACGACGGGCTCCTCGACGAGACGGTGAGGCTGGAACCCCAACGGCCCCGAGAAGTTGCGCATCAACACCGGCATTGCCTCGGCGTCGCCTCCGCCGCCTCCCACCCTCCGGCCGAATCGCGCGTCCGCATCCACCGGCGCTTTATTCGAGTCTTTGATGTCGCCACCAACAACACCATCGCCACCCTCGAGGCTCCGCCATCGAAGTCCGCAATTGCAATTCAATTCCCGTGTATTCATTAATTAGGTTTTTTTGGGTGCCTTTTGTGCATTTGCTTATTATTATGAGAAGAATCTAGAAGATCCGAGGATAATATGAGAAGCGTAACAATTATCTATTATTGGAGAGGTAAAGATCATTAATCGTTGTAATTGGATATAGAATCGACTATTCTAGGAATCATAAATGGTGATGAACCAATGATCAACGGAGAATTTTTCCGATGCTCGACCGGTGGAAGTTTCGGGGATGATGATTCAAGATATCGTGTCTTACTCAAAATATCGTTGATCTTGAGCGAGAAATGGGAAAATTATCCGCAAAATGAGGATTACAGTGTAAAATCGATGAATCAAGGCATCGATCAAGAATTGAGCAAATGAGAGCATGGATAGGAAGAAAGAGTTGGAAGAATTGCAATCGAGAATATGATGTTGGGGGCGATGGCAGCTCGAGTAGCAGAGCTAGAAGTCGAGGTGTCGAGGCCGCAACATGATTTGGTGTCTGCGATGAGTGATCCGCAGGAATCGATCGCTGAAATCTCGACTTGAAGAGGATTTGGAGGGTGAAAGAGAGGAGAAGGAGAAGGATGCTAAGTTGGATGCCGAGGGAAGAGAGAGATTATTGTCGGCTAAGGTTGGGAAGCGGAGGAAGTGGAAAGCGGTTTGAGGGTGAATCGGAGGAAGGAGAAGGAGATTCAAATTTTGAGGAAGAATCTTGAGGAATTGGAGGTGGTTTTGGAAAGTAACAAGGTTCTAGAGAAGTTGAGGAGTGGTTTAGAGAAGACGGTTGAGCAATTGACGGGCAAAATCAGCGCCCTGGAGAGTAGTTTAGATGAGAAACAGAATGCTTAAACCAAGGGATTAAACAATTGATCATTCTTTTCAATTAAACCCAAGTTTTTTTAGCCATGTAGCTGAGTAGTGAGCTGATTTAGCATTGCTTTAACTTTAATAATCACATTGTCCAGGACACTTCCCAAGGAACCACTCATCAGAGGCTTACTGATTATACCTCTTTTATGGTGCCTGATGAGACTTTTCCAAACATCACAAATTGTATTGGCATCGCAATGGGGCTCACACATGATGCGGACAACTTGAAAACGGGTCGTAATTCACTTGAGGTTGCTCATTCGCATCCCCGATGGTTATTGCCGCTAGATCCGTCTCTATACAAAGTAAGTATGAAAAGGTTCGCAAAGTCTATTCCGTTTCAGCCTCAAATTCTCACCTCTTATCTAAAACAGAAGAACAAATTGTGTTGTCATTAAACGATGTAAACGGGTTCCGAGAGCTCGTGAATGCTTATATGATGATGGTATAAACAACTTACTTTGCATTTATTTCCATATCAAGATCGCCTATTCGCCTTCTTGGAATCTTCATGAACTTCAGGTATGTACGTGTGTGTATATATACATCTTGTGTGTAATATGTATATATTGTAAAATATTTGAATATGCAAAGACCTTGCATGTTGTTCTTTGTGGCTTTGTATTTTGCTTTGTCATTCATGTAAAATCATCCCAAGTGTATAATTTCAGTAACAGACAAATATAAGGAGTATGTAAACTGAAACAAAGGCAGCCAAAGAATTAAGACATGGATGCCTGAGGATCGTAAACAATTTGAAATTATACAGGAGAGGTTGGGAAGTTATTGGAACAAATTTTCTATGGCTTTTCCTTGTTATCCTTATATAACTTATTTGTTGATCTTTTTATGTACTTTTAGTTATTTAAGAGAAAAAGAGATGGAAGAAGAAGCTCTAATGCAGAGACGTGAAGAGGAAGGAAGGGGCAAGGAAATGAGAAAAGCCCTTTTGGAAAAGGAAGAGCGCAAATGGAAGGAGATTGAGGCTTCCCTCATATCATCTATTCCAAATGCTGGCAGTAGGGAGGCAGCAGCTATCTTACTATTTATTATCTCTATAGTTCACACATGTGTTACCAAAATCAAAGAATTAACATGGTGTAAGGAGAGTATATAATTAATCAACAACGTCAGCACAAACCTAGCCCATACATATAAAATTGTTAGTTTTTGTCTTGAAGAACTATTACATGTTTATCTGTCTTCCCGAAAACCACTCTCTTCTCTCCTCTGAGAATTCAGATGGGAGAGGCTGTGATGGCATTCTTGCCGGAGCAAGTGAAAGAGTCTTGAAGAGTACAAAGCTCGATCTCCGAGCTGAAAATGAGTTCAACCAGTTGAAGAACGACCTCGGTTTACTCAAGGCTTTCCTCGAGGATGCGCCAAGTCGATGAAGCGGGAGCATCTCTTGAGAGAAATGGAGAAGCGGATAAGAGAAGTCGGTACGAGGTCGAAGACACCATCGATACTTGCTTGACCAAGGCTATAGAGGCCAAGGACAAAGAGGCAAGGCCTGTGAAGACGCCCTTCGTGAGGGCGAGTCCGGACTATAAAAAGTATCGACCTCGTAAAAGAGGTCAAGTCCATTAGAGAAGAAAAGGTATTGCCGATGTTTAACGACGCCAAGATGAGGTTTTCTACGATGCGATCGGCGATGGATCCCGAGCCGTGGATGATCACCGGACTAAATTGAAAAGGGTAACTTCGCCTTCTCATCCATTTCTTATTCTTTTGTCTTCAATTTGAATTATCGGAGAACTTTAATTAGATAGAAAAGATATTAGTGAGTCTTGCTTTATACTTCTAAGTTCTAACATATGTTCTATTTAGATCCGCATCGCTAAATGCTATATAGATTATACTTGTATTAGAAAAAATAGAAAAGAAAAGGAAATTAAGTGTGTGAAAGGGCGAAGAGAGAGAGAGGAGAAAAAGAAAGATAACTTTTCTCATATTTTTTAGTGAAAATGACCTGGCAATATTCTTGTCCTGCCTTAGAAAAGAGGGAAGTCCGTTTATTACCATTAACATTGTTTCTAGAATAAGTCATTTAATGGGAGATAACAAGTCTATTTGAACAAATTCTCTAATCTAGTTTATGTCGGACCCAAAGAATCGCTTCTTACACAACCGTAATGATCCAACCCGATTCTAGTCAGATGTCTCTTAGGCAATCGAATTCCAACGAAGAGTTTGTTGGAAAATTCTTGTAGCTGGTTCTCAACAAGGCATTGAGGTGGACAAGTTGGCCTTCGCTTAATTACAAAAGGGATAGATGCATCATTGCTAAAGAGTGGAGTATAAGTTCATCTAGTATTGCGGATGGAAGGTTTGTATTGTTTTCATGTCTTCACTCTATTTTGTTTTAGATTCTAAGGATTATAGAGGTTTCTTTCGTTTCTTGCATACTATTCTCGCTTTTATATTCTTACCGATTTATTTCTAAAATTTTGCTTGGGGCACAAGATTTTCAATTCTACACATGAAAGTGTTCCTAGTTTTATGTGAAGGTTGAAGTAAGTGTTTCATAATTAATTTGTGGACATATATGGAAGTTTATTGCTACATTATATGCCTCAAATTGAATTTAAGGACACAAGTAAGTGCCCCAAGAAATTAATATGGAGACATAAAGGAATTTTGATGATACACATTTTATGTCCCGATATTTATCAACAAAATTTTAAATTATTTAGGGCACTTATATGTGCCTTGAAAATCAATCTTGGGACATATTAAAGTGATTGGAAAGTTATTGATTTAGAGACACTTAAAAAGTGTCGTAACTCTTTTGGGACACGATACCGGAGGCATATATGATAAGTGCCCGAAAATCATAAGTGCCCCAAAAGGTATATATTGGGGCACTTTTGGGTGTCCGAATTCACTTAATCATTTAATCAATGAACATTACTTTACAAGTTGCACCACTTTGTTTTATTCACATCAATGTTTCGGTCAACTAGGAGTTGTAAGACAATAATTCATTCTTTATATAACATATTATATAATAATTCATGCAAGTTATATCCAATTCCAATTTTTTTTCGAAAAGGATGAAAAATCATCACTTTGTATAATGTACATGTGTGTGTCGACTACTCTCTAGTCTTTAGGAATGATTTCTATTATTTTTTTTTTTTTCATACCATATACTTTAATATAACTATAGGATAATGTTATATTTGAATAGTCAACATTTTACACTATGACTTTTTATTTTATTTTCACACTTGTTCATACTAATTTTCAAACTTTTCAACTACTACAAGATAAATTCCATAGTTACTTGTTTTAATTGGTAACTACTACTACATTATCTCATAATAATATCTCCCCAACATAATAATAACATGACATTAATTAAAGGATGACATTTATCCATTTCACATTATAATGTCAAAATTTTCGTCCATATTAAGACAAAACATTCCAACTTGCACAACTTGCTAATATTCCATATATTATACCTTAATAATATATTACTATTATAATTATTGAATAGCATTATCATAAGCATGGGATTTTATTTCTTTATACCTTTACAAAAGAAATTTTCGGTAGTTTTGTGAACTTAATGATAAATATTTTATTTCCTTGCAATTAATAGCTATATGACATAATATATGTCCTAGATGATAAATTAAATCATAGGAAAAATATTTTGAATAATTTTAGATCACAAAACCCTAGTTTTGAAATTTAGGGTTTTCGAAACTCTTAGCATTTGGTACATTTTATTCCTTAATCCTCTAGCATTATTTTGATGATAAATAATGTTCTTATATCATAAAATAATCATAGGAATTTAAATAATATAATTCCATGATCATTTGACCCATTTATCGAATCGTCTCTAAATGTAGACGTTTAAAACGTCTCAAAACGTTAATAGTTAATTCCCCTCTAAAACGTTCATAAATGAATTAGAATCACTTTATTCACTTTTGTGAGGATAGGGAATTCGAATTCTAAGTCTTAATGCTTAGAAAATATCGTAAAGCTTAACTGTCGAATTTTATCGACGTTAGAAATATACGTTCGAATGAATAGCATAAGCTACATTCCTTAATTCACTAAGCGTCAGCGAATATCATATACATATATCACCAAATTATGCTTAGTCAAAATCGAGCATTGACTAATTAAGATTTTAATTATCGAACTTAAACCCTAATTACGATTTATATTATCGTAATTAAACATTAAAACTGCGGGATATTACAACATTACAGGGAGCAGTTCATACTATCTCAACGTATGAGAATAGCTCGTAGGATATGGTCACTAAGCTGTATTATTTAGTTCATTACTTGTTTAGATTTGACTTGTAGCTTGTAGTATTCTTATTGGTAGTAATGATATTTTGTGATTTAAGTGTTTGATTTTTTTTTCGATTTTATTTAAGCATTTGATATTCGTTGTTGGATTTTGTTGGATTGTCATCTCGGGTTATTGGTATTGGTCTTGTTGCTGACGAGAAGGGACGTGCACTGGCGTGTAATGTTCTAGGCTACATGCCCATACATGATGTACGATCGTGTACAGTGCACGATCGTGCATGATGCACAGTCAAGCACCATGCACGATCGTCCATGATGCACGGTCGAGCACTGTGACGACCCGACTTTCCAAGGAAGTACGAATCATACGGATCGTCACTAGTATGATAATGCAGCGGATATATACATAACTAATCAATGCAATTAACAAATGAACTACTCATCAACACATGAACTAAAAAGGGATAAGCTATTTAATACCAACTAAAGTCACAGAAGGACTTGCCAAAAGGTTCAAGGTTCAAATATAACCCAATCGTATGCATTCAAGTAACGGTATGACCTCAAGTTCAATACGTTATGAAAGCAGTTATAATCAGGACATCAAAATAATATCAGAGTTAGGCAGCAATAAACGTGTGGACATGTATATGACGATACATGCCCAAGGTTCTAGAAATCCTTTCTAATAAGCAACAAAATAACTACCACTCTGCACCACCTCGCACTCATCATCAATCCCTGCTCAACCTGCACATCAAAAACGAGATACAAGGCTAAGTACAAAAGTACTTAGTGGACTCATTGCCGCAAACATTTTCTTTGTAAACGTTATTGAAATGCCCACAATAGCACGTGAGGATTTTAGTTGAAAGACTCATGCCTATCAAACATTTATCATTTTTCCAAAAGCGTTCGGCCAAACTATTTTATCCATGTTGCTCCATATCTGATCATTCATTCATTCATTCATCCGTTCATTCATTCACAAGACTATGGGTGGCCACCTACACATAGTCGCCGTGACCGATCGAGGTAGCTAACCTTAACACACAGTCACACGTGTTCACAATCCGAGTTAGTCGTCAACTAAGTCGGATCCGATCGTTACCCCTTTTTAACGCTGGTGGACCAACACATTCACATACCACGTTGGATATACCAACCTCAGATAGGATCACAACAAAACATAAACATTTGGCAGTCAATAACAGTTCATGCAACTATATTTCATAAAGCTTTTGTAAATCATGCTTTGAGTTATGCATAACATTTTGTTTCAAGAGAGCCCACCTCAAGAATTGTCCTCCTTGAAGTACCTGCTAGCGATCCTTTGTCGTTTTCGTCTACGTCCACACTGGACCTTATCAACGTAAGAAATATAATTTAATATGTCATTCGCTTCTTTCGAGAAGCATCGCTAATATTCAACGTACTCGATATCCTTTAAGTCTTTGGGTTTTAGGATTTTCGTTATTGATACGAATTAGTTAACAATCTATATTTCGTCTATTCGATTAGTCTCGCCATAACGATGGATGACACTTTGTCGTTGCATTCTTCTCTTCCATCGATGTTTCTCCACGCCGTTTCGTACAATTTATGAATCCTAAGTTCATAACTAATCTTCGTCGTTTGTTAATGCGTATCAACGATTTCGAGTTCCAATACCTCATTTATTACTATCATCTCTGTCACAGCCCCACTCAGGATGACCCGGAGTGAGCGGACTATTATTAGGAATATAGAACTTGAGATTAAACATACACTTATACAATTTAATTCAAAAGGGCTTAGCCAACAGATCCAAAGGATATAATGATCTGAAAGACTTCATAGTTCACTTTGTTATAGTGTTCAACATGAAAATAAAACAGTTCAGAATTTGCAGCGGAAAGTGTGTGAATACATATATGACGATATGTATTCAAGGTTATCCATTCCTAACGAACAACAAGAACATATAGCTTTCTCAACACTCCTCCATCATCAGCAACCGAGCTCAACCTGCACATTTAAAACAAACATGCAGGCTAAGTACAAGATTTGTACCCAGAGGACTTATGCCGAAAACATTTCATTTTTCGTTTAATTACTCTGCCAATATAGTGGTAAGACACAAGGGTTTTATTTGAAAATGCCTTGTGCTTACTAAAATATTTTCATGAGTTTATAAAAGTTGCTTAGCCAAGCATTTTCTTGGTGTACGTGATCCATATCCCTTATTATCGTTCCATCATGTTATCATAGTCGAAAGTCGTGAAGGAGGCCTCCTTCTACGACCCCGTGACCGCCGTGAATTGTCCTTACAAAGACACAAACCTTCATGTACACGTTAATCCTAGCTGTATAAGCCTTCCCAAGATAGGATCCGATATCGATTTTCATTCATAAGTTGGGAATAACCCATCAACATCACATCATTCATGGATAGGATACAACATACAAAACGTAAACATTTTGGTAGGTAATCATTTAAAAATTTTAGCATTAGTTGAAAAGTAATGTAAAAGACACGCTTGAAAAGAAAGAAAGTTGTTCCATTTTGGTAATAAAGCCCACCGAAATTATTGTTCGTCCTTAACGCTTTCCTTACTCGTCAACGCCCACCGGCGCTGTCAAGGCCCACACCTTTATATAAAAAGGATGTTTTAGTACGTCGTTTACGTAATTCGAGACTTATCAAGTCTATAATATAATTCGATATTTCATATCGACGCGAATTGAATTCCTTAATGAATTTAATTCGTTTCTCAGACACGTATCAACTTAACATTTCTCGTTCTTCGATAGAAACGAGATATGTGTTATAAATGACCAATTTACCCTCTTAGTAAATGGTCCAACGTTTTCTCACGCTTTCTCGATTTCATGACTTTAAACATGAAATCTTTTCATATTAATGTGATATCATTAGCAATGATACATTTTACGATATTTATGTATTTATCGAACGCCTTTCGTTCGTTGATTTCAAAAGTCAACAATTTTGACTTTTCTTAGTAAATTAATTACTAAGTCTTATTTTAATATTAAATTCTTCAAAATCAATTTCTAATTGATTTCTTTTATAAACTGTTTTACTATGTTTAAAAAAAAATTTAAACATATAATTCATTATAAATAATGAATTTAAGGATTTAAAATCCTTATTTCTATTTTTAAAATAGCTTACGGCTATTTTGGGTTTTGTCAACCAAATATTTTCGAAAATTGTCCATAATTTCCAAATATGTCTAAAATAATATTTAGACATATAATTTATTAATAAAATGATTAAAAGGATTTAAAATCCTTAAAATTTTAAATACTTTCGTAATTGTAATAAATTACCAAATGATACTTAAAATTTTTCTAATAATATATAGTGTATTAATATACACTATGGTCATTAATATGTCATAAGATCAACAAAACATTGTTCAATCATCACCTTATTATTTCATAAGGTTTCGCACTTTTAAACAAATGCCTAAAATCTTTCTAAAATTTCAATAATTTAACACAAGGTCCAAACATTAGTTCATAACACCTTTATGTCACATAACTCACTATATAACAATGTTACATCATGTACTTGAACCCATAGCATTCGGTATTTTCATAACTTTAACAAATAATTTTATAAAATTTTCCAAAATCATAATATGCATAAAACATATCCTAGATCAATAAAACATCATCAGATGTTACAAATCAAAATCATACATCAACATAGTTCAAGCATAGCTCTCGGTTTTCATCTATATTTCTCAAGGAAACTTTTCAAAAATTTTAATTACAACATAGATTGTATAATTCACATTCTAGAGTAATAATATACTATTGCATGTTATAAATTAAAATCACACATTAACATATACCACTACACACCTCATGGTTTCTTTGAAAAAAAAAAGAATAGATAGGATTTTTTTAAAATTCCAAGCAATTGGCTATAGATTCACATGATATCATAGATCAATTATATGCAATTGCATGTCATGAAATAAATTCACACACTCATATATAAATGTATACATGTTTCGGCTGTTTTGAAAAGAATAGCATAGGTTATTCCAAAAATGCCAAATAATTTCCATGTACTCTCAATACATCATAGATCAAGAATTCCACTTTGCATGTACAAATAAAAACCATACATCCACCTATAAATTCATATAGGCTTCGGTTCTTTTAAGAAAAATAGCCTAGATTTTTCTAAAATTTTCAATTAAATACCATAGACACATATAACATTATAGATCATAGATTCAAACCCAAATAATTTCTCAAGGCTCTCGGCCATCACTAGCATTTTTCATACTTGTTCAATTAAAATTTTAAAATATGATCTAAGCTTCAAAATAACATGTTACAATATCTTAGAACCTAATATAGCTATAGGTTCGAAAATTTTTGAGACTAAAACATACATGCAATACATTTTGAAAACAAGAACACATATCTAACCCTTTGCTTATCATCTATACACATGCAATAGCAAAGCATCACCAACAAAGATCATCTATAACACATGCAATAACTTAGACTATTTTTTTGAAAATTTTCGAAGAACCAAGAATGAACAAGGCTCTTGATCGCCACCTACCTTGGTGATATGGATTAATGTAACAATGTTCAAGGTTCTACACTTAGTATGGAAGAAGGGAAGAAGAAAAGAAAAAAAATCAAGCTCGATATGGGAGAAGAAGCTCTCGCCATGGCTGATTTTTGGGAGAGAAAAAGAGAGTTTGAGAGAGAGAAATGGAAGGATTCAAGTGTTGAGTGTGAGTGTGAGAGGAGATGTAAGAAAATCTGAAAATTTCCCCCTCCCTATACACTCATTCTCGCCTCTCTCTCTCACTTAAACACATAAGAGACTCTTCATCTTATAAATAATATTATATGCACTAATGGGTTCCCAATCATTAGTGTCTTACACACTATCTTGGAAATAGTTAAAATATATTATACATATATAGGAGACTCCCACAAAATCTGAATGTATACATATAATACATGCAAATGTGATATAATTAAAACATAATTGGTTATATACATATACACCACACACGGCTTTTATGCCTATCTCACATTAAATAGTTTAATTCATGCTAAACATACTCATATACATCATATAATATAACTTAAATGATAATTAATATCATAGGTTAATTAAATAGTATAAAGGAAAAAGATAATTCAACTTATATACAACATAAATGGCTATCGGCCATTTAATTAAATCATGGGTTAAAATTTTTATTTCATGTCATTGGTAGGCATATACACTTTGGTATATAATTTATATGATAATTATATCATAGGATAATTAAAAGAGTACCTAATCTCGAAAGAAACCCTAATTTCAAGAATTAGGTTTTCAAATTAGTTTTGATAAGTATTTTAATTCAAAAGTTCAAGCATTAATTAAATGCTTATTAGTACTGTAATATCATAAAAATATCATAAGAAATAATTTCCTAAAGTTTCTTGATCATTAAAACTATCGCTCATCTTATCTCTAAACGCTGACGCTTGAAAACGCCTCAAACGCTACGATCGACCCATCTTTAAAATGGTCGTAAATACTGTAATCTCATCATAAAAATATTCCATTCATAATGGGATGTAATTCCAAGCTTGATTGCTTAAGAAAAGTCGTGACATTTCAACAATGATATGCATTCGACGTTAAAATGTCACCGATAAAAGTTAAAACTTTCGATTTCTATCATTCACTAAATTGAGTGAGTGTGTACTAGAAATTGTTCCTTTGTAAAAAAATATGAAATCATGTTCGATTTCACATCCGATTTGGTTTCACGGCAAAATTTTATTTTACGGGTTTTAAAGACCGTAATCAGCTTTTAAAATCATGGGTTATTACATCCTACCCCTTAAAAGAAATTTCGTCCCAAATTTGTATACCTTAAAAGAATAAACTGGGTATTGTTCCTTCACCGATCTTCTAGCTCCCACGTGGCTTCTTCTTGTCCGTGATGATTCCACAAGATTGACCAAATAAATTGATTTATTCCTCGCTTGTTGCACTTTATGGTCTATTATTGCGATAGCTCTTCTTCATAACTCATGTCCGGGTTGAGAACTACATCGCCTTGATGGATCACGTGTTTTGGATCGCATACATATTTCCTTAGTCGAGATACGTGAAAACATTATGCACATTTCCCAAGTTGGGCGGAAGAGCCAACTTGTAGCCATCGAGCCTATTCTCTCTAGGATCTCGTATGGTCCTATGTAGCGGGTCTTAGTTTTCCTTTCACGCCAAATCTCATGATCCCTTCGATGGAGAGACTTTGAGAAATACTTTGTCTCCAACTTCAAATGCAGCCCGATCTACGCCAGACGTCAGTAGATTTTGTCTATCTTGAGCTTCCTCGATTCTTTGCTTAATCTGCTTGGACGATTTCAATCATTTCATCCACCGCTCGCCCTATTATCTTCCTTTCACCTACCTCATCCCAAGAAAGTGGTGATCTACATTTCGCCATACAAAGCTTCATATGGGGCCATATCAATCGTCGCTGATAACTATTATTATAGGCAAACTCAATAAGAGGTAAAATGTCTTCCCATTTAGCACCTCGATCTAGTACTACTGCTCTCAAAGATATCTTCCAGTTTGATTGTCCTTTCCGACCGCCCATCGCTTGTGGGTGAAATGTCAGATCAAGTTTAACTTTGTTCCCACTCTTTTGTAGGCTCATCCAAAATTTCGATGTAAATTTGGAGTCTCTATCCGATGTAATAGATTTTGGTACTCCATGTAGTCAGATCACTTCTTTTACGATATTTGGGCTAGTCTATCACCCATATGTATTTTGAATTGGTAAGAAGTGAGCGACTTGGTGAGTCTATCTACTATTACCCATATAGTAGTGTTTCTTTTCGAGACTTGGGTAAATCCGTACGAAATCCATCGTTATTTCGTCCCACTTCCATTCAAGTATATCCAACGGTTGTAACTTTCCATAGGGACGTTGGTGTAAAGCTTTTACCGCTGGCAAACAAGGCAACGCTCTACGAAAGAAGCTATGTCTCGTTTCATGCCTTCCCACCAGAACTTCTCTTTTAGGTCTTGGTACATCTTCGTATTGCCTGGATGAGCGGTATAAGGTGTATCATGAGCCTCACTCATTATGTTGTTCCGAATCTCAACATCATCGTGAACACATATTCTTCCTTCAACATTAAAGCATTATCTCGATGCCTCCCGAAATTTTCCACCGCCAGCTTCTCACTCTTCCTCTTATCTTTTCCAACTTTTCCTCAATCCTTTGTCTCTCAATGATCCTTTTCTTAGATCAAAGCCATGGTGAGTGTAGCAATACAATTCTTGATCGCTCTCGCTGCTTAATCAATTCAATTTAAATTGTGAATTCCTCGACAAGTTTATCTTCTCGTGTCAAGAGATATCCCAAATGAGTTTGATTTTTACGACTCAAGGCGCCGCCACTACATTTGCTTTACCGGGTGATAGTTAATACCGCAATGTAATCTTTTACTAGTTCGAGCCATCTTCTCTCGCCTCATGTTTAGATCTCTTTGCTCGAAAAAGTATTTCAAACTCTTATGATCTCAGATAAATTTCGTGATCTCACCCATAGAGATGGTGTTCCATATTTTCAAAGGTACATGAACCATCGCTAACTCTAAATCGTGTGTTGGGTAGTTTAGCTCATGTGGTCTAAGTTGTCGTGATGCGTATGCTATTACTTTTCCTTCTTGCATCAAAACGCATCCTAGTCCGCTCTTTGAGGCGCCAAGATAAACCACATATTCCTTATCTCGATTCCTAATCGCTAACACCGTGCACTTGTTAACTTTTCCTTAAGTTCTTGAAAACTCGCCTCACATTCCTCACCCAAGTGTACTTAACTCCTTTCAAGTAATTGGGTCATTGGTCTTGCTATTTTGGAAAATCCTCAATGAATCTCCTATAATAACCACTAACCCTAGAAAACTCCGGATCTCATTCTGAGTTCGCGGTGATTTCCATTCTTGCACTGCTTCCACTTTGGCTGGATCCACTTTGATTCCATCAGCAGACACGATGTGTCCTAGGAACATTACTTCCTTCAGCCAAAACTCGCATTTGCTGAACTTAGCAAACAATCTTTCATTCCTCAAAGTTTGTAACACCATTCTTAGATGTTCTTTATGGTCTTCCTCATTTTTCGAATAGATGAGAATGTCATCTATGAAAACCAATACAAACTTGTCTAAGTACGGATGAAATACTCGGTTCATGAGGTCCATAAACACCGCTGGTGCATTAGTTAATCCGAATGGCATAACTACAAATTCATAATGGCCATATCTTGTTCGAATGCGCTTTAGCTATGTCTTCGTGTCGCACTTTAGTTGATGGTACCGACTTGAGATCAATCTTTGAAAATATACCGCTCCCTCAATTGATCGAACAAATCGTCGATTCTTGGTAAAGGATATTTATTCTTGAGCCATCTTGTTCACTCTCGATAGTCTATACACATCCTTATGATCCATCCTTTTCTCGACGAACAAAACAAAGCGCCCCCAAGGCGATACACTAGGTCTAATGAAACCTAGGTCCAGCAGCTTGAAGTTGATTTTCGCTCTTCCAATTCCTTTGGGGCTATTCGGTAAGGTGCTTTTGACACCGGAGCCGATCCTCGGTTCCAAGTCAATGGTAAATTCCAACCGCTCATCGTCGAGGTAATCTGGTAGATCCTTAGGAAATACATCCGCAAATTCCTTAACAATTTCTATGTCTTCTATCTTCGCCCGCTTTTCTTCTCCGTTCGTAAACAAGAAAAGCATGGTATCCTTTCTTATTCATCATTTTCCTCGCCTTCAATGCGGACACAATTGGAACTCTTTCCCATGCCGATTCCATGGAAATGCGTTGCTTCTTGCCGTGAAAATGAAATGATATTTTCCTTTCCTTGCAAAGAATCGTGGAGTGGTTTGCGCCTAACCACCCATTCCTAGATTATATCTACGCCACCCATGGACATTATGTTCAAGTTATTTGCTAGAACCCTTAGTGATCCTAAGTTCAACTCTAGTTCGAGCGTAAATGTGTAATACCATAATTCCTCCTATAGGTGATGAGATTCTCATATCCTGATTTGCCTTTATTGCACTAAGTCCCAACAGATCTACGCATGATTTTGCTATGAAAGAGTGCGAAGCACCCGTGTCGAACAATACTATAACAGGCATGTTGAGAAGGATTCCCATACCTGCCAGGTTTCCCTGGTCCTGTTCGTTTTGTTGCCGATGCAAAGCATACGCTCTAGCTTGAGGTAGCTGTGGCTGACGTGGTGCTTGCCTTTGCCGGGCCGTTGTTGTTGTCCGGGTTGTTGCTGTCACCGACGCTGCCGCTGTGGTTCTTGTCTTCGTTCTTGAGGTGGCTGCCACCGCTGTTGTGGTATTTGTTGTTGTGGCCGCAATTGCTGTGGAGGTTGTTGCCATTGTTGCGGCCGCAGCTGTCGCTGAGGTTGGGGCTGAAATTGATAGCCCTCGCCGTTGGACGCCACCGGGTTGGTTCGGCCTTACAATTGTTTCCGAACGTATTCCCGGACAAAAGTTTGCGTAATGTCCCTTCATACCGCACCTGAAACAGTTTCCACTGCCCGCCATGCACATCCCCGTGTGCATCTTTCGGCATTTTGGGCATGGAAGAGCCCTTCGCTGCTCTTGTGGTCCCCTGGTTGGAGGAATAAAAGCTGGCTTCCTCCATCCTTGCCCTTGGTTTGCTGAGTTCCCCTGCCACTGTTGTTTGTTACCCTTGTTTTCAAAACTTCCCCTGCTACTATTACCAAAACTAGCATCCCACTTTCTCTTTCCCCTGTCCATGGTATTCTCGTGATCCGACTAATCCCAACTTATCATCTGGCATTGCTGCCTCAATGTCCAAGGCCCGTGTAAGAGCCTCAGTATAAGTCATGTCTCCAAGACCAGCAAGAGACATCCTTATTTCTGGCCTTAACCCTGATCTAAATTTCTCGCCATCTTTAAACCGTGTCCACTGATCCAAAGGCATATCTAGACATTTCGCAGAAAGTGCGATCGTAATCGGTTACCGACATCTTTTCCTGTTTTAACAAGAAGAATTCATGTTCCTTCTTCTTCTTGTAACTCTTCGGTACATATTTATCATACACTTCTCTTTTAAAATCTTCCCAAGTCAATTCTTCCATCTGCTCTGCTGTGAAAGTTTTCTTCCTGGCCTCCCACCAGAAATCAGCAGGCCCATTTAACTGAAATGCTACACATGATAGTCTTTCTTGTGTTGTGCACCTTAGAAAAGTGAAAATTCTCTCGATGGTTCTCATCCACCGCCTCGCATCTTCGTGACTACCTTCCCATTGAAAGTAGGAGGATTTTGTCTTAAGAACAGTTCCTCTATCCCGCGGTCGTCGAGGTGGAGGTGGTTGAGGTACATGCCTTGTTCCTCCTGCTCCCGAGTTCTACCTCGCCTCCTAGGTCTCGCCTCTACCTCTACTTCTCGCTCGGGTCTTGTCTAGAGGCATTCTGTTGTGTAAAATATATCATTAGCATCATGTATCATTTTTATAACTCGAATATGTATAATTTCATTTCTTTGCCTTTTTAGAATGATAACTTAAATAAAACATTTCATTCTTATCATACATAAATTTGTTGCAAAAGCCCTTTTGGATCACACATACATACATTTGCATAAGCACCATAGATAACGTACTTTATGAACACAAGTCCTTACATCAAGGATTACTCACATACGTGCTTCCAAAATATTTCAAAAGAAAAAGCCCATACACATATTGGCCTTAGGGCTTTACAAAAATTGAAGTCATGCACAATGGCTTTATAGCCTTACAAAAATTCAGTTTTCTCCACTGTTCAAGTTTCAAAAGCATAATTAAAACATACATAAAAATAGATAACATAATCCTTCAAATTTTACATCAACATCACTATCTACATCAACTCCTCGAATCTTCCTCATCTTCCTCCGGATCCTCTTCCTCCTCGTCCGAATCACCAACCTGGCCATATGCTCTAGAGGGTCCAGCTCCATTACTCTCTACCATCGGGATGTCACGCAGTGGACCATAATCCACCCGAATCGGGCTGTAGCTGTCGTGGATGGGGTTATACCCATCAAGAGTGCCTGTCACACTAATCCGTGCTGTCTGACGGAAACTCTCGACTGGTGGTAGGGGTGCTGCCATCGGTGGTAAAGGCGGTAGTGGTGGACGCACCGGATGTCCGAAAATCAAAGGTGGGAAAACAGGGCTCCCAATGCTCTAGTTCGGCTGCTCCGTCCGCTCGAACAAGTTCACCGTCAATCCGATATCGTGGTACCACTGGGTCAACTATCCGTGGAACCTCGGTATACAGCCACTCCGGTGACTCATCACGCCAAGTATACTCCCGTGGAGGGAGATAAGGTCCCCTCGGTGCTGCGCCATAAATGCTATATACATAGGTCAGGTGGCTGATGAACCTGGGTAAATCACCTACCAAGTCATATCCTCCAGTCGCACGGTAAATGTAATCCCCAGACACCTCACGAGCGTAGTCTTCCCAATCACATGGAAGTATAGTAAGAAGACGCTTAATGCCGTCGTAATCCGTCACGCCATAAACTCTCGCATTCCTCCACAGTCTAAAGTAATACATCAGGAACTCTCCCAAATCCTCGCCGGCACACATCCAGCTTTCCCGATAAATGCGGATAGTCTCTTCAGGGGTCGGATTAGGTCCTATCCTCCTCCTCGCAATGTAACGCATCTCCTCCATCTGTCACGATCAAAAACTAACCGTTAGACACTACTAACACCTAATAGCAGATAGGGTAGCTTAATACTTCGATTAATCCACTAGGATAAACTATTCAACCTATAACTAAACATTCTTAACCCGTCTAGTAAACAAAACTCCTATTGCTATGTTAAGCTACACGAGGTATTATAGGTTCCTTGGTTCTATCTTAAAACTCAAGCTGAACTTTACCCAGACTATACTGGGTTTTGGAACTGGAAAAAGAGATTCTGTCCTTCATAACAAATGAAGTTCAGAACGTTAGGAATACGCAGGCGAAAACCATGCGTAAAACGGAGTCCTATCGAGAGAGTATGGTTAGAAACAAATTTACTGCGCAGTGCAGAAAATTTTCGCGATTATAACGATGTTTCGAGAAGGTGCCAATAATGACAACATACGCGCTATGGCTACTGCCGACTTAGTATACTATTATATCCACGTCTTCTAATTGAAGCTTGCCGTTCTGAAATCTCGGTTCTCAGTCACGCAAGTTGAAAATCATGGTTATGATCGCTCACTTTGACTGTGATAAGCATCCACCTTCTTCATTCTTCGTAGTCAACGTCGTTTCCGATCATCTTTACGTTCCACTTTCGCCTTCTCGAATTCAAATTAAACACATTCATGCTTCCTATCATTCTTTTGTTTTCTTTCATTATGGGAACATACTTCCTATATCGTCTACGTTCTTCTCAAGAGCATAGCATACTTTGTTATCAACATAGATTTCATAAGTCATAAACATAACATCAAACAACATCATACTTCGTTCATACATATCTGTACATATCATTTTGTTTTCATACATTCATCTTTAATCATCATGATTCATTTCAAACATACATTTCAACTTATTCACTTCTTATCATTGCTATCAAATTTCAAAATTTAGGATTTTTTTTTTTTTTGAAAATTTTTCATTCATAACTCATCATTTCAATTATCACCACATTACAACTTTCCTTTTCCTTTTTTCTTCAAAAATCTTTTCAAATTTGATCATCATATAAGGATTTTCATTTCATAAACTCAAATGAAACTAATTACCTTTTTCCCGTTGAGCTCGATATGTTGGAGTGTTGAGAATAGCCAGTAGATTTTCTAGAAGTCTAGTGACTCAATTCTAGACTTAGTTTGGAAAGAAATGGGATTTCATAGAGCAACTGCTCTGATACCACTCTGTCACAGCCCCACTCAGGATGACCCGGAGTGAGCGGACTATTATTAGGAATATAGAACTTGAGATTAAACATACACTTATACAATTTAATTCAAAAGGGCTTAGCCAACAGATCCAAAGGATATAATGATCTGAAAGACTTCATAGTTCACTTTGTTATAGTGTTCAACATGAAAATAAAACAGTTCAGAATTTGCAGCGGAAAGTGTGTGAATACATATATGACGATATGTATTCAAGGTTATCCATTCCTAACGAACAACAAGAACATATAGCTTTCTCAACACTCCTCCATCATCAGCAACCGAGCTCAACCTGCACATTTAAAAACAAACATGCAGGGCTAAGTACAAGATTTGTACCCAGAGGACTTATGCCGAAAACATTTCATTTTCGTTTAATTACTCTGCCAATATAGTGGTAAGACACAAGGGTTTTATTTGAAAATGCCTCAGGCTTACTAAAATATTTTCACGAGTTTATAAAAGTTGCTCGCCAAGCATTTTCGTGTACGTGATCCATATCCCTTATTATCGCTCCATCATGTTATCATAGTCGAAAGTCGTGAAGGAGGCCTCCTTCTACGACCCCGCGACCGCCGTGAATTGTCCTTACAAAGACACAAATACCTTCAGTACACGCTAATCCTAGCTGTATAAGCCTTCCCATAGGATCCGATATCGATTTTCATTCATAAGTTGGGAATAACCCATCAACATCACATCATTCATGGATAGATACAACATACAAAACGTAAACATTTTGGCAGGTAATCATTTAAAAATTTTAGCATTAGTTGAAAAGTAATGTAAACAAGGACGATTGAAAAGAGCGAAAAGTTGTTCCATTTTGGTAATAAAGCCCACCGAAATTATTGTTCGCCCTTAACGCTTTTCCTTACTCGTCAACGCCCACCGGCGCGTCAAGGCCCACACCTTTATATAAAAGGATGTTTTAGTACGTCGCTTACGTAATTCGAGACTTATCAAGTCTATAATATAATTCGATATTTCATATCGACGCCAATCAATTCCTTAATGAATTTAATTCGCTTCTCGACACGCATCAACTTAACATTTCTCGCTCTTCGATAGAAACGAGATATGTGTTATAAATGACCAATTTACCCTCTCGTAAATGGTCCAACGTTTTCACGCTTTCGATTTCATGACTTTAAACATGAAATCTTTTCATATTAATGTGATATCATTAGCAATGATACATTTTACGATATTTATGTATTTATCGAACGCCTTTCGTTTCGTTGATTTCAAAAGTCAACAATTTTGACTTTTTCTTAGTAAATTAATTACTAAGTCTTATTTTAATATTAAATTCTTCGAAAATCAATTTCTAATTGATTTCTTTTATAAACTGTTTTACTATGTTTAAAAAAAATTTTAAACATATAATTCATTATAAATAATGAATTTAAGGATTTAAAATTATTATTTCTATTTTTAAAATAGCTTACGGCTATTTTGGGTTTTGTCAACCAAATATTTTCTAAAATTGTCCATATTTCCAAATATGTCTAAAATAATATTTAGACATATAATTTATTAATAAAATGATTAAAAGGATTTAAAATCCTTAAAATTTTAAATACTTTCGGTAATTGTAATAAATTACCAAATGATACTTAAAAATTTTTCTAATAATATATAGTGTATTAATATACACTATGGTCATTAATATGTCATAAGATCAACAAAACATTGTTCAATCATCACCTTATTATTTCATAAGGTTTCGGCACTTTTAAAACAAATGCCTAAAATCTTTCTAAAATTTCAATAATTTAACACAAGGTCCAAACATTAGTTCATAACACCTTTATGTCACATAACTCACTATATAACAATGTTACATCATGTACTTGAACCCATAGCATTCGGTATTTTCATAACTTTAACAAATAATTTTATAAAATTTTCCAAAAATCATAATATGCATAAAACATATCCTAGATCAATAAAACATCATCAGCATGTTACAAATCAAAATCATACATCAACATAGTTCAAGCATAGCTCTCGGTTTTCATCTATATTTCTCAAGGAAACTTTTCAAAAATTTTAATTACAACATAGATTGTATAATTCACATTCTAGAGTAATAATATACTATTGCATGTTATAAATTAAAATCACACATTAACATATACCACTACACACCTCATGGTTTCTTTGAAAAAAAAAGAATAGATAGGATTTTTTTAAAATTCCAAGCAATTGGCTATAGATTCACATGATATCATAGATCAATTATATGCAATTGCATGTCATGAAATAAATTCACACACTCATATATAAATGTATACATGTTTCGGCTGTTTTGAAAAGAATAGCATAGGTTATTCCAAAAATGCCAAATAATTTCCATGTACTCTCAATACATCATAGATCAAGAATTCCACTTTGCATGTACAAATAAAAACCATACATCCACCTATAAATTCATATAGGCTTGGTTCTTTTAAGAAAATAGCCTAGATTTTTCTAAAATTTTCAATTAAATACCATGACACATATAACATTATAGATCATAGATTCAAACCCAAATAATTTCTCAAGCTCTCGGCCATCACTAGCATTTTTCATACTTGTTCAATTAAAATTTTAAAATATGATCTAAGCTTCAAAATAACATGTTACAATATCTTAGAACCTAATATAGCTATAGGTTCGAAAATTTTTGAGACTAAAACATACATGCAATACATTTTGAAAACAAGAACACATATCTAACCCTTTGCTTATCATCTATACACATGCAATAGCAAAGCATCACCAACAAAGATCATCTATAACACATGCAATAACTTAGACTATTTTTTTGAAAATTTTCGAAGAACCAAGAATGAACAAGGCTCTTGATCGCCACCTACCTTGGTGATATGGATTAATGTAACAATGTTCAAGGTTCTACACTTAGTATGGAAGAAGGAAGAAGAAAAGAAAAAAATCAAGCTCGATATGGGAGAAGTTTCTCTCGCCATGGCTGATTTTGGGAGAGAAAAGAGAGTTTGAGAGAGAAATGGAAGGATTTAAGTGTTGAGTGTGAGTGTGAGAGGAGATGTAAGAAAATCTGAAAATTTCCCCCTCCCTATACACTCATTCTCGCCTCTCTCTCTCACTTAAACACATAAGAGACTCTTCATCTTATAAATAATATTATATGCACTAATGGGTTCCCAATCATTAGTGTCTTACACACTATCTTGGAAATAGTTAAAATATATTATACATATATAGGAGACTCCCACAAAATCTGAATGTATACATATAATACATGCAAATGTGATATAATTAAAACATAATTGGTTATATACATATACACCACACACGGCTTTTATGCCTATCTCACATTAAATAGTTTAATTCATGCTAAACATACTCATATACATCATATAATATAACTTAAATGATAATTAATATCATAGGTTAATTAAATAGTATAAAGGAAAAAGATAATTCAACTTATATACAACATAAATGGCTATCGGCCATTTAATTAAATCATGGGTTAAAATTTTTATTTCATGTCATTGGTAGGCATATACACTTTGGTATATAATTTATATGATAATTATATCATAGGATAATTAAAAGAGTACCTAACTTCGAAAGAAACCCTAATTTCGAAGAATTAGGGTTTTCGAAATTAGTTTTGATAAGTATTTTAATTCAAAAGTTCAAGCATTAATTAAATGCTTATTAGTACTGTAATATCATAAAAATATCATAAGAAATAATTTCCTAAAGTTTCTTGATCATTAAAACTATCGTTCATCTTATCTCTAAACGCTGACGCTTGAAAACGCCTCAAACGTTACGATCGACCCATCTTTAAAATGGTCGTAAATACTCGTAATCTCATCATAAAAATATTCCATTCATAATGGGATGTAATTCCAAGCTTGATTGCTTAAGAAAAGTCGTGACATTTCAACAGTCGATATGCATTCGACGTTAAAAATGTACTGCCGATAAAAGTTAAAACTTTCGATTTCTATCATTCACTAAATTGAGTGAGTGTGTACTAGGAAATTGTTCCTTTGTAAAAAAAAAAAAATATGAAATCATGTTCGATTTCACATCTGATTTGGTTTCACGGCAAAATTTTATTTTACGGGTTTTAAAGACCGTAATTAGCTTTTAAAATCATGGGTTATTACAATCTCCTCATCGCGTTTCTCATCTCACACGTCCCATATATTCTAACAGAGAAACTCATACTTATACTACACAATTGATAAATATTTCTCAAGCATCTACTTGACATAATCAATATCATTAATTACTTAAATCTTTAATTTAATTAAGTAAATCCATAATTACAAGTTTAATTAAATGGATCAAATCAAAAGTCTAATAACAATTGATTAATTAATCAAATTAATTCAATTCATCTTAGATATCCACTCATTTGGTTTTATTTCCAATCACATCTACTTAGCAATTAGCTTAAGGTTCATCTCATTACATAAATAAATCACTTAAAAAGAATAATTCTCAAATTATTCCTTAACATAATTAATTAATTATGTTATTCAATTTCTAAAAATTAGACTTTATTCAATCTAATGAATTTAATTAACTCACTCTAAATAATTGATATTGAGATTATTATTTAATTAATTAATAATTAATCTCCAAAATTTAATTATTAGAATTAAATCTCATATTTAATTAATATGGAATTATTCAATCCTTAATTTAATTTAATGGATTCTAGAAGTAATTAATTCAAATCCATTATCCATTTATATACTTCATCCAACATTTAAAATAAGTCTAAGCCAATCTTCAATTTAATTCAAGAGTCCATCTTTTATTTAATTAAAAGCCCATAGCAATTAATTCAAGAGCCCTTCTTCCATTTAATTTCAGAGCCCATATTAATATTATTTTGGCCCAAACTCGATCCATTATCACAACATAAATTTTAAAACTATACTACCCTAATTTTACTACCCTAGCCGCCGCCCCCCTCCCCATTTTAGATCTCTCTCTCGGTCCTCACACACTCACACAAGCTGCCGTCGCCTCCTCCTCTCCGGCCAGCCACATCGTCGGTCGGCGAGCTGCACCGCGACCACCTCTCTTCTCTTCTCTTTCCTCACTCACGCAGCGCACACACACACGCCGTGCCCACGCTGCCGCCGTAGTTCCTTCTCCAACGACGCGTCTCCGTCGATAAGGCCGCCGCCATGTCGTTGTCTCCAGCGAGTCATCGTGGTCGGCGACACCATGGTCGCATCACTGACCTTCGTCCAGCCTTCTCTCTCATGCTCACTACTCACGCACACGAGATACACACGAGACACAGATCTTTCCTCGCCGATCATCGACATCGCCGCCGCCCGTCGGTGAGCAGCGCAGATCCGCACCGCCGCCATGGGTTCGCCCGAACCATCGCTGCGCCATTTCTTGTTCGAGCGCACCCTTGCTGCGTTGCCATCGTTAACCATCTCGCCCAGCCTGCAGTCGCGCGCGGCGCCGCTCGCTGCTTCCTTCGACGACCGACAGCCGAGCCATGCTCGGTCAAATTTTAAGAATTTTCTTAAGTTCTGTATTGCTAAATTTCTACGGATTTATGATTTTATCTGTTTGGATTGTTTGCATCATAAATGTTGATTTGTTTCCAAGAATCAGGTGTAGAAATTAATGGTATCAATATACATGTGTTTGTATACATATTTTTTCAGTAAAGAAAAGAATTTAACAGGAGTTGAGAATGGTATAACCTTAGTGAAATCATGCGTGTTGTTTATCGAATGAAATCATTAAGTTGAACAACATTTGCGTGTCCAAACAAAGAAATTAATGTTGTTAGCTTTGATTTTGTAAGAACATGAAAATACAAGGAAAAAATTGGGTTCTTACATTGTTGGTGGCTTTCTTCAGTTGTGGACGAGCTTGGAAACGAGAGGATGAGAGAAAATTGAGTGTTGTATTAAAATTTCCATAGGATTCTTAGAGATGAAATGATGAAGTTTGAAAGAAATGATTATATAGGGAAAAAGTGGAGAATATAAAAGGATGTGGTTTGACTAGATAATTTATCTAGTATAAAATATTTGGTTCGGTTTTTAATTGTATTCGTTCATCGATATTTGTTTAAATTTTCTCGTTCAAAAATATAGGTGAAACGTCGACGTTATAAATTTTAATAATCGCTCTAAACTTAAATATCGATTTAACTAAATTAATTAATCGAAGTTCTAGATTTCTCGAGGTGTTACATACCATTCTCCTTAAAATAAATTTCGTCCCGAAATTTGCTAACCTTGTAAATGATTTGGGAATTTCTCATTCATAACTGATTCTAATTCCCAAGTTGTTTCTTCTTGTCTATGGTTTCGCCATAGAACTTTTTCTAATGCTATTTCCTTGTTCTTTGTTTTTGGATATGTCGGTCCAAAATTGCCGTAGATAATTCTACATAACTCATATTGTCATCGAAGACAATATCTGTCGGTGATATCACATGGCTGGGGTCATGTATGTACTTCCTTAGTTGTGAAACGTGGAACACATTGTGCACGTTCCCAAAGCTTGGCGGTAAAGCCAGTATGTAAGCTATTAGTACTATCCTTTCTAATATTTCATAGGGTTCTACGAAACGTGGTCGCAGCTTCCCTTTGATCCCGAATTTCATGATTCCTTTTAACGGGAAAATCCTCCAGAAAATTTTATTTCCTACATCAAAATATAATTATGTGTGACGTTTGTCGGCGTACGACTTATGTCGACCTTAGGCTTCTTTAATTCGTTATCGATTCTGTCTCACAATCATGATCATCTATCCCATAGAGTCAGGTCCTACTACTCTTCTTTCTTCCACTTTATCCCAATAAAGTGGTGATCGACATTTCTTTCCATAAAGCGTTTCGTACAGGGTCATTCCAATAGTTGCTTGATTAACTGTTGTTGTATGCGAATTCCACAAGTGGTAATACTTGTTCCAAATTTTCTCATCTGTCCAGGACAACAGTCCTCAATATATCTCAAGCGTTTGGATGGTCCTCTGGGATTGTCTTTCCTTTTGTGGGTGGAATGCGGTACTGAAATACAGTCGAGTTCCCGATTCCTTCTGTAAGCTCATCCAGAATCTAGATGTAATTTTTTTGAATCTCTATCCGACCTGATAGTCTTTGGAACTCCATGCAAACGTACGATTTTTTGAACGTACAACTATGTAAATCTGTCTGATCCATATGTTATTGAGATTGGTAAAAATGTGCACTCTTGGTTAAACGATCAATGATGTTTTTTTTTTTTTAATAATTTGGGTAGCCCGGTATTATCCACGGCTATATCCTCCCATTCCATTCTGGTATGTCCAGCAGTTGTAAGGTTCCATACGGTCGCTGGTGGAGTGCTTTCACTTGTTGGCACGTCAAACAATGTTCTACGAATGAAGCTACGTCTCGCTTCATTCCATCCCACCAAAATTTCTCTTTGAGATCTTGATACATTTTGGTGCTTCCGGGGTGTGCAAGTGTAAGAAGTCTCATGGGCTTCTTTCAAGATCTTGCTTTTCAGCTCTTTATCTTCTGGAATACACACTTTCCCATCATACAACAAAAGATCATATGTTGCTACTCTGAAATTCTTGTGGTCATTATTCTTGATTTTAGTTCGTACTTCCTCTAGCTTCTTGCTCTACTTCTGAACTTCCAAGATTCAGACTCTTAAGTCTGGGATTGCAATCAACGTTGTAATACGACCTTCTATCATCTGAGACAGGTCCATGACTTCGATATTCAACTTTTGAAATTCCTTTATCAGTGTCTCTTCATGACTGAGGAGACATCCCAACTAGGGTGGAATTTATGACTCAAAGCATTGGTTACAACATTAGCCCTGCCTGGGTGGTAATTGATACCACAGTCGTAATCTTTTACCAATTCTAGCCATCTACGTTGCTTCATGTTAAGATCTTTCTGTTCAAAGAAATACTTCAGGCTTTTATGGTTAGTGTAGATCTCACATCTAACTCCATAGAGATGGTGTCTCCAAATCTTTAAGGCATGTACGACTGCTGCTAATTCTAGGTCGTGCGTAGGATAGTTTAACTCATGTATGCGTAACATGCCTTGAAGCATAAGCAATAACTTTGCCTTCTTGCATCAGAACACATCCTAGTCCATTCTTCGAAACGTCCATGTAGATTGTGTATTCTTTATCTGCTTCGGGTAATGTGAGTAGAGGTGCTATCGTTAGCAGCCCCTTCAATCTCTAAAAACTAGCCTCACACTCGGCGGTCCAAGTTTACTTGATTCCTTTTCTCAACAATTGGGTCATGGGTATGGCTATCGTTGAAAATCCTTCGATAAATCTTCGATAGTAGCCGACAAACCCTAAGAAACTTCGAATTTCATTCGGGTTCTTTGGTGATTCTTATTCTCGAACTGCATCGATTTTCGAGGGGTCCACTTTGATTTCCTCGACGGATACGATGTGACCTAAGAATGTCACTTCGCCTAACCAAAATTCACACTTGCTAAACTTGGCGAAGAGTTGCTCTTGCCTTAATGTTTGCAGCATAGTTCTCAAGTGCTCTTTGCGTTCTTGGTTATTTTTGGAGTATATTAGAATATCGTCTATAAATACTAAGACAAATTTGTCTAAGTATGGGTGAAATACCATATTCGAGATATCCATAAATACTGATGGGGCATTTGTAAGTCCAAAGGGCATAACGATGAATTCGAAATGACCATACCTCGTACGGAAAGCCGTTTTAGGTACATCCTTTAGTCTAATCCTTAGTTGATGGTATCCAGACTTTAAGTCTATCTTCAAAAAGACTCATGCTCCCTTAAGCTGATCAAACAGATCGTCAATACGGGGCAAAGGATACCTATTCTTAAGAGTTATCTTGTTTAACTCTCAATAGTCTATACACATTCTCAGTGTACTATCCTTCTTCTTCACAAAAAGGACATGTGCTTCTCATGGAGACACACTGAGTCTAATGAAACCTAACTCCAAGAGTTCTTGCAGTTGGATCTTCAATTCCTCAGGTTCCTTTGGTGCTATCCGGTATGGCGCGTTCGACACCGGGGCAGAACCTGGTTCGAGGTCGATCGTAAACTCGATCTATCGGTTTGGCGATAATCCCAGTAGTTCATCTGGAAATACATCGGAATAATCCTTCACGATCGGGACGTCTTCTATCCTTCTCTCATTCTGGTCTTTCTCCTGGAGATAGACAAGGTATGCTGTCTTGTTCAGCAACGTCCTTGTTTGTAGTGCTGATATGAGTGCGACTCTTATCCCCATGCTGATCCCGTGAAAGTCTGTAGGTTTCTCTCCGGGATGTTGGAAAGAAATTTTCCTTTCATTACACAAGATGGTCGCATTATGTTCGGTTAACCAATTCATTCTTAGGATTATGTCTACATCTGTCATAGGTATGACGTGAAGGTTATCTGTCATGACCTTAAGTGAGCCTAGTCCAAGTTCTAGGTTCGAGCATATGTGGGTTACCGTTCTTATGCCTCCTACTGGAGAAGATATTCTCATGATTTGTTCAGCACGTTTAGGATTTAATCCTAAGTTCTCTACGCATGCTTCAGCAATAAAAGAATGCGAGGCGCCAGTATCAAACAGTAGGATAACAGCAATTGGAGGAGTATTCCCATATCTTCCAAGTTTCCTTGGTTCCTTGGCGGCTCCTGCGGGAATTCCCTTTCTTGGTGGAGGGCGTAGGCCCTGGCTTGCGGTAGTGGTTGCTGTTGTTGATGATTTTGTTGTTGTTGCTACGGTTGCTGTTGTTGTTGAGGTTGTTGTTGCGGATGTCAGTGTTGTTGCTGCGGCTGTCACCATTGTTTTTGTTGTTGTCGCCGTAGTTGATATGGTCGTTGATTCGGCTGGAAGTACTAAATCAGAAGATGTTGCTGAAGTGGTTGAGCTTGGATCACGCGGATTTGTTTGACTCGATCAGATACATTGGGACGGCTATTTCTTCCTGGGCGCATCCCTGGACAGTCTCTAGAGTAGTGACCCTTCTGGCCACACTTGAAGCATCCGTCATTTGTAAACACGCATGCCCCCTTGTGACTTCTATGGCACCTGGGGCACACGGGAAGCCTCACAAACTTCTGGTTTCCCCCGCCAGGTGTGGGTACCATGGGGCGTCCATTTTCTTGCCCGTGCCCAGATGGCACAATATTCCCTTGCAATGGCCTCCTGTCAGCCCGGCCAGCATTGGATCATTGGTCTTAGTGGGGTCCTTCCCACTTCCTCTTCCCACGATTCCCTTGGTGATTAGGGGATGCACAACGAAAGTCCTATCCTTGGGCATGGCAGCCTCGATGTCTAATGCCCGACTGAGGGCCTCACGGTAAGTCAGGTTTCCATGGCCAGCTAACGAAACCTTGATTTCGTGATGGAGACCCACCCAAAATTTTCTATCATCTTCTCGTCGGTGTCGACCAGTTAGGACGCATATCGCAACACCTCACAGAATGCATGGTCATAATCTGTGACCGTTGTCTTTCCCTGACGTAGGTTATAGAACTTATGTTCTTTTCTTTTTTCGGTAGCTCTTAGGAATATATTTCTCGTACACTTCCTCCTTAAATTTCTCTTCGGATAGAGTCTTCCTTGTTGGCTCCCACTAGATGTCGGCGGCACCGGTCATCTGGAAAGCAAAGCATGACAAGTGTTCTTGAGAGGTGTAGTGAAGGAAGATAAAGATTCGCTCTAGTGCGAGAATTCATAGTTCCGTATCCACGGGATTTCCAGTCCCGTTGAAAGTTGAAGGATTCTATCTGAGGAATAGTTCCTCAATCCTTCTTACCGACGGTGGTGGTGGTAGAGTATCCTCTCTTTCGGGTGTTACCTCACGGTTTCTTCTTCTCGGTGGCATTCTATCTTTCATAAATATACGTAATCAGATATCTTCTTATACCATCCGTCAGGATCATAATTATCTTAGCACGGTATGTATACATAATTATAAACATAAATCTAGCACGTCATCGAACACCACATATCGAAACATCAAAAACCAAAGCTCTCGGGGAGCTATCATCGTATCAATTCAAATGTCCCTACAAGGACTTTTATCATCGTCTTTAAGATCCACGAAAGACAAGGTACGGAGTATGATGCTCCAAAATTTAATATCAGCATCACTCAATATACCTAGTCACGGTGTGTACAAAAATCTAAATGCTACCGTGGTCATCAAAATAAGGGTTCATGTCAGAACGACCTATCGTCTCCGCATGCATCAAAATATATACAAAGTATATAGATAAAACACTATCTAGTCCCAAGAACTAGATCCATAATCGCCTGGGGTGTAGATATGACTCATCGTGTCGGAGTCAGAACTGGGAGTATGGGTACTATC